>WBMY01000362.1:780936-896356 GCA_013397315.1 Donacobius atricapilla | reverse complement strand
GGGAGCGAGCCCGGGGGCAGCGCCAGCGGCACCGCCAGCGGCACAGCACTCGGACCCGCCAGGCGCCCGTGACAGGGCGGGTCGGAGCGCGGGCCGGTGCCGCCGGCCCGGGCGGAGCGGACATGGCCACCATGGAGAAGCTGACGAAAGCTTTCGAGTCGCTGCGCTCCTTCCAGCAGCAGCAGGGCCCGGCTGCCCTCCCCGAGGAGCCGCTGCAGAGACCGTGAGTGACCGCGCCCGGGGCTGGGGGCTCCTGACACGCGTGTCCGCCCCCCGGCCGGCCCGGGTCGGGCCCCGGTTCGGGCCGGGCGCTGCCCCTGCCCTGGGCAGCTGCGGCTCCCGCAGGCGTGTCGGGGTGCTGCTGTCGGTTCTCTGCTGAAGTTCAGACGTGCAGTAACTTTTGGGGCAAGTGCGTTTGAAAATCTACCGGTGCGGGAAATGAACGGGAGGTCCAGCAGTGCTGTGTGGGTTCACAGGCTGGTTCTAGGAAGGAAAAGTTTGTTTTCACCTAGTGCACTGCTGCAAAAAAGATATAAGCCCTTAAGCGTTACTTGAATGAAGGACTACTTTCAGCATTTTCTCTTCTGATAACTGTTGAAGCGCTTTTTCTGCAACCTTGTTTTTCTGTGCTTGACGCTCTCTGCCTGAGTGTCTTTGCTCTGAACTCGCTCCAGCTGATTGTACAGCTTTCTTAAAATGAGGATTCAAGGCTGAGCAAGAGAGATTTCTTCCACTCTGTAATTCACTTTCCATATCCTTTAAGTTTTGAATGTTGTTCCATCGGATTTCTTCTTTATTATCAGAACAGTGCCCTGAAAGTTCATATTGAAGTTAAAAACAGGTTTTGAGGTTTGTGAATTGAAAATTTAAATAGAGTTGAGCTCTGGTGCTTTCAGAAGGAGTTGTTGTGGATCTCTGTGACAAAGTTCATTTGAAGTCTTGTGCTGTGATGTGCTGCACAGAGACCTAAGAGGGCTTAGATTAAACATTTCTAGTACCTTTTTCCTTTCTTAAATGTGAGGGATAAATGCGTTAGATCCATGAGATACTCGAGATTCCCATTGGGGCCTTTACTGGGCGGAACAGAGCAAGGAACTGTTCGGTCGCGCGGTGCTGCCCCTTGCGCTTGCATCCCCTCGAACCAGCTTGTATGGAGCGGGGTTTTTACGGGATAAGGACATGAGGCACACTAAAGCTCTTTCTCCTGCCCTTGGGGAGAAGGGAGAAGCAGAAGGGTTGAGGAGCAGGTAACTTCTAACTCGGCACTTTCCTGTGGTGCGTGCAGGGGAAGCGGAGCAGCGGCTCCGGGCTCTCGGCCACCTGCTCCCCACGGCACATTCGGACACGGCTGCCAATTAAATTATCATGCTTGGCGCTGTTTCTCTTTGGAGGGTGTTGTCTCAAGCAGTCACAATGCTGAATAGGTGAAAAATCTCATCTTCTTCCAAGAGCTAGTTGTTTTTAGGTACCTTACTGGTCTGCAGGGATTAATTGCTCTGTTTTGTGCAATTTTTTTTTTTTTGCTAGTACTTTGTGTGACATGGATGAATATCTATTTCCAGTCTTGAAAGCTACTGGTGAGAAAGGTCAAGGGAAAAAATTTTCAAGAGAAAATCCTTAAAATTGTTTGTGATGCTTGCTGAGGGATATTGTGCTTGGTTTGATGGTCTAAATTTAGGCATATTCGACTGTAAATATTAAAAAAATTAGTAATCCTTGCTTACTTTGCTTTGTGTTTAAAAATGTTTAAACATCAGAAAGCTGATGGGATTGTATGCCCCCAGGAACTGTACAAATTCGGTGACAGCACTGAACCTTATAAAAGCCAGTGAAAAGCTATTGTGGCAGCCTTTGCTGAGGCTTCCCAGACTTTTAGTGAAAGAGCAGGTGACCTATTGAATGTAATTCACAGTACTGTCTGCATTTATTTTTTTCTTGCGTGTAGTAGACTGGAAATGAAAATTGTCTCTGTGTTTGGGGAGAAATGTTCATCTCTGTTGTGGCTCTATGTAAATTACAGTTAAATCTCTTGTAGTTCTGTGTGGTAAGTTCCTATCATCCTACTGAGGACTGTCTCCTGGTATGAAATGTTTTAAGATCAGAGAGATTTGGGTAGAAAATAATTCATTGTTTACCTAGCAGGTATCTATATCTTTCTTCACTTTACTGTAAGATAATGACTCCAGAACATTTGATACTAGTGATATACTGACTTTTTCAATTACAGTATTAATTAAATCCAAGGGTTTACTGAGAAGGGTAAGAGCTTTTTCTGTTTCAAGAGATTCTAATCAGCAATAATCATGTGTTATGCTTACGTTATGCCTTAGAGTCAAATGTCAGTCTCTGGTCCCCTCTTTCTTATCTCTTGTTAAGTTTTTTTCCCCTTCTATGTAAGTTTAACTTGAGCTCTCCGTCATGTTGCTTCTATACACTTCTGCTTAGGCAACTAATTTTCTTCCTTATATTTTTTCAGCTTTTTCAGACTCTTAAATTTTGTTAGAAATTGGATGTTGTGCTTTGGATCCCAAAGCTCCCACTGACTTAAAAGTTTACTTGTATGGTGTAAAAATTTAGAGTTTGATTTGCGAATCTGAAAGTGGATTCTTTACATTTTCTCTTGACAATTTATTCTAATAGCCACTTACTGTAATTGTTTTCAATTCCTTTTACATTTGGTTCTAGCCATTACCTTCACAGCAAAAGGTACTGCAAAAGCCCAAGCAATATACTTCTTTCTGTGCTCTTCAATTTTTCTGTGTCATTTGTGTTTGACTGAAGCTGTGGTTGTAGATTGGTTTGATCAATGCTGTAAGGAGGCCTAGCATTAATTTTTTGCTCTACTGAAGGTCACACAAACTGCATGGGTATTGCCTATTGCCCTGCTTGTCAGAAGTGGGTCCTTAATGATTTTTTTGGCATTACCATGTCTAGGGTGTGTAGTGGACCAGTTCTAGTTAATGTGACAATCCATCACTGCCTGTGTTACTACGCCTTGTTTCAGGTGTCCCCCGTGTTTGGATTGAGTTTATTTCTTGATCCACTCATATTTCTGTTTGTTATTAAGAGAATAGCTTTTAGTTGCTGTTATTTTTGTCAAGGTTAATGTTAAGCCATTTGGTTTGGCCCTTTTTTCTTACCACTGGCTCAGCTTTAGAACTTCTGTACTCTTCGCATATCCTTAATTTCAAAGTCTAATAAAAATTAGCATTGATAAGCTGCATCTCCCTGTAGTCAGCTCATCTGGACTCAGGGCAAAATTATCTGTACTTGCTGGTTTTCTTCCATTGTTTGTTTATCTTCCTGGTCTGTAAAAGTACACTGGAGATTAAACTCCTTTGTATGTGAGATGGAGCTTTCCTGCTGATAACTGCTGCTTCCAGTGTCTCCTGCCTTCTGTTACTCATCAGATGTGTGTGATTGATTCATCAAATGTGTGATGCTGTTGTTGCCCCCCTGGGTATGCTCATCAGCAGTTTGCCTGTGGACTTCATGATACTTCTGAAGAGAGCTTTGTTTGGTTTTTTTTTAAACTAAAAAAGTTCTGTGTTTTCTCTCTAGATACTGTTGTTACCCTTCTCCCTCCGTAGGCACAGAAAATACGTGCATGTACATAATGTACATTGAGCGTTTTCCTTCCACCTTTCCTTTCTTAAACTTTTTTTTTTTTGGAAGTTATATTTTCTCTAGCCAGCCCTTTTTAAATTTCGAAGTCACTTATTTCAGTAAGGTGTAGATGATGTGTTAGTGGAGCTCTCTGTTTACAGAAATTTGCCCAAGAGATTGAGCTCTGCTAGTTTGAGTGGTATTGAACACCTCTGCCTCCCTTGCTCCTGGCTATGTTATGTGTAGATAATAGGGAACTTTATTCTGGAAGTAGCCTTTGTCAGCAGTATTTTCGATATGTCTTGTACCTGAAAGAGTGAGCTGTGGGCAAGTTCACATGTGCCTGTTCTATTTTTGGGTTGAATTTGTACTGAAAATGGTGCTCGTAAGAGACTGGGACTGCTGGGTAAAATTAGCATGAAAACTGAAATGATTTAATCGTTTTCGGAGGTGCCTGCTCACAGTGGTGGTGCTGACATTGCAAAATCAGTTGGACATCTTGGGCAGTATTTGGTGTTTTGTTAGAGATGATCTGAGGTGCAGCTAAAGGCTCTGGCACTTTCTCAAGATGGAGAGAAAGAGAGACATTGTGTATCTTGAACAAATTCAGGCTGTCTGCTCATATTCTGCCAGTGTCTTGAGTCCAAGAAGAGATCCTCTTTGCTAAACAAAATGCTGCCAGGCTATAACAGAAAAAATGGCTTTGTTCAGAGCTATTCCTTAAACTTCTAAAAGTAGAAAGTTTTTCTGGGGTGAGATGAGATTCTGTTCGTGAGAAAAAATGAAATCTTGGGAAGACAGACTTTTGAACCCCTCAATTCCAGTCTGGTGGAAGAAAAGGGATGGAGATACTGACATTTTTTTCCAAACCTCTACTATTATTTGAGCTGAAGTTCCTAAATAATGGCTTGTAGTTCTTTAAAAATACTTGTCGAAGACTGTGTTTTCAGTTAGCTGAATTTGATGTGCTTATTGGCCGTTTGCTGTTGGCCCTTGATGGTTTTTTTCTGCTATTAATGTAACTCAAGGCTGTTCACATTGTTTTCCAGCTTCTACTTCAGAAACGATGTTTTGCTATTTCATGTTTTTTGCTTTTTTTTACTGAGAGAATGAAATACTAAACATGATCCATTTACACTTGGAAAACAAAAGGGAATGTTCTCTGTGAATGTGAGTGAAGAAGCCTGTAATTCTTTATTGTGGAAAAAGACTCAGGAGAGAGACCTTTGGGTGGGTGTTTTTGCTCCAGTATTGCTACTGGTTAATTATTTAAAAGTAACATCTGCTTTCCTAGAAGTGATTCTGTGTCAGTAGAGTTAGGAGTAGGAGAGACTGCACGCTTAAACAGAATTTCACAGAGCTGGGAGTCTGTCTCGCTGGTTTTTTTCAGTTCCTTTATTGGGGGTGGAGCAGGGAAGTGCTGCTATTCCAAGAGCTTGTATCATGTTGAAGTAAACGTTAAACACGTTTTGCAAAGGAGAGGCTTTTCATATGGCGCTCTCTGTTGTTTGTAGAAACACCTTCTTTGTTTCTGTGCCTTTTGTTCTCTTCGTTGTGCACTCAGCTTGGCCTTTCCTGGGCTGTACCAGCTGTTACTGCAGGGATGTTATTCTCACAGGGCAGACCTGCCTTGGCCTTTGCTGCTTTTGTGATTACCTTTGCAGGAATGTAGTGTGTGATAGCATTGCTTTGGCATCCTTTGCGGTTCAGGTGCAGAATGGTCCATTGAATAGAACTGGAAGTGTCAAGACATTGGCAGACAAGAAAAGTCTAAGGTGGTACTATGTGGGAGGAGGGTCTTTTTAGAAGAGCTATTTTTGTTCTCATGGCTTATTTTCACCAACCTTTTTCCTTTCAATGTTAATTTCTTTCTTTTTTTGCTTTGTTCAAGGACTGCCTTGTTTTTTTCCATCCTTTCCCTTTACTTGTCTTAATTCTTCAGTTTTCATTCCCAAGCATTTTCTCAGTGAAAGTTGTGGAATTAATGTATTACTCCCTGTTAAATGATTCATTCTTCATTCTTTTTTCTAAGTTAATATTTCTCCTTTGCTCGTGTGCCCGTGTGGTCTCAGCAGCAGCTGCAGATGAAGTCCTGGGTCTGCAGGTAGTTGGTGTACAGCTGTTTATGGAGTGACCAGAAAGTGCAAATGCATCTTTTTCTTACAATTATTAGACACTAGTAATGATTTCAGTTTATTTTCTTATAATGATTAGACTCTACTTTAGCAAGAGTGTTTGAATGGTCACTTTTGAACTATTGTCTCACATTAATTATCATTGTGTTCTTCCTTTAGAAAGAAAGAACTTTCAGCCACCAAGAAAGATCGAGTGAATCACTGTCTAACAATATGTGAAAACATAGTTGCTCAGTCGCTAAGGTAAGGCAATGTCTTTAAGGTATTGATTATTTATTAATGTCTTTAATTCATCACGATGAATAACAGCTTTGGAGTGTTAGTTGGACTAGTAGGATTCCTTAGAATTGCTCATTTTAAATGATGAGCTTCTATTTAAAACTGAAATGGCTTGGATTTTTTTTTAACGAACTCAAAATCTAAGGACTTCTGTTTACCTGTCAGTGGAGTGGGCACTTCCCTTCTAGTGCAGACAGAGAAACTTGGGCACAGGGGTCAAATACCTTACCCGGTTATGTAGGAAGGAGTTGGGAAATGATCTCCTAACTCCTAATGAGGTGCTTTAGTGCACTGAATGTCTTCTCCCCTTGTATCTGTGTGTATAGTGTGTAGTAGTATAGTATATATGTAGTTGCATTATACAACTCTTTCAAAAACATCACTGGTGTTCGTTTTCACGGTGCACATTGTAGTTTTCTAATGTTTGTTTATTTAGAAATTCCCCAGAATTTCAGAAACTGCTGGGCATTGCTATGGAACTCTTTCTGCTCTGCAGTGAGGATGCAGAATCTGATGTCCGGATGGTTGCAGATGAATGCCTTAATAAAGTTATTAAAGTAAGAGTTTTTACTATCAACTTATGTCTCTTCTTGATGCAGTGTCCTGTCTGAATTCACACTGATGTTCTTTTAGTTGCCTTCTTTACTAAATTCTGTATGTGCTCTTTCTCTCTTAGGAGAGGTTTTTATGTCTGGATCAACATGTTTAAGTTGTCTTATGTAATTCATTGTTCTCATCTATTCTTGTCTTCAATTGTTCATTAACTTTGTTCTCTTCAAGTTAACTAAAACAGGAATGTGGGCTTTTCTGAAATCATCTTGTTGTGTGGGAGGAGTACTCCTATTATTGTTCTGTAAACATAAAGACACTTACCATGAGGAAAGGTAAAAATATTATTTAAGAACTGATTGAAAGGTAGTGTGGTTTGCCGAGACTTGGAGGAGGAGATTTCAGGCAGTACTTAGAATAAATATGGTGTTCTGGAGATTGTTTGTTCCCCTGCTGTGATCCAGAATGTAGAGCTTGTTGGAGAACAGCAGATGGGCATTCACAGGAGGTCACACAAGGTCTAAATATTGATTCAAAATAGCTTAAAATGAACCTTTTGGGTAATTTGTGGAGGCTACTGCTTCCAGAACAGGCTTGTCTTCACTTCCCTTTTTTTGTGTTTGTTTTTTTTTGTCTGAAATACTTGAACTTTAAGACACTACTATGTACCTGCATAAATAATCTAGTTGAGGCAAAGTTTAAGTGCTCTAGAAATATGCAATTAATAATTTATTTTGCATGAAGGGGTATGTAGAAGCAAGAAAACTGAACATTGGTATCTGAATGAATGAAGTTTTGAGGATTGAGCTTGTGGCTGAAAGTTGTGTGGAGAAAGCTTACAGATTGTGTAGTGATAGGGAATGAGGAAGTGCAAGTTCCTTGCTTTTTTATTTTGCCCAATAGCACTTTGCTCTTTTCACTTTGATTTGTATATTTTTCTGCTTGAGGGAGAACACTCTGAGATGCATACATTATTATTTAACTCAATTTGCTTTAAAAGCTGCTCTGAAACAGTTCTAAAGAATGTAAGCTTATTTCCTGCTTTCCATGAAACACTTATGTAGGCTTGGTATAAAATTTACCTCATAATCTAATTTTGTTGCTCCTGGCATTTCCCTCAAGTTTCAGGGTAACTTGAAAACCGTAATTTTTTCCCAAATGTTTGTATGGTACTTGGGTGTTCAAGATTAAAGTGGTTTTAAATGATGGCATCGTCCATCAGCCATTAAGCTTGCCGGTTGTTCTCAGCTCTGAAATGGTAACAGTTGTGATATTCCACACACATGGATGTATCAGAGTGTTATGGAAGCTGGGTGTACTTTGTTTTCTGTTTCTGTGCTTTATGTTGTGTGGAAGCAATTTAGCAACTTAGGCAGACACTTGTGTGTAAATGCAGGAACAAAAAGATGTCCGGTTGTATTTTTGACTGTGCAAGTACCAGTGATGCTTGTGGTAAGTAAAACAGAGGTGTTGGGCTCCTAAGCTTGCATTTTAGTCCAAGTTCAGCCTTTTTTTAGTATCTCAGATATTTTTAGAGGCTAATTCTTTTGCTGGTGTGATGCTTGGTAGCTTCTCTTGAAATATAAGACTATAGATGTAAGCGTTACTTGTGTAACTGTGTGTCTGTCTGGAGTTCATGCTCAGTACTATGACCAGAAAACAACTTCTTCCTGCAGACACGGCTGAGCGTGTGACTTCAGATAAACACTCTGTAAGTCATTTTCAAGTATCACTACACTTAACCTGTCAGAGCCTCAAAGACCGCATAAATGGCTCAAAATTTAAGTAACCTTGGTGATGCCTTTAAAAGAAAAAATACCAAATTGGCACTTGGCAGGTTTCTGTGGGTAAGGTCAAGCTGTCTGAAGCTGATGCAGGATGTTGTATTCTCTGTGCTAATGATACTGGTGGGACTGTTCACACAGATTGCAGTACAGTTGGTCTCAGTAATTGGAATTTATTATTGTAGTAATTTAGAGCTGACTATGCATTTTTCCAATTGGGATGGCATTATAGTTTCTGGCTTGCTAAAAATACAACTATGCACTAACACAGAGAGTTCCTCTGGTTGGGTGTTGGAAGGACAACTTAGCCTTGAAGGCAAATAGTAGCTGCTGCCTTTTTGTGTTGCTTGATATCCTCATATATATATAGGGGCAGTGAACTTCTCATAAAAACTTTAATTTTGTGAAGTTAATCCTACCTGCTGTCATCTAGGCACCTGCAGTCTGTAGTTGGGGTGCTTACATTAATATAAAGATACAACCCAGGTGAGATTTTTCTGGGGAAGGCAATGCCATTGTATTATTACAGCTGGTGTAATTGGAGGGAATGGAGTCTTGGAGCATACAGTTTTCGGCTGGGGAAATCATGCTCTGGAGGAGCCACAGGCTCTCCACTGGCTGTGCTTAAGTAATTGTGGCTTCTAGCTCAGTGGGTGCCATCAGATTTTGTAGTCATCCTGTGTAATCCTGTGAAGATGTGAGTTTAATGGTGGTTGGGAAAGCAGTTAGAAAATTAGAAATTAATAAATTATTGGGCGAGGAATGAAAAATTAAATACTAAACATTGTAGCACTGTATGAATCCACAATGTAGGCACTTTCACATTGTATGAAGGTCTCATCAGAGGAAGAGCTGCTGGAAATGTTCATATATTGTAGTACACACTAGAGAAAAAAGAGGAGGAGGAAAGGTAACCATATATATAGAATTTGTTCTGTATGAAGAGATTATATTTTCCTATCTTCTTATCTTGTGATACTTTGAAGATAGAGAATGATGAAGTTGGGGTGAACAGAAAATTACTACTTCCTTTAACTTATTTTCATTTCATGTACACTGGGTTTTAGCCAGTGCATGCTTTGTTGCTGTATGCTGGATGCTGGGATGTGACACTTCAGGTATGCACAACTCCTTGTGGTCTGGGTACTTACTGGATGCAGAAAATTAAATACTACTTCACGAAACAAAGGGTTTTCAAGGGCTGTTAAAGGTAATGGTACAGGTACAGCTTCAGTTTGAGAAGTAGTAGGAGCCTACTTGACAGTGGGAGAGTATAGCAGGGAATGCCTTTTGCTGCTTGTGAATGCCGTTCTTGTGTTTTAATATTCTGCTCATGAGTACCTGCTCCCGGTGATTGCCAGAAAGCACAATAGGTTGGCTCTGCTTGTAGGCTGATCCCATCTGGCCTTTTGCAGGTAAAGTTGGTAAAATGTCAATAATGACTGCAAATAACTGGTAGAGTTTGTGGAGTTTGTCCACATTGTGTGAAGGATAAAGGTGTCTCTTCCCAATATTTATCACTTTCTTAGTTGTACATCAAATATAGGGACCATTAGATAGTTCTGTGCCTTGTTTGAAGCTTTTTTATTGCAACTATAACATTTTTCCTGTGAAGCACCTCCCCTCTGATACAGTGTGTTCTCAATGCATTTTATTGCAGGCTTTGATGGACTCCAATCTTCCCAGGTTACAGTTGGAACTGTATAAAGAGATTAAAAAGGTGAGTGATTTTTCTTTCATGTTCTTCCATAATGTGGTATTTTGTATGTGTTCTAGTATATTGGAATGTAGCATTCATGTAAATTAGTAGTTTGTCTTTTAAGATCAAGGTCAGAGCTTCATTTTAGAAGGATTTGTGACTGTTTTAATGTATTATTGTACTGAATCCCTCACTGTTGTCCCCATTCTTTTCTTTAACCACTCCTGAAAGCTTCTCTGGCTGAAAATGTGTGAGCATTTGGTTTGAACAGCAGTTTGAGTTAACCTTGGTGACTCCCCACCCAAAGGAATAAGGCATAATCATGATGTTTGCTCCACTGACTAAGCTGGAAGGAATAACTCAGACCAAAAGGGTGATGAGAAGTAGATGGAGGACAGTGACATTCTTAATTGACACAACCTCACGGAGAATTAAGGCTGGAAGTAACCTGATACAACTACTTTATGAATTTATGATGTGCACTTACCACTTCTTACAGAGGCATAGGGAAGAAATACTGAAGCATCTCTCTAGGTATCAAAAGCTGTAATTTAATTATGTCCACAGGAAGAAATTTAGTAATAGTCTTTTTGAAGTTTGTTGCTGCAGAAGAGAAATGCTACGTGAAGTGCTATATTTAGGACAGTATCACTGAAATTGTTTCTCGTCCGTCTGTAAGTCAGGCTTGTCTAGACAGAAATATAGGTGTTACTTGTCAGACAGCAATGATACTGGGCTTTTTTGCCCAGTGGGAATAATTGAACTCCAGAGGATAAGTCACAAACCCAACATGCGTAGCTTTTCTTCTGTTAGGTGGAGGGCCATGTATAGATCTCTTACTGTATTGCTGTACCTTAATGTCATGCAATATTTTTGAGGGTGTGGAAATGGACATTACCTAATTAACAGAAAATAGCCAACATATAAATTGCTGTGAAGTTTCTGCACATTTATTACTAGGTGTAGGAGGAAATGTTTTGTTGTTCAGTTGGTGTGTACTTCTTGAAAAGTGCTCTTGGATTCCTGACAGGCGAGAGAGAGGTAGCATGTGCAACAGGAGCACCCAGCAGACTGAATTTTGTTTGTGCATCAGGATCACTTCAGAAGCCATGCCAGAATATTGTTTGGCTGTGAACCTGAGAAATGCAGGTTCTGTAATTTGGCTGCAAGTATTTTTTATATGTCATGCTAACAAGGCTGCAAGCCTTTGATATACCAGCTGAAGAAAGTAATAAAGAAATGATGTTTTTTAAACATCTCAGCTTTGTCTTCAGGGGACTCATTTTGAGAAGTATTTTGGTTGGGTTTGAACTGCATTAGGTAGACACCCTCCTAGGCATCTGTTGACTTCCATAGTTTTCTGTATTTCCAGCAACACTAAGGAGTTGTACTACATCCCTAGACACTAATATAAGGGCATTCTGGTTCAAGTCAGGTGCTCAGCTGAAGGTGTCAGTCCAGGCAAATAGGTACTAAACTTCTGCAGTCAATCCGTTATGAAGTGCTACTGATCAATATGGTGATTTTTCCTTGGGTGCACTCAGAAGCTGAATGTTGTTTAGTTGCATATCTTCACTGCTGTCAATTTTATGCTGTATTTATATCTCTGCAAGTGTTCAGTGGTTTTCAGACTCTCATATCATCAGTGTTTCTTTGTTGGCTGATGCCTTTCTGTGTGGTATTTTAAGCAGATTTCAGCAGAGCAGAGATCTCAGACACTTCTTTTGTGGTGTTCCTTATTCATTTTGAATTACTCAGAAAACTCCTATACTAGCTAGAAAAATGGAGGTAGTCGTGGAACTGACTTGACTTCCTTTTGGCTAAAGGACATTTATAATTTCCAGACACCTTATATTTTTACCTGTTGAAGTAAAATGTATACTGTTGTATACTATAGGCAGCTTTCTGTAGGAAATGGTTTTGCATGATGAAATGTGATAGTTATATGCTCTGTCTAGAATGGTGCTTCAAGAAGTCTGCGTGCTGCACTCTGGAGATTTGCTGAGCTTGCCCATCTAGTTCGGCCTCAAAAGTGCAGGTAAACACATTCAAATAATGAACTTTCCAAAGGACCTTTAAAGAAATACAGGTGTTAACAAAACATTATTGTTTGGAAGTTTTAAGTAGTAATTAGGAGGTTGGAGGAATTGCTATCACCTTATTCTCTCTGAGTTTATTTCATCAGTGTGTTTTTTTAATGGAGTTTTAGTTCTGTGCTCTACATTACTGTAAGGGGGAAAAATTTTTGAGGATAATGACTTGTGTTTTTTAAGTGTATTCTTCTCTTGCATTCAGAAGATCATGCTTTTTTTTCCTACGTTCTGTGTAGCTAACAGGTACATTTTGTATGATTGAGTAATACCACAGAGGTCAAGTGTGAATTAAAAACCCTTAGAAGGGTGCAGCTGTTCTGGTCTCAAGTTAGTTTTTCTCCTGTGCCATACTCAGGCCATACCTGGTGAACCTTTTGCCCTGTCTAACACGGATAAGTAAGAGACCCGAAGAATCGGTACAGGAGACGCTGGCTGCAGCGATACCCAAAATCATGGCAGCCTTCGGCAATTTTGCAAATGACAACGAGATTAAGGTACCTTTCTTTACCCTCTTATTGCTCCCTGTTATATCCCAAAGCGTGGTGAGTTATCAGCATTACCCGTGAGATGGTGCAGAACACAGTGATACAGCTGCACGTCTGAATTAAGGCCGTAGTTGCCTTTGCTTGGTGTGCATGAAGTAATGCTTTGAATAAATGAAAAGTGCATTTGCTGGCTTCTTAGTTCACTTCTGACAAAAAGTTCAATGAGGTGTCTTTGTTTTTAGGTTTTGTTGAAGGCTTTCATAGCTAATCTTAAATCCAGTTCCCCCACTATCCGTCGGACAGCAGCAGGATCAGCAGTAAGCATCTGTCAGCATTCACGAAGAACGCAGTATTTTTATGCCTGGTTACTGAATGTGCTTTTAGGTAAGGCTCAGGGCAAAAAAATAAATTGGATTTATGTGTAAGTAACATGACGTGTTTTTCCATTTAGGAATATGGATCACTTTGCATGTTTGAAAGGTTTTCAGGTAAAGGAAGGACACATAGACCACCAGTTACTCTGCTGATACTTTCTCTTATCTGGTGTTAAGTCAGAGGAAGATAGTTCTAAAACTATTTTTCTCTCTCTGTGCTGCGATTAGTAAGTAATATTGAAAAGAGGTAGCTGAGGCTTGGGAAGCAAGTAGCTTGTTGGAAAATGAGGAGGTCTAAGGATTCTGAGTGAACTTGGCAGGTATCAGGAGTCTGAAGACTTGCATGGTCCATCAGCTTGGTTGCTAGTGCAGCAGGGCTGAGGTGGGGGTACCCTGCTGTGCACTGGGCCATGATCACATGCCCTGTGACCTTTCTTAGAAGGACCAGCACATAGATTCTGTTCTAACTTAGAGCAGAAATAGAGGGTTTTTTTTTTATTTAAAGCACACAACTTGGTATCAGGTATTGCTTCCATATCTTCAGCTGGGAAGTTTGCATGGTCTTCGGGTTGTTTTGCAGCTCATGACTTGAGGCATCTCTGGGTTTCAGTGGAAACTTGCCTCTGTTTCGTCATTGACAAGGGGCTCTTTACTATGTAGACTGTATTGCAAAAGAGAGGTAAGGAGGACCAACGTGTTACCATGTTAGCCTTGCAGCTTTGAAGTGTGAAAAATTCAAATGCTACATTGTTACTTTCCTCCCTCAAAAATGATGTGTGATAATATCCTTTAGCAATAATGCAGAATTCAAACAGAAGCACGAATGGGAACTCCAATAATTGATTCTGATTTTTTTTTCTCCTCCCTGGATAGAAAGTTGTGTTTTCTTCCATAACTTATATTAGTTTGTAATATGCTTTGGGATTGATTGTGATTAGCAAGTAGCTATATGGAAAGAAAGTTCCCAAAACAGAGCAAATATCTTCCTTTAGGATAGTAGTGCATCTGTGAGCAAGGGAATTACACTTGGGTGTAAGCTGTCAAGTGGATAGAGGAACAAGAGTCTAGATTATTTGGTGAAAGCATCAGCTACTACAAAAAATATGTATTATTTCTTGTGGTTTTTATGGAGTGAAAAGAGGTAGGAAAACAGGGAAGGTGAGATCAGGGTCCTCTGATCATTCTCCCATATTGCTTAATTGATTGTCAGTAGTATAAAATAAATATTTTCAAATGTTTCTGTATTTGGAAAGCACTCTTTAGTTGCTGCTAGTTTTTGGTTGTTCTGTTTTGTTGGGGTTTTTTATTTAAAGAAGCTATTATATGGACTATATGAAATAACATTTGTGTTGAAACTAGCCGCTGTCAGTAAATTAGTAAGTTATTTGGCTACTTCATTTCTCCCCTCAGGCTTGTTGGTTCCTGTAGAAGATGATCATCCTACTCTTTTAATTTTGGGTGTTTTACTTACACTAAGGTATCTCATACCTTTATTGCAACAACAAGTAAAAGATACCAGCCTGAAAGGCAGTTTTGGTGTAACAAGGAAAGAAACAGAGATTTCACCTTCACCAGAACAACTTATACAGGTAAAATGTGAATAATAACCCTTACCCTGAAGAGTGCTAACTGGGAGGAAAATAAGTAAATCTTGATCCAGCAGTAGTCTGGTACGGAACACTCTGAGTTCCCAAATTCCTGTTTGTCTTGATAAATGATAGTTGATCCAGTGACAGGGATTACTGAGAAGTAATGACCAGAAATCCCAGAAAAATGAATCAGCAATACTTGTTAGGTGTGCCCAAAGGAGCCAAGAACTTCCTATGGTGCCTTTGATGTGTTTCTTCCTTCTATAACAATAAAAAGAAACAGCAGATCTCTCTCTACCAAAAAGGCAATTAAGTGGCTACAATTGATTGACATTTCCCCCTTGAAAGATTGTGGTGAAGATCAGATATACCAGGCATCAGTTACTCTTAATTCATTGCTGAAATTCGACATTGTATAGGATAAGACACATTATATGTTCTGTCTTCATGGAGACTTATTCCAGTACTCTGCTGGCTTTCAGGTTTATGAACTGACCCTGCACTACACCCAACATCAGGACCATAATGTTGTGACTGGAGCTTTGGAACTGCTCCAGCAGCTCTTTAGAACACCCCCCCCTGAACTGCTGCACGCCCTGACCGCCTGGGGGGGCATTGCTCAGGTCAGTGTATCCAAAGATGAAGCTGCCAGCAGGAGCCGCAGTGGGAGCATAGTGGAACTGATAGGTAAGCTCTGCTTTTGGTAGTTGGAGTAAAAGGGCCTAAACATCCATCATCAGCTCTAGTTCTCAGTGTTAGCAAAAGCATGAAGGTTAAATGAAATGTATGAAGCCATGCATGACGTTCTTTTTCCCAGGTACAGTAGAAGTTCTTGCCCTCCTTGTTTGAAGTGGGTGTGCATTCATTGATCAGTGAAAAGCTTCAGAGGTGTTTTTTTTTTTTTTACAGTTTGTTTTGATGATTTTTTTTTGTTACACAAAGCAAGTTGAATATGGTGACTTTTTTTACCCCACAAAATGAATGTTGTTCTTACCAATCATCGGACAACTGTGATTCATAAAAGCAGATCTAATCAGAATTTGTATTAAATGAGAGCTCCTTGCTGAATACCAAAACCAGCATGAAATTAAAGCATGACTTAAGCTTATTCTTAACTGTTAACTAAAATCAGCTATCAGCTTTCTTGTCTGTGGAGTGCATGTTCTTGAAATTCTCTTCTCTTAACTGCTACATACCCGTTTCAAAAGAATCAGTCTCTGATTGGATTTTTGTAAGGAGTATGTGTTGAACTAATGGATCAGCCAATAGTTCTGCTTCTGGAAGGTAAATTATTAGCAGGAAGCAATTAGCAGGGAAATTTAGAACACATTTTTGAAAGCAATCTATGCGCAAGTGGCACAGCATATTAAAAGTAATTCAGAGGTGAATGCTCAAAAAACCTTGGACTTCAAAAGCAACAAGTTTGCTATTTCTTCCTGGCTTTGGTTTTTGTTGGGATTTTTTTGTTTGTTTTTTGTTTCCCATTCGTGGCTATTAGAATTCCTTCATGATTTCATTAGCTCTGTCTTTGCCCTGATGTGTTACTTTCTGTGATTTGCAGCTGGAGGGGGGTCTTCATGCAGCCCTGTTCTTGCAAGAAAGCATAAAGGTGATTATTTTTGAAAACCAATCTTTAATTGCATTCCTTCCTGATCTTTTTGGGATTTTTTTTTCCCCCTCCCACTTCATTGTCTTGCTGAACTTGGGTCTTCATTCACAATTGCTTGTGTTATCAGCTGAGCTTAATCATTATAAATAATGAAAAAATTCCGATGCAATTTCTGATATTGCAATCAAGATATTCTAAAATCATTCAAAGCAATATATTTTTATTTTTGCTGTAGTTCACTGGCAAAGTTATATTGATGATTATTGTTTTAACTTCCTAAGAGCACATGGAAAAATAATTTCTCGGAACAGGGCATTCTTCTTTTTCATGGTAATACTTAGCCATTAATGTAACTTTCAAAATAGTTACCTTTCCTGGTTTTGTTAGGCCTGTTTTTTTCTCTGTAATTCACTAATGCATGTGTATGTTTGCATGCTTCAATATAATGCTTTTTAATTTATTTTTCTGTTTTTGAGGATTAATTCTATGCATTTTTGTCTTGCTGTGTATATTTTAATTTCTTTCTTCAATAGGTAATTCATTTAGGAGGATTTAAAAGAATACAGTTTGCCCCGAAGTATTCTTTTCCCAATTTGTGCATTAAAGTACATAATATTTAGTTGTATGTCTACACTTTAATTAAAACCAGTCATATCACTATGACAGAATCAATCCAGGTACAGTGTAGCACTTTCATCACCTGCATTAGGTGAGCAAAATGTTGCTACTGCAGTGAAACTGTGTGAGTGTAGTGCAGTCACTGCAGGCATTAGTAAGCAAGAGATGTGCAATGCTGAAGAGAAAAACTTCAAGGAAAAGTAGATTAAAACTAAATTAAATTATATGAACTTGAAGGACCATGACAGCTTATACTTTTTCCAGCTATGTCCTTCAATCTTTATGTGCAAGGAATCTCATAATGCTTAAATAACCTTATCTGTATGCTTTAAGAGTGTACCAAAATGTGAAGCAGTGGTTAAAGCTGAATGAAATAGTGCTTACAGACACAGTTATCATTTCTAGTTTAGAAAGGACAGATTGAAAGAATGGGTGTCTGAAAGTAGATACTGCTGCAGCATCCAAAGGTGAGACAGAATGCAACAAATTGCAATAAAAATGCATATCACTTGTAAATAAAAGACAGTAAATTATCATTTAGGTACTTTGTCTTGTTGGTAGTCTTCAGTGTAACTTTGAAGTATTAATAATAGTGTAAATTCAGTTAAAGGTCTTGTTAAAACTGATATTTCTTTCTCTTGGTGAAGAAAACATGTATGAGTCATCAGCTTTGATCCTTTTTCAAGATAATGGTGTGAAGATTTTGTGGTCTAAACAGTGGCATAAACAATGTGAAAGAAATCCCTTCACAATTTTGTGCTTTGTACAGGTTTATTTTCAAATTGTGAATTGTTCATTTCCTGCTGCTCTCCATTGTAGAAAGGAGGGAAAATCCAAGCCTATCCCACTTCTTCCTTGAAGTCATTTTGCAGTCATATGGATGGGACTTCTGAAGCTGTAATGCTCCTTTGTGTGTAGGAGTGTAAAGTGAGGCTGATCTACAGAAATCTCTGTTTCACATCTTTGCAATCTTGTTGCATCAGACCAGCTTCAGTTCTGAGCAGCTGGCCTGCAATGGTTTGTTTATGTTTCAACCTCAGAAGATTATTTGCAAAAAAGGCTGAAAATTCCTTTTGAAATCAAAGCCTATGTTTTGAAAGCAACTTAACTGAATTTTTTTCTTATCAAAGAGAGATGTATCCTACTGCATGTGTTACATACTCACTTAATACATTTAAGCATACAAAACCTAGTGTGCCCAATAACTGTTTTTTAGCGTTCTTATTCTTTCACTTACTTTTAGAGATGGTCAGCCATGGAAAGCAGAGGAACATCCTGGTTTGTTTCAGTGAAATGGATGTAAATATGAAAAATAATAGAGAAGAATATATTATATTATATTTTGTGCTTTTTGTCGGGAACTCTCAGGAGATTTTACTCACTCTCATAGGAGTGTGTAGTTCTCAATTACTGTCATTTTACATAGACAGTACATGGAAATGCTGTGTTCGCTTTTCTGCCTTCCCTACAGGTTTGAGTATCATAAATCATGCTTTTCAGAGGAAGATAATTCTGCAGTGGTACTGCTATGTATGAAAGCAGTGGAGAAAAAGAAATTAATCCAAAAGTGTATTAATGCTTTTTTTTACCCCCAGTTAACTTGAATAAGGTGCAAAGGTATTCACCCAGAGTTATTCTGACATTAGTTTCTGGCATTATCAATCTTGGACTACTGCAGCTTGGTAGTCTAAGCAAAATGGTTCTTCTCACAGCAGTTACTGTGAATCCCCTGTCTCAGCAAGGGTCTTGCAACATGTAGAAGGGTGGGTTCAGCAGCTCCCTCTGCACTCCACGTGCTGTCCCACAGACAGACTTTTCAGGGCAGTTGTGTCCTTGGTTGCCTTCCAGGCAGTGTGCATCTGCAGGTATCCTTCTCTTTCCACTGCCTGTAATTTAAGTAGATAATGCTCTGTGAGTAAGAGAACTCTGTGGTGGTTGGGTTATGTTAGGAGTGGTTCTCAAGTTTCTTGGGGCAAAAACATCTCTGAAGATTTTTTGCTTTAGTAATCCTTAGCTCTCAATGATTGTCCGTAGTTCATCACCCTGTCCCACCTGTGTTACCTTGTGCTTCTAGTCTGCACTGCTCTTCCTCCTGGGCTTTTTCCATTCTGTTACCTTCGGAGTTCCAAGCAGCCTTTGATAATTTTTGTAGCCTTAAGGAGAAAGAGGTTATTTATTCTATTACTTGTGGTGCATTAATGCCCTTCAGAGTTGAGGGCAAACATGAAGATGCTAGGTTTCCAGTCCTTAGGAATAGCACATACTTGATGAAATTAATTGGATCCTAAATGTAATCCACAAAAATAAACTAGAAGTAATGAGGTTGTAGATAGTTTCCTGAATTGTTGTACTGGTGAATAAAATTACTTAACTCTGTTTCCTTGTCACTGCTGCCTGTTCTTTTCTGATGAATTAGTGAGGGACTGGATGTGCACTTTATTCATTCCCTTCTTCTTTCATCTGTTACCTGTCATAGTTATGAAAAATTATTTGGATAAACTTTTTGAAAAACAGATTTCACATCTGACTTCAGCTGTTCAACATTTCAAGCTATTATTTTTGAAAACTGAAGGTTTTTCTTGTATCATTTCTCAGGTAAAGTACTTCTTGGCGAAGAAGAAGGCTTGGATGATGATTCTGAAACCCGATCTGATGTCAGCACTGCATCCTTTGCAGGTACCTGCCTTTCTCTTTAGCAGTGCAGTCAGCAAACGCATTCTCTTATGGCTCTGTGCAAAATGTGTAAGCGATGTGTTATGGTGGCGAGGATGTGTATGGGCATTCAAAAGGCACGATAAACAAAAACCATAAATACTGCTGAGTGTAAAACTTAACGAAGTTGACTGCATTTGAGTGGGAGTTACTGGTAGGGATGGAGTGGCATCTTTATGAGATGCCTGTTTTCCTACCTGTATTTTAACTGTTCCATTACACACTTTCCTTAGCCGAGTTTAATATGTGGTTTAGGCTGCATGTTCATGCCGGGAGTGAAACACCAATTCAAACCGTGACTTGACTCATAAATGCCCGTGTTTTGCAGCGTCTGTGAAGGGCGAGATTCCCAGTGACCTGGCTGCTCCATCGGGGGTGTCCGCAGCGGGGAGCTCGGGTGCCGACCCCCCGGGACACGACATCATCACGGAGCAGCCCCGCTCCCAGCACACGCTGCAGTCGGACTCCGTGGAGCTGGCGGGCTGTGACCTCAGCAGTACAGCCACCGAAGGGGAAGATGATGAGGTGCTCAGTCGAAGCTCCAGCCAGATCAGTGCTGTCCCGTCAGATGCCGCTATGGATTTGAATGATGGCACTCAGGCTTCCTCGCCGATTAGTGATAGCTCTCAGACTACTACGGAAGGTCCAGACTCTGCTGTAACCCCTTCAGACAGTTCTGAAATTGTAAGTGTGCAGCGGGCAGAGGGGGGATCTCCTTTTACTGAGGGGCCTGACATATCTCAGAGCTCCTCCATGGAGGGCCCAGACTTGGATTCATCTCCTTACTCATCTTCTACTTTTCAATCCTCAGCTAGTAGCAGTGGGAAGGTCAGCACCTCACACCTCTCTTGGAGAGCTTGGCCTCCTTTTAACACTTTCACTTCAGCATTAATGAAAAACGACAAAGCTATAATCAGTGTGCTCTCTGGGTAGGCCATGTGAAGACATTACAGATTTTGCTCACTGAAAGAATGGCAATAACAAAGTCTTGACAAATATATCCTCTTAGCGGTGTATCCTTAATTTTGTATAAATATATTAATAATTGTTTTGGTGGAGGAGGGTTAATGGAAGTGTTAAAGGGTGAACACTTTATTTGGAATGATAAAGGAATATTTTTGGGATGCAACGCTTCACACTGCCTTCTGCCTGTGCTTTTATGCTTGGCAGCACCACTTTTTTCTCCTTTTTATTCCATCTTGAGGATTTCTCCTATAATGGGCAAATACTGCATGATTTACAAATGTAGCAGTTACATATCTAATAAACACCTGAAATGTACATACCGTATAGTTATTTTAAGACATTTGTCTCTCTTGGGCAAGTGTATGATGAGGTTTTAATAAAAAAAAGAAATACAATTACTGAGAGCCAGAGCAGAAAATTCAAAAGGGGTAAAATTTAGAACTCCTTAAGACGTTCTCGAACATTATCAAACTTTTGGCTCTAGTTTTCTGATAGTAATTTGGAAAAGTAATAGCTTCTTAGACCTACAAAACTTAGTAAATTTATAATCATGCTACGTAAGTAATTCTGCAAATGTGAGGGTTCAAGAACCAAAGGAGTGATGGTAATTGCTCTCCGAATTACATGAAGGCAGCGCAGTGGCCAAAGTGAGCAGGCATTTATTGACAAGGTGTGTTTATTGGCACAATGTGTTTATGCAAATTCTTGTCAGACTGTTCATATGTCAGTTGGCATACCGTTTACAAGCAGTAATTGCATGTAAGATTATCCTTTTGTAATTGACAGACTAAGTGGTTGTCCTGGTTATGGATGCACAAGCTTTTCAGTGAACAATTTCCGGGTGCTTATTAAAGACAGGAATAACTGAAGAAGTGTCCTGTTCTCTGATAAAATTAGTGAAAATTTTTTTTTACTTTACTGTCATTGATAGTTACTAATTTTTATGGTTATTTTTCCGTATATCTACTGCCTATATATTGCCTTGACTCCAAGGGTCAAACTCTCTTCCAGATGAGTTCATATGAGTAGTCTCTGGTTTTGAATGAAGAAATCAAAATATTTTAAACTTATTTGTCTTCACTTGTCCTACACGATGTGTTCTCAGTTTGACTTCCCATATCCAGGACAAGTGAGATTATGGGGGAGTTCAGCTGCAAGGGCCAAGTTCAGTTTGTGGCAGTAAAGGTGCTGGTTGTGATTTGTAACTGCTGAGAGAGAGACATTTGTGATGAGGGAGCAAGGGGAGCTGCAGGGGAGCAGTAGACTGACTGAGCGTTTTACTTTGTTCCTGTTGGTAGCCGAGTTCATGGCTCAGCTGGGAGACTCTCAGATGAACTATGGCCTCCAATAGCCCCAGAGCTTCAGGAGGAGGGAACTGCTTTGGGGCTTACATGCAGTTGGACACTAATATTTATCAGGCTCATATTTGCTTTGAGACTATTTCTGGATTACTAACACTGCATGTTTCAAATTTAATACTCTGTGTAAAGATAAGTTATTTTAAGTCCTGTCCTTTTACTGTGCAGGTTTTGGAGGGTGCTGAAGGACAGTATTCTGGAATGCAAATTGGGCAGCTACAGGATGAGGAAGATGAAACTGCAAATATTCTCCAAGATGATTCATCAGAGTCCTTCAGAAATTCTTCTCTTGGTATGTTGATAAATACAGGGGTGGGCCGGACTGGTGACACCATTAAGACAGGAGTTCAGGTGCATCTGCACTTGCAAGGGAGTGAAGACTCCTGTAACAGATACGAAAAACAAATAACTAGATGGATATGTAAAATCAGGAATATATTTCAACACTTGGGATCAATCACTTGTTTTGATTGCGGCTAATTTATTTTTCATGTTTGTGTAATTAAGTTTAATTAAAGTGCTTTTAGTTTGCTTTTGAAATGGTGTTTCATGAATTGCCTTTTTCTAAAGCTCTTCAGCAGTCTCAACTGCTGAAAACCATGAGCCATAGTAGGCAGCCCTCTGATAGCAGCGTGGATCGATTTCCATCAAAAGAAGATGCAGCAGATGCTGGTGATCACGAGAACAAGGTGAGAAGTAGTCACAGTGGTCAGTTCTAAAGTTCAAAACAATGAAGTGTAAAAAAAAATTAGAAATTATAGTTATGGTGAAGTAAATTAGTGGTAAATGTGGGAAGCCTATATATGTGTAGCTTGTTACAGGTCAAAGTAACTCAGGTTGCAAAAGGAATCTGAGAATTCATTTCTGAATTTCATTTAACATAAGGTGAACACAGAAGTGTTGATATCTTAAATGCCATCATCAGCAAAACCATACCAGAACACCCTGCTGAGAACACAAACCCTTTTTGTTTGTGCATTAGTAGGCTACACTGATACTTTCTTACTTGAAATATCTTCCTGCTGGGTGCCACCTGTTTAGGTAGCTTCATGATCTACTCAGAGGTTAGTCTTTGAGCCTAATGCCATTCTAACTACAAGTTACTGATTTCCTCTTACATTTTTTTTTTACTTTATCTTTGGACCTTGTTCTGAGCTGGGGCATAAGTTTTATTTGTGGCAGGCAGAATTAGATCAGCTTGGACTAACGGAGAATTCTAAATGTGAAATTACAGAAAACTGTCAGTCTTCTTTGGAAACAACTTAGAAATAATACGCTTTTCATACAAAGTTTCTAAAGTTTGATGACAGCAAGTGATTTAGTGTGCTCTTCAGGTGCAAACAGCACATCTAGGTAGTTTAGAAAAATCTACAATATAAAGTTTCTGTTTTATAATATAAAATTGAACCAGTTCTGATACCGGATATAAACTTCATCAAGGCATTACATTTTGAGGCCTTTTTGGGAATATATATTAAACTACACATGAATATTATGTATTCATTTTGTATTAAACCTTTATACATTTGAGCATGCGCTATATTTCTGAATCTTGTGCTAATATTTTATTTCAACTGAAGATCAGTTTTTCTCTGTATAAACACTGAGATTTGCCTCCAATAGCCGTGCAGGGTGAAGGGGGACATCGGGCACTACACTGACAGAGACTGTGCTCCTCTGGTGCACTGCGTCAGGCTGCTGTCGGCTTCCTTCCTGCTCACCGGGGACAAAGGAGGTGTGTTTGTCTTGGAGCTTCCTTGGCTCTCCATGTGTGAAGCTGGAAATGTGATCCCCTTGCTCTTGTCTTCGTTTTGATCTCACTTTAGTGGAAATACTGGATGTTTTTCTGTGGCAGGCCCTAAGCATCGCATCTACATTTTTTTAAAATACAACCAGGGATGGGGACTTAACCACATTCCTGTCGTGGTATATGACTGATTTCAGATGTTTGTTCTTTTTCCCTTTTCTGAACTCTTACTTGCTCACGTACTCATATTATGTATTGGTTTTGGAAAGAGGTGAGCTGGAATTAGGTTATGGCTGTATTTGAGTATTTCCAGTATGTTTCAAATACAGTTCATTTGAGGGAAGCAAAAAAGCAGCCATATATCACTGCTGCCTCTGATAAACTGTAACTGCTTGCTCTGCCTTCATATTTTTGTCCAGGCGAAGCTATTTCACTTTATATAGTGTTATTAATTAAAACAATTCAGGAAGCTTTTAAATACCTTCCTTTTAATAATTTTTATTTCTTCCCCACAGCTTTAGTTCCTGATAGAGATGTGAGAGTCAGTGTAAAAGCCTTGGCAGTAAGTTGTGTTGGAGCAGCTGTTGCACTTCACCCTGAGTCTTTCTTCAGCAAACTGTATAAAACACCTCTGGAGGCAATGGGAGAAGAGTATGGTATGTTGCAGTTCACATATTCCATTTTAATAGTGCGTTTGGGTTTTCACCTAAGTGAGGCAGCGTCTGCACTGAAAACTCCAAACCCAGTTTAGTAGTTGTGAACAAATACTGCGCAAATTGGAATGAATGTGCTGTGCATGTGGGGAGGTATATTTTTTGTAATAAGATTTAAGTTTCAATGCTTCTTCTCTTTCCCTGGAGCCTTTTGTGTACATTTGAAATAAATCACCAGTGTTTTCATGTATGTGATCATTGGTCTGAATGGTGTGATTGATCTGTAGATTGCATGCACAGAGAGGGATCCCAGAAGAGGAGAACTATGGTGGGCATATTGTGGATGTGCTGATGATTGCCCAGTCGTTGAGATCTCCACTGTAACATTTTTATGGATCAATGAAAAACTTTATTTTTAAAATAAAGTAGTTGTAACTTGCTTTCTTAGAGGAGCAGTATGTATCGGACATTCTGAACTATATCGACCACGGGGATCCCCAGATTAGAGGAGCCACTGCCATTCTCTGTGGAACAATTGTCAACTCCATTCTAATTAAATCCCGCTTTGATGTGGAAAAATGGCTAATAAATGTCAGAAGCTCAACAGGTAACAATTGATTTTACGGGTGTCTTTTTGTCTTTTAATGTAACATTGCAGTGTTTCATTGCTCAGAATTCTTTATTTTTTTAAATATTTTAGGAAATCTCTTTTCCTTGATAGACTGCGTACCTCTGCTACAGAAAACCTTGAAAGATGAGTCCTCTGTTACATGCAAACTGGCTTGTACAGCTGTGAGGGTAAGTAGTGGGAATTTATTTGCACCACCACAGATCACAGGATTGTGATTCATTACTGGGATGCTACTATGCCCAAATGTCTAAACATGGAGAATGAAATGATTTCTTCCTGAAGAACTTTATTGGTGCAGGAAATAATTATGTGGTTAGATCGTGTAGCATTATAATCTAATCGTGATGTTTCTCATGAGAAATGTATTGGTATGAGCTTTAATGTTACATTAACCAACAGTAGGATGAGTGCCGTAGGTGGAAAGGATATCTAGGCTCAAGAGGGAGTGTGAACATGTAACACCTGGTTGTAGCCTGTATTTGGAGAGTTAAAAATTAAATGTGAGAAATGACAAGAAAAATAGTGTTTATTTTCTGAAATAATTTTTAAAAGTGGGAAGTGCCAGGAAAGCGAGCGGTTCAAAGTGGGTGAAACTTTGAACAATTGCCCTCAGGCAATTGTTAAAATTGAAATGACAGCTGAATTGACGAGTGGATCTTAGAGTACGTGAATTTTATTTCTGTAATAAAATCTGTGAAAGGTGTTTGGTGAAAAAGCAGGGGGGTGAAGGAGTGAGCCGCCTTTGAGGGTTCTTCCAACAAAGTAGAACACGGACAAATTTGAGGCCGAGGGAAATTCTTTTATCAAGGAGAGGCGCAGGGAGGGTGACTACTGCAGCTTGAAGACCAGTGAGGAAAACCATAAATTTTAGTAAAATGTGGATAGCTTGTGTATGGAGATGATGGGGGTTTTTTATGCAGAGAGGAGGGGCTGGTGGTACAGCTGAGGGAAGGAAATCCTGGTAGGAAAATGAGGCTTTATTTTTAACCTTCTGTTCAGCAATCTTCATATTTGTGTGTAGTGATTTCATGTGTGATTACTCTTGTGATAATGGCTTTTTAGAAGACTTCACCAGAATTTTTCAGTTCGGGCAACTTAATACTAGTCAACTTTGGTTCTTGCTTTTCCTCAGTATATAATACGGCCTGACTATACATTCTGGCAAAAATTTTCTAAGCCTTTTGGGTTGTTAATCCTCAAACAAGAAAGTACATTTTGTGTAGTTAAATAAGACATGGAAGTGTGGAATTCTGTAACTTTTTCCAAAGGTCACACGTTGTGCCTGTAGTTGAACATGCAAATATGTAGGTATGGCTTTTTCAAAAACTTTGGAAATCGGAAGCAGGTGTCTGAAAGTACCCTGTGGAAATTAGGAGACTGTTTTTGAACAGATGAGAATATAGTGCTTGTGGTGTTTAAGCCCTGTGAGCCCTCCTTTGGAGGATTGCCCTCTGATCTCTGAGGGCTGCATTCCTCTCCAGAGGTTAATTTCAGCAGCAGGTTTTAGCACTTCACATGGAGGTGGTGTTCTGGCCTTGCAGGGTACCTAGCTCTGGTGCTTATCCTAGCTCTTATGCAATAACTTTTTTAGTATTCTTAAGAAAACAGGTGGGATTTTGATGACTTTCATTCTGCATTTTAGAGAATCTCTTCTGTAATATAACTGAAAGTTGTTTTTTCTTCTCAGCATTGCATCATGAGCTTATGCAGTAGCAGTTACAGTGAACTAGGTTTGCAACTGATTGTTGACCTCCTTGCTCTGAAGAACAGCTCATACTGGCTTGTTAGGACAGAACTTCTGGAAACACTTGCAGAGGTAGATTTTCGGTGAGTGTATTTTTCCATGGGTGTAGTAGGTGAAGTGCAGAGAAGTACAGGAAGCTGTAACTGTAATGGTGCAATTTCTTCTGAAGCATTAATGAGTTTCATAAAACTAATTCAGATCAGTCCATCCTCTATGAATTCCTTTGTCAAGTTACCACTGACCACACTAGCAAGCCCAATCCTAATTGAAGTTTTTAGTTCATTGGTCTGTTGTATCAAGTCTTCCATAAATGTGCAAAGAGGGACCGCATAATTTGCAGGCTAACTTAGGTTTTCTGCCCAGTTTTGTGTGTTTTTAAAGAGAAAGTCCCCGACTTGTTCTCTGTTGTCAGCTCTCTCTAGTCACTCAGTTTCTGTCAACACTGAAATAAATGTGACTTCTTCTTTAGCTCTCATTTTCTATTGATTCTTCCAAGCTGAAAGACAAAAGATGTTTATATGAAAATTCTTGAAGTTATCCTTAATCATACAACTCGTTGTGATGTTTGGAATGTATTGCTGTCTTTTCAAAATAATCTGATTCTGTGCATGGAGAAAAATACAATTATAATTATGGTCTTTAAATAATGTGGGGTTTTTTAGTAGAAGGACTTTTTTTCTTCAGTTACACTAGCCAGATAGTAGGCTAGCAAATAGCTTACCTTTTCTAAAGGTTACGAAAAGTGTTCACTACTTACATTTTCCCTATAGTGGTGTTTTTAAAAAATAAAACCCTCAGAGCACTGAAGGGACAAATAATACAATGTTAAGTAATNATATACATATACATACATATATATATATATGTATGCATATATATATATATTTGTTTAAAAGAGAGAAGGGAAACAAATGCATCTTTATGTTACCTGGAACATGCATCATTCTGTCTCATCAGGCAATTGTACCTTGCTTTCTATTAGCAATCCAATTACATCGTGTTACATTCTGAGGGTCACTTTCAATTTCAACTTCTTCAGAATATTTTTCTTGATGCTGAAGGGGTTCAGTATCCGAGCAGTGGCTGATCAAGTCTAAGATTTATCCCACCCATTGTAGTTTTCACATGGTCACACACAGTGTATCTTAAAACTTTTGTACTCCCTCTGCAGAGTGCAGCAGCTGATTTTATTTGCAAAGCAGATGTTTGCTGTAACCTACTACAATTATAGTTGCTGTACAGATAAATGCACCAAAGTGTGAGGCTTAGTTGGTAGCTTATTTACGGGAATTCAAAGACTTAAAATTTATGTTTAAAGAAGTTGGGAGCATGTAATACTCAATTCCTAGTATATTTTATTATCAAAGGAATTTCTTTCCTATTTTTTTCATACTATTAATTGCTGTCCATTCCTAATAACAAATAAAGGACAACAAAGCTTTTGAAGTTCTGACATTCAAAAGTGTTTATATTGCCGAAGCAGCTCAGCAGAGGAATCCTGAACTCTTGCATCCTGGAGCTTGTTGCTTTTATTTATTAAGGGACGTGATTCTGAAATGGAGTTATTTTAGTAACTGAGTGGTAACAAGTTGAAGTTTTTTTCTATGTTCATGCTGACTTAGTGATAGGAGGTGTGTTAAGATTGGAAAAGACTTAACCTGCCCAAGAAAGCTACTACAAGCTTGCAGAAATCCCTTGAAATGTCCAGTATGGATATTCATTGGAAGTACTCTCACTGAGATTACAAAAACATGTGTACAATAGGTTTTCACTTTTACCTAAGTTGAAAATGTAGTTGTTCAAAAAGCCTGGATTTGATTTTATTGTTTAGGTTTCGCTGCATAGAAATCAGATGGTAAAAGATTATTCTTTTCAGGTAAAAATTAGTTCTGAGTTGATACAGATACTCATGGGGAAAATACCTGGGGAGATCAGGGAACAGCAAGAGAGAAGTAATCTGTGTAAGTGTATTAGTGTTTGTTGTAGTATGTATGGGGAGATTAAAAAAAGACTGTTTTTTTTTCAATTACTGTATGTCTGAGCAGTTGCTTTGTCCTGACTTGAGCTTCTTGATTGTAATGAAGAGCAGTTATCTAAAGATGAATTCAGCTTAATGAATTCTGGTAACAGCTTTTATTTACAATTTGATACGTGTAATGAGCATATGTAACTTGCAGAACTATGTATTAAATGTACTTTAAACTGAGTGCTAAATAATACATGAATAATAATTTCTCTTTTTGACACTTAATTTTCTTTCAGGCTCGTTCCAAAGCTGTTTTATAACTGTGATCAAGGACAGGCTGACCCAGTTGTGGCAGTAGCAAGAGACCAAAGCAGTGTCTACCTGAAACTCCTCATGCATGAAACGCAGCCGCCGTCTCACTTTGCAGTGAGCACTATCACCAGGTGTGTTACCTGTCTGGCCTGGCTTCAAAAGAAACGGAGACCCAAATTTCACTTTGCAGTTTCTAGGATTGTAGTGAAATCCTCCAAGTCCATGTGCTTATGAATTCCTTGTCTAGTCTGTCGGAGCACCTGTAGTAGGTTTAAGCTCCACAGACACTGACTCATGTTTAAGGAATACACTGTGAGTTACTGGTGATGTGCTCACAGAGAGTCCTTGTTTTGAGAGTTTCTTCTCTCCATCCTGAAGTCACTCTACAATTGTCAATTAAATTATAAAACCTGGTGCAGCTTTTCAAGCTGATTGTATGTATGTTACTGTTCCTCGGGTATGTTGATCCAGATTTATAACACTCCACATCCTATTTAATGATTGTAGTTGCAGAAGGCTGTACTCCCTTTATCATTTAAAAATAGATTCTAGTTTTGATAGTGTGCTCTTCTTGTATTTTTGCTGCCAAGTGTTTTCACTGCCTTACAGACAGTATGGGTTGTATATATTCGTAGAGGTTGCTGGTTTCTATCAGTTTGTCATACTAGTTTTTAATTATATACCTTTCGGTATATGATCTTGATCATGTCACTTAAGGTATATACTATAGTGTGGAAGCAATAGAACTTTGTGGATCCAGTGTTATTCTGGATAGAAAACAGACTTTTTCTGCAGCAATAATCCAAAGTTTGTGAGCATGCAAGAATGTTGAATGGATTTGAGCAGCAGCAAAGACTAATGTTAAATTGGTGGTCATTTGTCAAGTATCGAGTTAGATATTGACAGTTGGTCTATTATTTCTGTTTGCTAACAAAGAGGTTTTATTTATAAATTAAATGGCATTTACTAATACAAGCCCAAAAATATTACAATATAAGATGGTATTTAGATTGTTCTCTAGTTTCGTATGGTACAAGCAGTCTGTGAAATACTTAATATTAATTTAAGTTTAAATATTTAAATATTTAAGTCATAAATTTAATAATTTTTGATTCGGTGGAGGTATTTTAGTGGATATAAATGATTTTATTTCAGAACATACAGAGGTTACAATATGCTGCAAAGCCCAACAGATGTCACTATGGAAAACAACCTTTCAAGGGTTATTGCAGCAATTTCCCATGCATTGACAATATCCACTACAAGAGCACTTACGGTGAGTTTTCTTATATGTCGGTTTTTGTACCGATGAGTTTCTTTGAGTTTTCTTGCTATGATGGCTGACTTTTTCCTGTTTTGCATGCTTGCTTTATTTTTTATGATTTCCTGACTATATTTGTATCTGCAGCTTTTGTACTGTGGCAATGGCAGTAGTAATAGATTTCATTCTCACTCTTAAAATACCATGTTGCTAACTCTTCCTGCGGTGAAACTAATTCAATTCTTGGTGTTTCCTTCTCAGTTTGGCTGCTGTGAAGCTTTGTGTCTTCTCTCCACAACATTTCCAGTCTGCACGTGGAGTGTGGGATGGCACTGTGGGTATGTTTTCTCTTTTGTTAATTGAGCTTCTGAAAGTCACATTTGCAAGACAGAAGTGGACTTGCTTATGCATTGGAAGCCCTGGTTTAGTTATATGTTGTTAAGCTTATCTTAGCAGTTCTTTAAGAGCTTCATACACAATACAGAAGATCATAACCTCAGGTTGTCAGGGTATTAAGTGACAGTGTTTGTCATCCCTGGAACCACAGTGTCTGTCACAGGGATTGGCTGCAACTGCTCTTATAGAAAGAGAGATATAGTCAGCATCTATGAAATACGATATAGGAGAATGTATTCCACGCTTTTGAAAGGATGTTTATCTTTGGGTTACTGTATTTTGTAGTAGTTCTTCAAAATTCGAACATTAAAACTTTTATCTTGGTTTCATGTCTATGTTGAAAAATGGTGGGTCAAGGAATTGATTCATCTTGGCTTCTATAGTAGTGTCAGATGCATTTAAATTGTTCTCATTTGGCACACTGAATGGGAACAGCAAATTGGGTGTCTATAATACTTAAATGTTAATACAGGTAATACATGATAGTCCCAAATTGCATTCTGAAGAGTTTCTTCAGGATGAAAATGTACAGGTGGCCTAAAAGCTTGGATTTTGCCTTTTATTATTAGTGCTGTGCTGTGCTGTGTAAGCAGTACTGGAGCTAAAAGTGCACCTGTGGAGCTGTTCAGTTTTTAAATAGATTTAACATAATTTGGATTGATTTTCTTTGTTGCTGTCATTGTGTCTCTTACTCCAAAACCCAAACCCCAAAAAACAAGCATCCCTCAGATGCTTTTCTTGTCAGCAGGCCCTTGCTTCTCTTGCCTGCTCTAAGTGTGGTGTGCTCTGTATATGAGGTATAAAAGGTGTGCTCCAGCAGTAACAAATGAAGGAATTCAGGATGTGAGCAGTACTTAGCTGGAAAATAAAACCAGTATATCTTCTCTTCTAGCTAGCTTAAAAATGCTGTTTTAAAGATGTATCTTGTATTTATAAGTGATCCAATGACATAGCCTTTGCTCTTTCCTCTGATTCATTTTTCACAAATTCTTGGCCAGTGTTTATACTAATTTGGATTTTAATTGTATTTTTTTGTGCAATGATACAGGCATTTATTGTTCTGGATAATAAGAATATAATAACATGGATAGTAATGTGAGAGTTTTACCAAAATTCCTCCCTGTCTTAAGTGTTTTGATCTTATGATTAAGAAGTTACTGGAACTGCTGCATTCCAACTCTGTATAGCTCAACATGGATTAAATCATGGATTTCTGACTGTGTGTGAAGTAAATAACAGTTGCCTGTGAAAATACTTTACAAAAACCAAAGGAAGGCACTGTGATTACCTCTGGAACTTTATCAAAATAATAGCTATACTTAGTGGTAATTTAATTTTCTGAAACTGCGGTAGTTGTGTTACACCAGAGTAACTATATTAGAAGATTTTAATTATTTCAAATTAAAAAAATAATATTTTGAAAGATTTCCAGATTCCCTTTATTTAGGGGTTACATAAGGTCTTTTCCTGAAAGAAACAAGTATTTAGGTCTTACAGCTTTGAAACGATGTGTGTAATTCACAGAGTATTGTGCCAGATATCTTCTGGTGATCTCTGGCTGCACTTTTTTAAACTTGACTTCTGTGGGAAAATCTGGTCTTATAATTATTGTCAAGGAAAATAAAGAATGCAGGAGAAAATTCCCATGTTGGATAGTGTTCGCTCAGAAAATACAGAGGATTTAATAGAATGCAATTGTTTCATTAATTTCTTGTCACGTTAAAGCACTGTCTTGTTACATTGCATTTCTGCAGCTAATGTCTCCCATCCCTACCTTGCATATGCACAAGATGTAACTGAAGATAGTTCAGGATTGTAGTCGTTAGCAAATAAATGCCCAGTTCTTCAGTTCATCAGTAGATGTCACTGTAGCCTTGATATTTGCTATTAAAAAGAAGGAAATGGCTCTTAAAGAAACCAGTGTATTGTCAAGTCTCTGCTGCAAATTGCTTTTTGAAGTTGTATTTGAGTGTATTGGAGTGTTAAATGGGTATTTCTGTAGCACAGATTTAATTTCATTAGATCAGTCATCTCTACTTGACTGTTAGTTTTCTCAAGACTTTTTAATTTTTCCAAAAGGGGGAAAAAAATCATGACATTCCTAAATTAAATTTCCAGTGTTTCCCAGCCAAGTTCTTCAGATGAAGCTCAGAGGGGCTGCACCATTGGTATGGCTGGCTTGGTCCTGTCACTCCTTTCATCAGCATGGTTCCCACTGGACCTCTCAGCACATCAGGATGCTTTGATTTTGACTGGAAACTTGCTTGCAGGTAAGGCAGGACAAGAAAAGTCGGCTCGTCCTAATATTTTTACCACTAGGATTAGAAGGGCCGTATCTCACTATTCTGGTTATATGCCATGAACAACTTGCAAGATTAAGCAGAAGAAATAAAGAAGAGACTTGCACCCAGGAGGTTTGAAAAGAAACTGCCTCTTTGTAGCTAAGTTGCAAATTTCCTCCAGGTGCCAAAGGCCATGTTAGTACAAGCTGGGTACGAAGAACTCAAATTTTGTTGGTTTTGTTTTAAACTATTCAGCTACTCCTGGCTTCGAAATTCTGATTGAATTTCTGTTCATATAGAGATGATAACCATATCTGCCTTCCAAGTATTCTAGTGCTTCATTCTCAGTTGGTCTTCTGTTTCCTGAAATTGCAGCAAGTGCTCCCAAGTGCTTAAAGAATCCCTGGAGTGCTGAAGAAGATGCAAACCAAGGTGCGGCAAAGCAGGAGGAACCCTGGCCAGCTTTGGCAGATCGAGCTCTTGTCACTTTGGTAGAACAGCTCTTTTCTCATCTGCTGAAGGTCATTAATATTTGTGCACATGTGATGGATGATGTTGCTCCTGGTCCAGCAGTAAAGGTATATATTAAAAAAAGTATATAGTTAAAAAAAAAAAATGTGGCTAAAGTACTGTTGTGCTCTAGACCTCTTCACGTTTTAGACTTGATACAGGTAAGTATCTAATTCCTTGATAATGACTGCACTCAGTGTAGTAAAGCAAGTACTATGAAAAAAATGCATATTTTTCTCCACATAACAGGTTTTCCTTTAGCCCTGCAGTGTTTAAAATATTACCCTAAATTTTGAGTCTTATATTCCTGCTGACTTCACTTGAAACATAAATTCAGTGAGGAGTATATAGAGTGTGTGGAGTATTGGATTGCATACTCTGGGAAATGTGTTGACTTTTGGGTTGGTTGGCTGGTTGTAATGCGCTGAGCTCCTTTTGGGACTGAAAATAACTCTTTTATCTTCTGAATATCCTGTAAAATATTTTGACTTCTGAAACAGCTTATATGAGGTACTTCCACGTTTGGGGGGGTTTTGAGAATTTTTTTGAGGCATATACGTTTAGAGACTGATTTAGAAACTGTGAGACAGTATTATTAAGATCAGTAATTTCATCATATTTTAAAAATGAATATAATTTGAACACTCCTTTATCTGGAAGCAAAAGGAACTGTAGTCAATGAGCTCTAATTTCATTTCATTGGCTTATGCTGAAGCTGAAAATTTCATCTCACTGGCCCAAGCTGAAGTTGAAAGTAAAGTAGGGAATATATTAAACTTATTTCCTTTTCACACAGGAAATTCACGTCCTGAACCTGAAACATTTCTATTTAACTGACAGTCAAATGAAGGGGAGTTTAAACAAGAGAAGAATATACCCGTATTTGTGTAAAAGAAGAAAAACTACTTGTCCTTGCAAAACTAATAAAGCTTCTTTTAACTCTAGGCAGCATTACCTTCTCTCACAAACCCACCTTCTCTTAGTCCAATTCGGAGAAAGGGGAAAGAGAGGGAGTCTGTGGAACAGGCATCTGTGCCAATGAGCCCTAAAAAGAGTGGAGAAGCAAGTCCAGGTAGGCACATCACTCCTGTTAACCCTTCCATCTTCCTGCCCCACACCATGTGCTTACAGCAGAGGGAGAAGTAGTAAAACTGAGTAGCCTTTCTGGAGTTTCAGTTCAAGAGGCTGGCAGGGTACTGCATTGGTGGAAAGGCAGCTGTGGGTGGGGGCTTCTTTACTGTTTTGGTTTTTATTAACTGTACTTTTCAGAACCAATGCACTGCTGAATCCTTTTCCTCACTTTTTCTGAATCTATTGACTAAAGTAATTTTTGCATGTATGTTACTTAAAAGAAATTTGAAAGTTGCTTTCCAGCTTCTGGCAGGAGTGACTTACATTGCTTTTGGAAATGAGATTCTGAATCTTGAAACCTTTTCTTTCCTTAGTAATGAATGAAGGAAACACTTGTTAATTCTGTTTTGTAAATTGTGCATACACTTCAGTACTGAGCCCTCTGGGTTAATTTCTCTCACCACAGCAGGCTGGATCTTGGAATGCTGTTCATTTTCCAGTTGTGCACAGTGTGTTTCTGCAGTTCAGAATAGATGTGTGGATTGAAAAAATCATGCTGTTTAATAATGCAGATATGGTAAATTACGTTGTGTATGTCATAAGCAACCTAGAAAAGTCATATTGTGCTAATCTATGATACTCTTTTAAGCTTCTAGGCAAACTGATGCTACAGGACCTGTTCCAACAAGTAAATCATCTTCACTAGGAAGCTTTTATCATCTTCCATCATACCTGAAGTTATATGATGTCTTGAAAGCAACCCATGCTAATTATAAGGTACTGCATGATATTGTTTGATTGGACTGCAGTGGGGTTGGATAATCACTTTGTTTCTTTGAAACAGGCTCTGCCCCTGTCAGCTTACGTGTTTACCTGTGTTTATACACACAAAAAAAGAATTTAAATAAAGATCACGACTACCACCAATAAAAACAAAAACTGACCAAAGAAGAACCTGTGATAGGCATTGTCACCCTATTGTTTCTCTGCTGTCATTATTGCTGGTACCAAATGACTCTGCTGGCCTGGCAATGCTGAATAAATCCCCATGTCTGTTCTCTCTGTACTTTATTCCATGATGGGAAGGCTTTTTCCTTGTTAGTGACAGAAGATGCATTCCCTGGAGAGTTGGTAATCTGCTATGTGCACTTCAAGGACTGTTCTTATTACACCTGCTGTGTTTATCAGAAATGCATCATCCGGCTCCCTTGCTTATCAGTGTCCTAGGCCTTCCTCAAGCAAGAAGATCCCGTTTTTTTTCTTAGTCAGCATGGAGTCCTGCCTTTCCAGCAATGCATAAGGCAGTCTAAGTTGTCAGAGGTGTTGATTGAAATATACTGTAATTTTATACAAAATACTGTTTTGTGTTAATATCCACCTCTTCCAGTAATTTGTGTCTCCTTGTGAAGTACGTGTTAAAGAAAAATGTGGTTTTATTTTCTGGGAACAGGTTACTTTAGATCTCCAGAACACTAATGAGAAGTTTGGATGTTTCTTACGGTCTGCCTTAGATGTTCTCTCTCAAATCTTGGAACTTGCTACTCTTCAGGATATTGGAAAGGTATTTTTTTGTTTTATGTTTGTTTTTTCTTTTATAGTTAACTGGTCCAAAGAAAGCACATATCATTGATTTCAAAATTGCTACTCTTGCAAGGAGCAGTAGTCCTAAAAGTGTTGTGCTTCCACAAAGTTCAATAAACCGCTAAAGCAGATTCTCCAGGTTAAATTGCGGCTATTGAAAACTGGAATAGTTTTTTACTTTTTTAAATTTCACATGGGGATTTTTCTTCCCAGCCAAATGGTTTGCCTTCAGTCATTCCCTATATTCCTATGTTTAAATATGCAAAATCTCAGAAGACTTATTGCCTTCCTCTCTCTCCTATGTCTTGATATTTTTTCTTCTTAGTGGTGTTAGACATTGTGGTATTCAAAATTAGGAAGAAAATGTTGAATTTTTATTTCTTTATGTAATTCTACAATTTCCCTTAAATTAGTGTAGTTTTACTTAGTACAAAAATCTGTGCTACTGTCCAGTTTTCACTTAATGTTTTATATAATGAAGAAATATGCAATTCAATGCACTTGTTTGTCTGATTTTCTAGTGTGTAGAAGAAATTTTGGGATATCTAAAATCATGTTTCAACAGAGAGCCAACAATGGCAACAGTGTGTGTGCAGCAGGTAAGGAGTTATTTTATGTGTTATGTGAATATTAATCCTGATGTCCTGTGGCTGTCAGTTGGATACTAAGAATGGCCATGCTTTTAAAGGAAGTGGTATGGAGAAACATTGGTCCAGGTGGAGCAAACAGAGTGTATTTTCTTCTTTTTTACTACTTGGTCTGTAACTTAATCCTGTCTGAATAATGTAGTTTCCTCTTGAACTGCTTCCAATTCATGGAACTATTTTAGCCAATGTTCAGAAAATAAGCTTGTTTCCTACCTTACCAGGAGTGTCCTTTAGCCAGTTACCTGTATCAAAAACCCCTAGAAAGCCAAGAACTGACTGCCTTAGTGATGGATTTCTTGCAGGCTTCCAGTTAAATATTAACGTTTAAGTCCTAAAATGTTAGTTAGGTTGAGAGACAAGTCAAGGGGCTTTTTCCTGAAATGTTAACTTTTCTTCTTTTCCTTCCAATTTACTTCTCTAGTTATTGAAAACGTTGTTCGGGACAAATCTGGCTTCTCAGTACGATGGCTTGTCCTCACACCCCCACAAAGCTCAAGGCAAAGCTCAACGCTTGGGTTCCTCCAATCTGAGGCCGGGTCTCTACCACTATTGCTTCATGGCTCCCTACACACACTTCACACAGGCCCTTGCTGATGCCAGTCTAAGGAACATGGTTCAGGCTGAGCAGGAGCACGATGCTTCAGGGTAACTTCCTTCCCTTATATTACGTTAACTTGAACTAGAGCCTGTTCTTAGTAGTTTTCATAAGTGTGAGTATCATTGGGGTGCTGTGTAACTTGAAAATACTGACTTAACTTCTCTTGGTGAGAACTTCCTGAATGCAGTTATCACTACCACGTTTTCCAAAGCAAAGTTAAGTCATTAAAATGGATATTATTGAAGTTTTTCAAGAGCATAATAGTTTTAAATGCTTGTATTCAAAAGTATATTATTGATTTTTAAATACAGCAAATAGTCAATATGTTAAAGGAAAGGCAGAAGGATACCAAAGAAGGAACCAAAGACTAGAAAATCTGATCAAAGTGTATTGTAGGTTGTCTCTGCTGTTTGGTTTTACTAAGTTTTTTGAAGCAGTCGAGTAGATTAAGAGAAGTTGGTATTGGCACAATAAAATGCATCTGAGGACAGTGTATTTGTTGTATTTGTTTAATGTGTCGGGGGTTTTTTGTATTTTTTTTTTTGTAACAGATGGTTTGATGTGCTGCAGAAAGTTTCTACACAGCTGAAAACTAGCATTTCCAGCGCAGCAAAACATCGTGCTGATAAGGTACTTGTGTCTGTGCTCTCCTGAAAGAGCTGTACCTTAGATTTAAAACATTTTTCTTCCTTTTAAAACTAATTTGGCTTTGAATCAGAGACGTGTTCAGATGTTAGATTACTTTAAAATCTCTCTATTACAGAATGCTATTCACAATCACATTCGTTTATTTGAACCCCTTGTCATAAAAGCATTGAAACAATACACAACAACAACGTCGGTACAGCTGCAGAGACAAGTTCTAGACTTGCTTGCTCAACTGGTTCAGCTGCGAGTTAACTACTGTCTTCTGGATTCAGATCAGGTTGGTATCTCACCACGTTTGCAAATTGTCATACAGCAAGCTCACCAGCAGGCTCAATTAACATCTGCAGCAAAAATGTTTCCAGCAGTCCATTCATTGTACTACAAGCGAAAACAAAGTCTTAAAGGAGGGTGAGACTCCATTTCCCACCCCTCAGCCACAAACAGCTTCAGACTTCTGGGTTTTTTTTGCATGTAAATGACTTTCTGAGTTCTGCAATAACTGTTTGAGAACTGCTCATGTGATTGACTTTAGGAATAAAATGGTGTGGACAGTACAGTCACTTTTATTAAATAAAACTTCATTTACAAAGGGAAATACCTTCTTCCATACTGTGAGTGTGGACTTCCTTATGACTGATAATGAGCATCCTGGTTGACAACTATTGCTTGATGTTAATGGCAGTGAGGGGAGCTAGTGGCAAATACAGAAGTCAGTGTAGTTGTCCACAGAAGCAGTGAATTTGTAACAAAACTTAAGTGGTTTACTTAGAAGTGTTTTATTTACTACGATTTGTTTCAGGTTTATAAATGAACGTGACTTGCAATACTTATATTTTCTGTAAGTTCATAAAGAGAATTCTTTTAAATGCGTAAGTGCTTTGGATTTTATCTCGGTTTAGATTTTTGGCTGATTCTTAACTTCTTGACTGTAATACCTCAAATATTGTATTCCATGAGTTGAGGATGAAGTTATACTTAAAATATACGGACGACAGGTTAAACATGGCATAAGTTCATGCAAGCTGTAATAAGCTTCAACAGGTTTCTCCATCTTCTGTAACTGCAGGGGGTGCAAATGATTTTCAATGCATGTCTATAACTGTCAGAATGGTTTCAAGTGGGGATTCATGTCTCTGTTCTGATGCACACTTTATTCTCTCTTTAGGTGTTTATTGGATTTGTGCTAAAGCAGTTTGAATACATTGAAGTAGGACAGTTCAGGTATGAAATTGGCAAAGATCCTTTGAACAATGAGGGTTTGCAACTGTCTTTGTTCTGAAAGACAGATTAGTGATGTGTCACAAGTAGTGATTAGATTTGTTGGTTATTTCTGCCTTATAGAAAGGGAGGCTTCTCTTCTGGGCAATGTGCTCATCTGTTCTCTGGCTCCAATGGTAACTCTTTCAGATATTTTGAGTTCCATGTGACTGGAGAAGTCAGGAAGTAACATGAGTTAATAATAATCTCCAACTGTGTTGGTTTTTTTCTCCATTTCAGTATTGTAAACCCATTCCTTTGGGCCCCCCTGCCAAAGCTATGCTACCAGAGATCAGCATTTCATTGCTGGGTGCAGTTGCTTAAGGGAGAGCTGCTTCTTCCTACTGTGGGTTCAGAGTGAATCCGTATGTACTCTGGTCACCTGATACACATTGTATGGGACCTTAACAGATCATAAGCAAGGCAGTGACATTTTTACTGTCAGTTATTTCTGGTTTTTCTCACACTTGGGTTTTAATGAAGAGAGAAATTGTTCTTTTGCTCTGTGGATCTTCTACAGAAGTAATCTAGTGTACATTAGACAGTATCTTACAGTATTAGTAACTCTAATGGTCACAGCTTGAAAGAAATCTCTGGGAAAAAAATCCATTGTACAGAACAGGGCACAGAAATTACAGAAGTATTGTATGAGACCAGAACAACATATTCTTCAAAGAAATCTTGACTGTAAAAAGATGAGTTTTACTTAACAAAGCTGTGTAATTCAAACTTGACACTTTAATTTTTTGTTTTGTTTTCAGGGAGTCTGAAGCAATTATTCCTAATATCTTCTTTTTCCTGGTGTTGCTGTCTTATGAGCGATATCATTCCAAACAAATAATTGGAATTCCCAAGATCATTCAGCTGTGTGATGGTATCATGGCCAGTGGGAGGAAAGCTGTTACACATGGTAATTCTAAAAAAAAAAAAAATTGAAAGAAAAAAAGGCAATGGCACTTATTAGTAATAGTTGAGCAATAAATCCAGTGTTGACTACTAAGCGATAGAGAACTGTTATCATACTGAGTGTTCCAGAAGACAGTAACTTTTAAGATGTGAAATACTCCTCACTTACTTTTTTCAGGAAATTTATTATATCATACTAACACTGCTGCCCCACATTTTGCATTGCTCAAAATTGCAACAAAACTTTTTTTTCAAACTTTATTCAGTAAGAACATCAGAACTTAGAAGTATGTGCAAGGCTTTGATTTTAAATTTTGGGGCACTTCCCTTTCCTTCTACTTTCAGCCTTTAAGTAGAAGCATGTCTCTCATACTTTCTAGTGATTCTGCTGAGAAATACTTTCCAAAAATACCTTTTTTTTTAGCTCTGTGAGAATGGGCAAATGAGTCCATAATTTAAATTATCTATGAGAACTAAAACAATAGCCATCATTATGCATGATAAATATGGGGTTTGTGGGTTTTTACATATGGGTAAAACCTTGAAGGAACTAGAACCCAGTTTACTTTCAGTAACTGAACTGTTAGTTCAAGAAATCACTGTTCAGGAGTGATTTGTCTCACACTAAAACAAACACATCTCATTTCAGCAATACCAGCTCTGCAACCCATTGTTCATGATCTCTTTGTGTTAAGAGGAACAAATAAAGCTGATGCTGGAAAAGAGCTGGAAACTCAGAAGGAGGTTGTGGTGTCCATGCTGCTGAGACTTATCCAGTACCATCAGGTAGGAGAGGAGGAGGAAGGGTCCCTCATTGTGGTCTGTGAAAGGGTAACACTGCTGTGACTGCTAAAAGTGCTTCAGGAAATATTAATGGTTTTCTATACAGAACAGGAATAGCTGGACTCTGTCTGGTATCTTTCCTTAAAGAAAGAGTATGCAAGGATTTTTAAGGTTATGGGAAAGGTTCTGCACTACAAATCAATATTTCAGGTCAAGTAGCAGATCTGTAGAATTTTGTGGTCAAGCCTAGAAAACAAAGCGCTGAAAAGCTCCAGCTAGGATCGTGATCTTGGCTGTGTTGCAGACAGAATAAACAGGAGGTTGGTGGAAGAGAAGAAACTTTGAAGAATGGGAGTAAAATGGAAAAGGAGACAAGTTCAAATTTAGGCAAGATGCTGCATGGAGATGATTTAGATACTGTTGTACAATAACAGTATCTTGAATAACACTTACTTGAACAAGGTAATGACACTTGTAATTAGGTATTTGTTACTACTTACTACTTTGACCCAGACTTTACAGGTTTGGAAAACATGTTTCTGCTTTGTAGGAGTGTAACAGTGACTCTTGTCAATACACTTTGTTTTAAAGAAAAACATAAAAGTAATTTTAAGAGAAGTGTTATGATCAACATGGGTTCTTACTGCTTATTCAGGTGCTTAACAAACCTAATATGCCTTTCTTTCATAATCTGAAAATGCAGTTCTAGTGTATGCTAATGTAAGCACTGTATTTTCTGAAAAAAGTCAGTACATCTTGTCAAAATAATTTGTTAGAACTGCGTGTTCAGATTGGGGTAATTTTGTGTATCCACATTTTCTTTTGAATTTGTAGTTTTATAATCATAAAATGACTAATATAACTATATAAAATGACACTCTGTAGACACATGATGTGAAATAGTGAATAATTTTGTGTTACATAAGGTACTGCAATTGCTGGCAGATCCCCTTCTGACACACTTAACCTATTAAAGACCACCCATGCACTGCTCTTCCCACACCATCCCATTTGTAGTTCTTACTCTGCCGTGTTCTGCTGGTGCAATATGGATAAAGCAGCCCTGGGCTCTTCTCTGGTTCCCTGGCTGTGGCTGGGATGGTCTGCAGTGTCCAGGTTTCCCTGGACATTTCAGAGGTTCCAAGACTTTTGGAACTCCGGCTTTTTTCTGTTACAACTGGAGCTGCCACCCATGGAGCTCCAGAGTTAAGTCTTTCAGCCTGGAATTGCTCCTATCTCTTCTCTCATGAGAAAAGGTTTTGGGAAGAAAGTCACCTGGGAATCTCCCTCTCCCTAATCTGAACTACTTGAATTTCCTTTACAAGTGCTCTGTTTGCCTGAAACACATTCTTCTGTCCCCCTTCCCACTTCATATATTATTAACATTCTTGCTTGCTGTGTTTCTTGTCTGCCTCTCCTTCCAAGTGTGGTCTCTATAACCTTCAAACCTGTAACACATCCAGCCACCAGAAGTGCTCTATGCTAGGTGTGCGCCATTATGTTGTCTCTTAAAACTTTTACATGAAAGTGATATATCTCAGGTGAATGAGCCCCATAAAAATGTCTATTTTGTTGCCTTGACCAAATTTCATCTTTTTTGAAGCTAGAGTCAAGACAGAGTATACATATGGAAAATTTCTCTTTCTTCCTCTCCTTTTTGTTGAATAAGTGGTGTGGTATTTAGATTTACGATTCTTTTTCTAGTTGTTTGAGTAGTCTTATGACAAATACCATATAAAAGGTACAAAGCAAACATTTTTTTTCTAGTTTATAAAAGCAACTGGAGAGTTCTTTAAAAACCACCACCAAAAAACTCATAACAGGCTTTTAACCTGAAAATAGGGCTTTAAAAATGTTGTGCCATTTCTCATGTGTTTTTTTTTCCCTTTTGTCTTTTTGGTAGATGGTTGAAATGAATGTTCTTTCCTACTCTGATATTACTTGAATGTTTTCTGTTAGTATGGGTGTTTCCTTACTTCTTACTTGTCCTCAGGTGCTAGAAATGTTCATCTTGGTATTGCAACAGTGTCATAAAGAAAATGAAGACAAATGGAAGAGATTGTCCCGGCAAATAGCTGACATCATTCTCCCAATGCTTGCAAAACAACAGGTGGTTATATGATTGTTTTAATTCTATAAGCACCTTAAATAATTGTTGTAATGGATGTATCGGTAGTGGGTTTGAGTATTTTACTTTCCTTTTTTTTTAATATGAAAACAAATTTTCTTGAAATTGTGGTTGCCATATCTGGAAAAACAATTGCTGCAAGGTAAACTTCAGTCTGTGAAGTGATGAAGTTCATAGTTAAATGCATGAAGTTTATGCAGTATCATTAAGACTGTCTCCAGAGGAAGGTCATTCTGTTTCTCTTGGATACATGGTTATATCAGAATACTTGCTAAACGGTGTGAAGATTGTCCCGTGTTCATAGAATGTCAGAATTACTTTTTTTCATGGCTGCAATGGGTCTAATTGCAGACCAGATTACTCAAAGCCCCATCCAGCCTGGCCTTGAACACTTCCAGGGATGGGACAGCCACACCTTCTCTGGGCAGCCTGTTCCAGTGCCCCGCCACCCTCACAGTAAAGAATTTCTTCCTAATCTAAATCCACCCTCTTTCAGTGTAAAGCCATTCTCCCTTGTCCCATCACTACCTGCCTGTGCAAGAAGTCACTTTCTAGTTCTCTTGTAGCCCCTTTAGGGACTGGGAGGTGCTGGTAGCAGCCCTCTCCAGCTGAACAGCCCCAGCTCTCCCAGCTTGTCTCCATAGCAGAGGTACTCTGGCCCCAGATACTCCGTGCTCTGTGATGGCAGTTCCCCTGTCCTGTGAGGAGAGCTCATGGTTGGGGAGGGTGGGCAGCATCAGACAACCGTTTTAGAGCAGAGCTAAAATGCTGACAAAGTGAAATTGCTGTTGTTTTGTGTGACTGCACATGATAATCTTCCAAATTATTTAAGCAGGATAGGGGCATCTAGATTTGTAGTCCAGTCCTTTGCTTTTTGCAGTTGATTGCTTTATAATTTATCTAAAAGACTGTTCAAGTAAGCTGTCCTACCTCTGTTGCATTAATACCACTGTAGCTGTTCACTTTTCTGATGATTAGGTTTCTTTTCTCCTAGTTACCTGCTTAAGTTTGATCGTGACCAGCATTGCAGTCTATAAATAAACTTGGTGGGATGTGCAGGGAGGAGAAAAATCTCTAAAATTTATGACAAGTCAGTCTTCTGGTCTCATTCTCTGAATAAGGCCTATTTCTCCAAATGAAATGTATATGATATGCGCACTGGTTTTCATATGACAGCTTTTGTCCACGTTCTCAAAACTCATAGCCAGCAAGGCCTGCAATTAAACTTAAATTTATCTTTCAGAGCTTTTGGTTGCTCTGAATTTTGTACTGTAAAGAGCAGCTTTATTACACACAGGTCGTTCCAGAAATGTTTAAAATATGGAGTGTTAATTTTGTGTTGAAGTTACCTTTAGTGGACAGTTAGAAATCAGTTTTATGTTTTTCTTTCACAGATGCATATAGACTCTCATGATGCTTTGGGAGTATTGAACACTTTGTTTGAAATCTTGGCCCCTTCATCCCTTCGCCCTGTGGACATGCTTTTAAGGAGTATGTTTGTTACTCCTAAAACAATGGTAAGCTACTGTTTTCAAAGAAGAGAGAGTCTGATATCTTTCATGCAGAACAAAAGAGGATGCGTTTCTCTTTAATAATTTGCTAAGTGATGTTAAAGTACCAGCAGCAGAATTTGGGAGCAAACTGGCTAGAAATAATGTGATTTACCTGCTGGGATCACTTGATACAGGAGTGTTTTGCTTGTGAATTACTTTCCTTCATTTTGTATGTTGAGGATCAGGAGTGTAAAGGAAGGTACTGTTACAATAAAATAGAATGCAATTTAATAGATAAATTACATTTTTCTTATGAAAGTACTGCTTTTATAGCTGAGAGATTGTTTACCAGTGAATATGGGCTTGACAGTTACCATAGGAATAGCATTTTGTCAGATCTGAACTTAAAATTTATTTCTGGTTTGCTCCATTCTCAAAAGAGTCTGATTTTCACAAGTTAATGGAAATGCTGATTTTTAAATGACTTTCTGTGTTGTGTCATTTAACTTGAAAAGTATTCAATCTTCTGTATTCCTGTGTTTGTGTTAGGCATCAGTGAGCACTGTCCAGCTGTGGATTTCTGGAATTTTAGCTATCCTTAGAGTTCTGATTTCGCAGTCAACAGAAGACATTGTTCTATCCCGTATACAAGAGCTTTCCTTCTCACCATATTTGATTTCATGTCAAGCAATCAGCAGACTGAGATGTGGAGAAAATAACATGTCCACACCAGAGGATCGCACTGAGGTCAAACAGGTGAAATACCCACCTGAAGAGACATTTTCCAGGTACACTGTCTTTTGAATGACTTGGGGAAAGGTCAAGAGTTTGAGAAATCACAAATACAAAGGGCAGTGTTTAACGCTGGTGAAACTTTTGTCTGAATGGAATCAAGGCTGTTAATAAGTTGATACAGAGGAAAGAATATTGAGATGAACGGAGATGGAGAAGTTGAACAGATTTTAGTAGGACTCTGAATTGTTCTGTTACCTCTTCTCAATCCAAGTGAAGGACCTAATAGAGCTGTTAAAATGGGTGAATCCTGGACTTACTAAAATCAGGTCCAGAAACTTCACTGATTTCCTTCCTTTCTGTGTGGGGATGAAACATTCCTTTAAGTGGAAGCCCAGGTTCTCTATTAGAAACTTAGCAGCAGTGGGGTTCAAATCTATTGGGTTAGTACTGCCGTTTTTTTCTTTTTTTCAAGACCCACCTTTGTCTAGTTGGTTTCCCATGTTGATGTCCTTGGACAGTGACAAACTTCAGGCAAAATAAGCATGGAGAGATGGCAGCAGTTGACATGTTTGTCATTAAGGCATTATGTTTTAATGTGGTGAGAAGCATTTGAAATAGCTCTTTGTTTAAGGAAATAACAACATTTTACTCAAGTAGGGAACTTCACATAGGAATAGAATGCTGTTTCATGTCATTCAGCTCACTCTGAGGGTGGTGGGTAGAGGGAAGAGGATCTCCTGGACACCTGTACTGTGACCTTACCTCCAACAGCATGATCTAAGTAATGGTTATGGCCAGGAGCAAGGATGGCTTTTCTCAAATGGCCTCTTTTGGTGCTTTTTTTACACCACACATTATCCCAACTGGAGGTTTGATAAAGAATCTGTGTAGCAGAGTGTGGATAGATAGGTGATGTAAACAGGTGAGTTACTGTGACTTGCTGAATTATCCCTGCTCAGCTGAGCTGTGGTTACTGTCACAGATTGTTTTTAGTTTGATTTAGCTCAATTGCTTTTAGCAAATCACTATAAAGGCATCACGGCATTCTGAATATTTGCTTTGTAAGTGAATTGGGCCAACGTATGAATGCTGCTGTGACTGTAGCTGATGAGAGATAATCTAGATTTAATATGTACTTACTGAAGTGCTTGTGATCATATAGCATCCTATTTGTTTTAGATGAACCTGTTCAGTAGCATTTCATTTATTATGTTATTTAGGATGAATGGACAAGAACTTCATATTTTATTTTTCAAACCAAAGGCTAACTTCATCTTTTTCTGAAGGATTGATAGTTCTCCTATTGATTGTATGTGTGTTTCCTTCAAGATTCTTACTACAGCTGGTTGGCATTCTACTGGAAGATATTGTTACCAAGCAATTAAAAGTGGACATGAATGAGCAGCAACACACTTTCTACTGCCAGGAGCTGGGCACGCTGCTTATGTGCTTAATTCATATCTTCAAATCAGGTAATACTTGAAATGTTGCCCATGATCATACCATGCAGTGGTAGAGTGGTTTCTAAGTTCCAAGACAACTCATAAATGCATGGAACTACTGAGAGGGAATATGTAGGTGCTGAAGATTGTTATATCTTACTCAGTGTAGAGAACTTGCCAAACATGGTGCTCATGCATGCCGGGCACATTTTGCACATTTCTTCTGTCTTTGTGGTACAAAATGTAAGTAGTGACTTTTCATCTCTCCTTTGAACTGCCTAAAATTTTTCAGTCCTAAAAACACAAAGCATTCCAAAGTTGTGGCTGTATTTCTCATGTTTTGTCTCAATTTGGAGGTTGGTTGGTATGCCTAGCTTAAAATACTGAGTCACAGGCCACTAGCTCAGACTCGTGACAAGGAAGGTTCCTGGGTTTTGCCATAATTAAAAAAAACACACAAAACAAGCAAATGAATAAAACTCCAACAAATCAAACAAAAAACAAACCAACCAAAACAAAAAAACAACCCCAGAAAACCAGGAAAGGTAGCACTTTTCCAGCTAGCTGGTCTTGAGTTCCTTTCTTCAAGTTTGGGAATTTTTCCTTAGGTTTCTTCTGCTGGTTACCCAATATCTACCCCTTTGGTAATTCCTTAGTCCATAGCTTGATTCCTTAGTCTTATTTTCTGAATAGTGGTACTATCTTGCCTTTCTTTTATTCTTTCTTTGCTATGACTGCCTTTTTTGCCTTCTGATTTTCAGCTTGCAGCTGAAATGCGGCCTTGATTTACTCTTAGTTGTCCGCAATTTAAAAGGTCTTCGCGCAAGTCCCTGGTTCTTCATAGGCTTCCTTGCAGACATGGGACAAAGAACTCTGTGTTCTGCTGCCTTGGTCTGTGAAATGCGAGTCCTCCAAACCGAGGTTCTTGGTGCAAAGACTCCAAGAGTGTGTGTGAAGAAGCACAAAATTAATCTTTGTTTTAGGTGTGCTTTAGGGCCCAGAGCTCTGTACGTACACAGTGACAGTTCTCTTCCCATGTGTCTGTTACAGTAATAATTTTAATATGTTTTAAAACTATCTTACTATATAAAATTATGTAATTATAATAGTATATATATTTCAATTATATGTTAACTTACTTTTAGGAGAAATATTTGAATCAAATATTATAACAAATAGCTTACACCAGGGTGTTTTGGCATAAAATGATTCAATGGTGTCAAGCCAGGAGCAGTGAAATCAGAAAATGAAGCTGGTGATTTAGGCAGTGGGTTCTTCCACAGTGGGAGCTGGGGATAATTGAAAGGAAGGCTCAGCTAGTTCTGCTGCTGTGACTGGCTTCCTGGCTGCTCTGGGAGTCTTGCCAGGAGTTATGTAGAAATTTTCATGCAAAATTAAAATTAAATATTTAAATACGCAGAGCATTGGGATATGTGGATTGGATGATCTCTAGAAATTAATTTAATGTAAAACTACAAATAACTTCAAGTGTCTTATTACCACTAATACCTGTATGGTGTAACAGAGTAAAAGAAAAGTTATTCAGACACCTTGGCTGCATTTTCATGCCACAACATATTTATTTAGGTTGAGGATTAACTAACTGCCTGAATTTGTAATACTTTTCTTTTGTTCAGTTAGAACCTCCATAATTATTTTCTCTTTAAGTTATATTCTCCTAACTATGGGTGTAGCTTACAGCAATTTGTGTCTGGAAACATAGGCTGTATTCTGTCATTTCTAACCACTGTACTACTTGGATATTTTTCTTCTCACCCGTTGCTGTTTTTTCAAAATGTGAGCATTGCTGACTCCTGTGTTTTCAACTGTAGGAAGCTACTAGATTATAAGTGAGCATTCTCAATGTGTTCCTTTGAAGTTAGAAATAAAAGGCATGGACAAAGTAAAAAGATGAGCATGCAATGGCTTTTATGACTGTAGGAAGTCACTAGATGGTGTCGTTTCTGCAAATGCAGGGAGCTGGAATGGGGCTGGCACTGCTTTGCTAATAAGTGGAACCAGAGATTTGAGACTCAGCTATTTTTCCCATTCTTTGCTATTTACATTGTGTGTTTGTCAGTCCTGGGGGCAGCTTAAATTGGTCCACATGGCTGTGGAATTTACAGCTTCATTCTTCTATATGTCTGGCAAGGAGAGCAAGTACCATGGCAGATTTCCTTCATGATTGTGATTAGCTCTTGGTTTCTAACTGACTCTTAATAAACTTTTTTTCCCCCCTGATCTTATCTCTTCATAGAAACTCAAAAGGTCTTATATCTTTAGACAACTTTCCTTGTTTTCCTACCATTTTCCAGCTTCTTTTTCCCCCCCAACCTTTGTTTTGGCATACAAACACAGAATCAGCAAATCAGAAAGCAAAATTCTGGTTTTTTGCTGAATATTCCGTTTTCAGGGTAGTGGCAGAAATACCCTGAAAAACCTAATTTTTGCACTTTAGAAATTGGATGAGAGAGAATAAATTTAGTTTCAACTAAATGTGTTTGGAAAGCCATCCTCTGAGGTAGGATACTTGTAGGTGTTCTTCCCTAACATGCAGAGTAGTAATGTCACGGTTCTTAAATAGAATATCTCTTAATTTGTGAACAAACAAACTAACCCTGGTCCACAGGTGACAGTTCTAAATTTGATGAAGGTTTTCATGTGTCAGATTATTGAGAATTGTCATGAAACCTAACTAAACATTATTTATTGGGTATGAGAAATGGTAATTTCTGGTTTACGCACTGCCCTTGGGCAAACTTCATCACTTGCCTTAAATTTGTAAAACTGCTTAGAATTTACCTTCCTTGGAGGAATTCTACCCTGAATAATTTTAAAACTTCAGAATTCAGACTAGAGCTTTGTTACTCTATCATGGTTTTATTGTTTTCAGGGATGTTTAGAAGAATCACAGCTGCAGCCACCAGACTTTTTACAGGAGATGGATCTGATGGTAGTTTCTATACACTTGAAAGTCTGAGTGACCTTGTTCAGTCCATGATTCCCACTCACCCTTCTTTAGTTCTCCTCTGGTGTCACATCTTGCTTCTTGTCAATTATACCAACTACAACTGGTGGTCAGAAGTGCATCAAACCCCAAAGTAAGTTTTGGTTTTGTTCCCTAGTAGTGTGTTTCATATAATTGTATTTTCTAAAATCATATTAAAATAATCCAGCTGCTTTCTGCCAAGCCTGTCAGCCCATTGAACGGTGCTGCTTGGATTATGAATTGTAGTTAGGCGTTTACTTTATGTGTGTACATATTGTCTGTTCTGATATTGGTGTGACTTCCAAACTAAGGAAACGTGTCCTGCGTGCAGTTGCTCCTCAGAAGAACTGCCAGGTTATCTCTCCACTTCTAAGGCAAGAAGGTTTCATTTGTGTACTGCTTTTTATTAAAACTATGGAAATAGCTAGAGCAAAATACTCAGTTTCATGTTTATTTGGAGACTTCATATTGCACCTTCTAGGAAATAGCCAGCCAGTGGAGATGATGGCCACTGTTGTGTTCGTGACAATACAATCTGATCATAAACCTGTAACTGTAGCTACAGGATTATCTGTTCTCAGTGCGTCTGTTGCTGAATGCTGTCAAAACATGGTGTTAGCACCATGCTGGTTCGTTAGCATCGAGCACTGTAATAACCTCCCTTAACACTGGTTGTCTGAAGTTTGGTTCTAACATGAGTATTCTCTTGGTCTGAAGTTAGTTTATCCCACCTGTCCGGCATTGGAATGATTTGTCCTCAGTGGATAATGAAGGGACCTCCTGTGAGGGTGGGTATTCCTCTGTTTTAACTGTAAAGGGAGGTGAACAAATGACTTGAGAGACATTTCTGGTGCTTGTGAATATTGGGCAGTCTCGTCTTGCTCTACAGCTGAAGTGCATCAATACTTTCCCAAATGTGAGACTCTTGCTTCAGTTCAACCTTATTTATTGAAAATTCCAATTTGTGGAAATACGGAACACCAGGATTATGAACAAAGCAGGGCAACTACTCAGGCATTGGAAAAGACTGTCTAGGGCAGGATGGACTCTCCATCCTTGGAAGTGTTGAAAAGGTGTGTGGAAGTGGCACTTCAGCATCTGGCTTAGCAATGAGCCATGATATGGTGCTAGGTTAAAGGTTGAATTTGATGATCTTACAGGCAACTTTGATGATTCTATGAACTAAAACAGCAGTAATTTTTTTTATTTACCAGTCTCATCTCTTTTCTGGGTTGGGCATCACTTTTAATCTGACACTAGACTAAGTGCTTGAGGGCACTGGTTTGGTTTGAGAAGAAAATACAGTGGTAGGTTCTACTACCCTACCAGAGATGCAACATCCTGTATTTTTCTTTTGAATAACTCATATGGTTCTTTAGACTGTCTGAAGACGTAATAAGCAATACTGCAATTGTTAAAAAATAAAGATCTGATGGAAAGCACACTTCAGGGAAGTGTGATATTTGAATGAAGTTTACAAGGAAAGACATGTCATGTATGGACATTGGTAGGATACTCCAGGCACTTCGGCTGTTCGTGTTTCAGTAGCCATACTAAGAAAATAGTAACGACTTATAATGTACTTTTTGCAGGCAACACAGCCTTTCTACTACTAAATTGCTTAGCCCTCATATATCTGGGGACAGTGATGAATCTGACTTGGAATCTAAGCGTGGCATGTGCAATCGTGAGATAGTGAGAAGAGGAGCACTCATTCTCTTTTGTGACTACGTTGTAAGTTTTGAATTATGACTTCTCTAACTACAGTTTGGAGTTATTTTATGATGCTGACAGTCATTTATTACTGATACGTGTTAACTGAAAAGTGAAGCGTGTTAAGTGAAAAATTAAGATCTGTGAAACTAGTAATTTTATTTTCAGATGGTGCTTCTGTACGCTTAGATATGACCTCATTTGGCATTGTTTTCTGTTCTGAACTGAGCGTTCTCTTGGCTTCTAAAGGTTACCTGGTGGGTAATAGAATTACCTTCTGGGTATCACTCCCTTACTTGGGAGGTGCTTGCGCACACTAAGTAGTTCCCAACATCAGTAGCAGTGCACAGTGTCCAGGGGACAACAAATTTCCATCTCTACACGGTAAGAAAAGAGGTTTTACATTAACATTTAAACTTCCATTTTGGTTCTCCGGTGAGAACAATTTCTGTGGCTTCAGCCATTTGCTGCCGCAGAATGAGAGTTTTAGTTCATTGGGAGCTTCTGAAGTGAATCTCCAGTAGTAGGAGGTGTTGCACTTGGCTTTACACCTCAGATCAGTTTTGAGGTAAGCAAACTGTGTTCCTTGCAGGTTCAACTGAACAGAAAGCTATGTTTAGGAAGTATTTCAAGTACTAATGGACAGTCACTAGAGTCAGATTAGAGGTCATCCAAGGTAAAATCCTCCAGCACCTGTTTGCTGAGGTAATGTACAAGCTCTCAGCATTGCCTGGTTAACTCTGCAGATATTTTCCTGTTGCATTGCACTGCTTGTCAATATACAAAAACCTTTAGAGGTTTGACATTGTTTATTGACAGATCTCTTTGGATTTGCCTTCCAGAAATTCTTATTTTTGTGTTGAAGGCCAGTAGTAATAAGAAATCTTTAAGAACCCTAAATGAAAATGACATTTTACAAGACAATCTCTGTATGTTTATTTCAAACACCATTTCATTAAAAGCAACATCTTTGAATCAACATTCTCAATTTACTTGTTTCTAACTTGTTTTTTAGTGTTTTTAGAAAAATAAGTTGCATGTTCATGGTAAATACCTTAATTTGCAACAAGAGCGAAACATTTGGAAAATTTATCATGTAAAAGTAATGATGATGGTATTAAGATACAAACACTCTATGCCAGTATTTAGCTACCAGAATCATTTATGAGAAGCTTTGTTGTGTCATGTTTAGTAATTAAAATCTTAACATTGGTGTTACTGCAATCAGATTTTAATTTTTTTTCCTTTAGTGTCAAAACCTACATGATTCAGAGCACCTGACCTGGCTTATTGTGAATCATGTTCAAGACTTGATTAATCTGTCCCATGAGCCTCCAGTACAAGATTTTATCAGTGCTGTTCACAGGAATTCAGCAGCCAGTGGTCTCTTCATCCAGGCCATTCAGTCACGGTGTGAGAATCTTGCAGCTGTAAGTTTAACTTCTTGACTTCATGTAAAGAATAAAGTCACTTCGTGTCAGCATGAGTTTAACTGATAAGTATGCAAAGTTTGACATTTCTGGGTCATTTATCAACTCTAATTTTATTTTTAAAATCACTTAAAAATGCAAGCAGCAAACCTTATATTAGCAACTTCAGTATTAGATGTGTTCCAGTCCATCAAATCTATGAATTCAAGTGGAGATGGTTAAGCTGCTTTTCTTCCTTCATGGATATTATCCCACATAATCAATATCTGATGGGTAAATTAAAGCTGTAACTTTCAACTTTGATTTCAATGCCTTAGTAGTATCAATAGCAAACTACAGAGGCAGGAGCACTAACCAGTCCATCTTCATAGGCCCTGGCAAGATGAGAATGATTTGTGCGCTCATGCCTTCACCATTGATCTGTTCCAAAAGTTGTAGCCACTTGGTGAGGGAAAATCACTGAGAAATGCAGGGTATTATTTTTGTTGATTATTTTAGTTTTCAAATTAAAAGGAGTAGATGATGTTTTATAGGGTTGTAAGGTTGTATGCATCTCTCTTAATCATGGGAAATGTCGTTTGCTGGATTTTCTCTAGAGATAATTGAGATTAATAAAAATCTGCAGATAACTGTGCCACCTGCACCCTGAGTTGCTTCAGTGCTGTTTCCTGTCTCTTTCCACTGTCTCTGTGCAAATCTAGGGCAACTTTAAAGTTACGTGATATTAGTCTGGACTTCAGTAGCTGAGAATCAGCAGGATGAAATAAACTCAGTATGTTTTAGCTGAGGATGTAATCACTGTGTGAAATGCTTGGTAATTATCAGGAAGGACAGTAAAATTAAAAGAGTTGGTATTAACAGACTGCTCTAAACCAAGATTGGTTTCATGAGTCAAACTACTTTGTTTTTGTGTTTCTCCCTTTGGAATATTAGGGCTGAATTGGTGCTCATATTCAAAAAAACTAAAGAAATTTTAAAAACTATTTGTACACCCTTTTGATCCTGAGTTGCTACTGCTATTTCTTAATATATGCTCAGAAAATCCCCAAGGATTGTCTGGATTTCTGTACTGTCACATGTCTTGACTATGCACATTTTCCTGCCTTCTTCCAGAAAAAGCTGAAGCTTCTAACTGTGTTCAAAGCTTTTTGCAATTTCACTTAAATCTGTAGCTTTTTTCCCCTAAAAGTTTTGCTCCCTATGTTTTGCTTTCTCCTGGAAGAGTAAGCTTTTACAGTTCTACATCAAAAAATTTAGTGTTCATATTCATTAAATTACCCAGTAGCTCATTCACCCAGAGATGATTATATTGATCAGGTAAGTTGTCTGCTGTCATTTTTTCTGAGTGTCTTTCCCTTTAGCTTCGAGATCTTTGTATTACGAATTGATTGTAATTTTTTTGGCCTGTTTCTCTGTTCCGTGCTTCTTCAACATCTAGCCCACAACCCTGAAGAAGACCTTGCAGTGCTTGGAGGGAATCCACCTGAGCCAGTCCGGGGCTGTGCTGACCCTGTACGTGGACAAGCTGCTGTGCACTCCCTTCCGAGTGCTGGCTCGCGTGGTGGACACGCTGGCCTGCCGCCGCGTGGAGATGCTGCTGGCAGCAACTCTGCAGGTACACAGGAATCCCTGCCCGGCAAGCTCTTGGGGTGGTGCTGGTGGCATCGAGAGCAATGATTTAAAATACCTCAAAATACCATCAAGTGATTTCATTTGATGAATTTTTTTTATTAGCATGTAGATACGTGAGTGTTTACTTTATTTTACTTTATCTGCCTGTAACTTTGTTAATTTGCTAAAAATATTTTGGGGATTTTATATATATCTGTCCTGTAAAATTCTTGTGATTCTTTCATATAGAACAGCATTGCTCAGTTACCAGTTGAAGAACTGGATAGAATTCAGGAGTACCTTCAAAACAGTGGATTAGCAGCAAGGTAAATAGTACCAATAATACCATTGAAATCTCAAACTAAGTAATGTTCTAATAAAAATCTATTAACTCTGTTTTCCTACATTTTGGCTTTTTTTCCTGGAGGTCAGATAGTGGTTGTTTTGGGGGTCAGCTGGGAGTGAAGCCTCTCATAGGATGCTGGCATGTTCTGGCCCAAGGGGCAGTTGTGTTGGCTGTGTTGAATTTGCAGTAAGAACTAATTAAGAACTGAATCAAGCTCTACAGGCTTATCTCAAATTCTCTTTCCTGCATCCCACTCAGTATTTTAACTTTTGAGAGACAGCAACTGCAACTTAATTTTTTGACAAATTCTATTTTACTAAAGCCAACTTTATTTTCCTCCAACTTGCAAAATACTGTCAGTTCAAACCAAGTGGACTCGGGTTTTTTTTTTAAGTTTGTTTATTTTTTTTTCTCCTAAACAACTGTGTTAAAAGTTTTAACTGTTTAGTCTCCTGGCTGTTTTAACTGCTGGTGTAAAAAGGAGCAAATTACTCATTTTTTGAAAAACTTCGTTTGATGTTGGAAAGACTGTTATTTACTTCTCTTGCCACTGCTCTTTGAGGTTTTTTGACAGAAATAAGTAGGGGAAAGGTCCTAAAATGTGAGACTGCAGTAGATCAATAGTAATGTGCTTACATAGGTAATGTTCTATTTAATTAAAAAAAAAAAACAACTCAAAAAAACCCCACTTTGTAGAAGTTCTTGATAGAAGTAGTGGAATTAAAAAAAAACCCAAACAAAAAAAACCTACTAAAAAAAAAGGAAAAAAAATCTCTGACATTGACATAAATCCAGAAACTGGAGTTTTTGGTACGGTGAGGGATCATTTTTTTAAAACAGAAGTATAGTTTTTGATTAGTATCTGTTAAAATGTATTTTTTTGCAGTCAAATAATCTGTGCACTAATTTTGATTCTTCTTACTCATTAAAAGATTAGCTGGATAAAGAAAGCTGTATTTTAACACCAAATTAAATTTAAATCTTTATTTGTTGGTGGTGCTGAATTAATTAATTTTGGCCTCTGATACCTGAAGAAAGTTTACATCATATGGCTGCATGTATCTAACAAAAAACTGAAGACCGCTTTCCGTCCTGGGATTAGAATTGCGTCACTTGATGTCTATTTTGAAATTATTTCCAAAGCTAAGATAGCTCTCTGCTGATGTGTTCTTCTGATTTCAGACACCAAAGACTCTACTCGCTCTTGGATAGGTTTCGTCTTATGGTAGCCCCAGACACAACCAGTCCTGCACCTCTGGTTACCTCACACCCGCTAGATGGAGAAGACCAACCAGCTTTAGAGAATGTAATTCTAGACAAAGTAAGATTATGTTTAAAAAGAGTCACTAAAAGTGCCTTGGTTATAAGCAAGCTTTATTCATTACAAAATACTTAAATGCAGCTTATTTTTACTACGCAGTTAATGCTCTCAGGATTATCATATTGTGTCTCAAATATAGATCAGTGATTAGTTTCATGTGTGTTGGCTGACTGTTGAATTTAGGATGGATAATTGGCACAAACATAGATATTTGGTTATATTGACAGTGCTCTGAAAAATTTACCAAGTTTGGTTTCTTTGCTCAGCTTTAATGGAAACATTTATATACAGTTCAGTAGAGACAGATAAATAATCTTGTTTTCTTGATGTGTTTTACTACAGTTATTAGTTTTATTCATTTGCTGTAAGTTGTTGGCTGTCTCTTGGAAATTAAACATTGCTTGATCAGTTTCTCCTTCTCAGCTTTAAATTACTTTCAGAGAAGAATCAAGAATACTGAACTGTTTCTGTCTTTCATGAGCTTAGATGTGTTTATTTCCAAGTGAAGTGGAAGGGAAAGAGCAAGTCATGGGGTCTTCTGTGTCTTCTTTTTTTTCCTAGTTTTTCCCATGGTACAGATAATTTCTCCTTTTTATCCCTCCATGTTCTACAGTGATACACAATAATAGGAAACTTATGTAAAAATTACTTGATTAGCTGATAGTCTGGATGAGTCTGAGCAGTCATTGGCTTAGGGGAGACGTTGAGACCTACTTGGACAGCAGGAAAAAATGTTGTGCCCAGAAACCATTTACCCATAGCTTTGTCTTCAAATTACCCCAAAAATCTCCTTTGTCTGTTACCATAAATTCTAAACAAAAGTAGTTTTTTTATACTTCCCCCACAACTTCTGCATGGTTCACAGAATCATAGAATATCTTACATTGGAAGGGACTGGTAAGGATCAGTGAGTGAGTCCAACTCCTTGCTTCTCACAGGGCTACCTAAAAATAAATCCTATGACTAACAGCATTGTTCAGATGCTCCTTCAGCTCTGACGGGTTTAGTTGTGTTCTACTTAATTAATGTCAGCAAATTTCTTTGAATATTTGAATATTTATAAGTATAATGCATACAATATATCTATTCCATTTATAATTAATATTTATTATATTGATGGTTTATATTAATATTTATATTTACTATTTATATTTTATTTTTATATACAAATATTTATTTGAATATTTGAAGAATTTCCTTTCTTGGTTACATTATTGGTTTTTCTGTTATTACAGTTACATTTGCATGACTCCTTAGTATTCCATGCTTTTTTTTCTAGATAGTCTGCTCAGCTTTAGGATCCTAATACAAGTACCTGCACTATATATTAAGATTCATTTTTCCTCATTTCCTGTCCAGTCTTTGTGGTAATAGACAACTTGACACTGAACATCCATTGGTCCAGTTTGAGATGTTCCATTTCCATTCATCAGTTGTTTGTTTTCTTTTGCTTTTTAATTTGAGGGGTTTTTTTAATATTGATGTAGCCTATGGATGTCACAGACATTCAGTGCTAATGAGCAGTTCTCCCTCTGCCCCCATATACCGTGCTGTTTTCTGAAAACAAGTATGTAATGAATTTCCTTTTTTGATCATTAAAGGACTGGTATGTGTCACTAGTGCGGTCCCAGTGTTACCTCAAGTCTGACTCAGCGCTGCTGGAAGGAGCAGAGCTGGTAAATAGGATTCCTCAGCCTGACCTGACCTCCTTCATGACCAGCAAGGTAACTTCCTTGTCAGAGGCAGAGGATGGAATTAGTTTGGGTGTTCCTATTGGTTGTATTCATAGATTACATTCTGAGGTGTTTACGTTCTTAAATGTAAGCACTTCAAATTTGTATAATACTGATGCTGATAATATATACTCATAATACTAATTCACTTAATTTTAGAAACTAAAATAGTAGATATTTGTATAAAACAGTGGCTATCTGTGTCTAGCAATGTTGCTAATAGTAACTTACTAGTAGTACAGGTTGAGTAGATAGATTGGAGGCAAAGGTTTATTTACGTACTGCAGTCAGAATAATCCAGTGTTACCATTTTGCATATTCTTATTTTGCCATACAGTCTCTTCCAAGGCCAGATGTTTCTTTAACCTCTTCAGTATCTGTGCTGGATGACTTGCAGTAAGCCAGCAACAGGCCACAGACAGTAAATCTGGCATAAAGGACAACTTGTATCTAAGAAAGTCTTTTGTTCAAAATCTCACCGTGGTATTTGCTGCTGGTATGCAGAAATAAATAGTGGGGAAGCTGTTTCTAAAAAGATATTTGACTTGTTTGTTTGAAAATTTATTACTTGAAGATTTCTTGTATATATGTCATCCTTAAGCTTTACTCACACATTGTCCTGAGAATTTGGAATAAGCATATTGATTTTTCTTTCTGATATGGTACTGGTTGGAATTGAAATTTGGAGCCACTGTGGGCTAAACCATATTGGTGCACCACAGTGGAGCAGAAGTGCTAATAGTAAGTTGGTCAATAAACTGTACATTTACCACCACATTAGTATGTTAGAATAATACCACCAGATACTTAGTTTCACTTTAAAAGTGATTTCCTTTTATTTCCTATTTGATTTCAGGAATTCAACCTAAGCTTGTTAGCACCTTGTTTAAGCCTTGGCATGAATGAGATCTCAAGGGACCAGAAGAGCAGCCTCTTTGAAACAGCTCGGAGGGTAACTCTGGATCATGTGTCTTCTGCTGTACAAAACCTTCCGGCCAACCACCAGGTTTTTCAACCACTATTGCCAGCTGAGCCATCAGCCTACTGGAAAAAACTAAGCGATATCTTTGGTAATAGAAATAGTGGTCTTTTAAAGTTTATTCTCTCCTCTGCAAAGATACTGTACAGATGTCTTGTGAATACGTGAACTTACTATTTAAAAAAAAAAAATCAAGATACCTGGCATAAAAGTGCTTATGAAATAGTTCTGAAAAACATTTATTGAATGGAAAAAAATTCAAACTGCTAGATTTCATCCAGTCTTATTTTATAGGAGATGAGGTGATGTATCAGTCTATGATGACACTTTGTCGTGCACTGGCTCAGTATTTGTTGTTACTCTCAAAACTACCAGCTGGTCTCCGTGTTCCTCCTGACAAAGAGGATGATATCCTGAAATTCGTAGTAATGTCAGTAGAGGTAAGAAACGACACCATAATTAAAGATATGATGAAATGTTGGGAGAGGGAACAACTCTTATCTTAAACTGATCACCACTGATTAATTTTTGACTGGGGCAATTCTTTTGTCTTGACCAGAAATTTCATCAGTGTTTTTTTTGTGCTTGACCTGTGCTAGTAAATCAGATTTGGGTTGTGGGACAAGCACAGCTTTATACAAGGAGAGGTTGCTTGATTGATGGAATGGTGCTGGCATTTGGGAGAACAGGTCCTGCGCTGATTTTGGGGACTCTTAATAAACAGTATATAAATGTCATCATTTTCTTGTACTTAAAATAGTGTTCTCTCAGGGAAAAACCAATACTATGTGCAACTAAAACTTTGCTGAGTTAAAAAGAAGTCACCCTTGGTTAGAAGTTGTTCTGTTGCGAGAATTAGCTATTAATGGGAAACTTTTCTTTTTTGTACAGGCATTATCATGGCATTTAGTACATGACCAGATTCCATTAAGTATAGATCTTCAAGCCGGTCTGGACTGTTGCTGTCTGACACTGCAGCAGCCGAGTCTCTGGAATTTGCTGTCCTCTGCAGCTCATGTGACCTATGCTTGCTCCTTAATTAACTGCATTAGATTTATCATAGAAGCAGGTGAGTGCAGTTTGATCAGCTAGGAGAAAAAATTTGTCAATAGATTGCCAGTCATACCTGATCAAATGCTGCGTGTCTGGAATATTTCCTTTGAGTCCTTATTAGTTATTTGTTTGACAGATTTAATTTTTACTACTTTAGTTTTCCATTTAAAATTTAGTGTTTACTTTTGAACTTGGCAAATGCCTTGGATATGTCAAACATTTGACTACTATGTGGTGTTGATTAAAAAATGGAACATGAAATGGGTAACAGCTGTATCATTCAAATATTTTTCTCCAATTCAGTTGCTGTGGAACCTGGTAATCAACTTCTGAGTCCTGAAAGAAAGAATACTTCAAAACCTTTAAGTGAGGGGGAAATTGATTCAAATGTACAGAGTAAGTAAACAGTGAATTTTGCTTCTGCCCTAAACTTTCACTGAAGAAATATTTTTAGGTACTCTTTCCATTACTATTATTTCTAACAAGGAAAGTTCATCGCAGACCTTATTTGTATTTGGTAAATATCTGTTAAAAATACAAGTTGCCATGTTTTTGACAGGTATAGTTGTTTTTTTTCTTGAAAGTTATACATTCATGCAGATTTTTCTTTTGGGGGATTCTGTTACCTGTGCAGCATGCTACAGACTGAGCTTTTTAAAGTGTGAGATTTTAAATTTTTAAAATTTCTTCGTATGTGTCCTTATTGTGGGTTTTGTCCTTTTTAATTAACATACTCTTTTGTTAAGAATTTTTTGCATTTATGTCTTTTTAAATTATCTCTCATTTGGGTGGATTGATAAAATTGAATTTCTTTCTCTCCCAACAAAGAAACAAAACACATTATTGCAGCATGTGAAATGATAGCTGAGATGGTGGAATGCTTACAGACTGTCCTGTCACTGGGGCACAAAAGAAACAGCAGCATCCCTGCATTTCTCACTCCTGTCCTCAAGAACATCATCATCAGTTTAGCAAGGCTGCCTCTCGTGAACAGCTACACCAGGGTACCTCCCTTGGTATGTTTATTATGCTTTGCTTGCAAGACTTTAAAAGTTCTTGAAGAACTTTGAAAAGCAAACATATGGTGCTGCATCTCCAGTTCTACAACAGTAAGACTTCAACTTTAAGCTGGTTTGATCAATCAGCTTTTCTTTCTGAACACGGAGTAACAACATGTGCAAGGCCATTTCTCTGTTTCTCCGCACTCTGCTTTTGAGGGGATGTCAAAACAATAATTTTTTTGGTTGAAACTTTTTTGCCCCCTCTCTAATGTATCAGTGTGCTTTTTCAGGCATCAATAGTATGTGAACTGTCTTCCTTGAATTATGTTTCAGCATCATTTCTGCACAATCTCTAGACTGAAATATGTGACAGGAATTTACTTGCTTCTATACCTAAACTTGGACCATAAAACTGCTAATTAATTTAATGTGGGAAGTATGATGGAAAAAGCCCTAAAATAAGAAATACGGTGTACACTGTATATAAGTTTTGTTAGATGTTCCATCTTCCTTTGAGTATTTTTCTATTTGGAGAACTGCTTTTATTTACTTATGTCTTACTGCCTTTGAATGGTGCCTGTGTATTCGGAGCTGTAATATAAATACTGTATCTGGTTTGGATGATGAAACTTTCGCTATACTTCTTTAGGTCTGGAAATTAGGCTGGTCACCAAAGCCTTTAGGTGACTTTGGCACAGTTTTTCCTGAAATCCCAGTAGAATTTCTTCAAGAAAAGGAAATCTTTAAGGAGTTCATCTATCGCATTAATACGCTTGGTATGTACAAAATTAAATTAATACGCTTGGCTCTTATTGAGCATTTGTTTTGAAATTACTGAATAACTGTATCTGAAACTGTTTGCTTTCTTTTGTCACTTATGTGGAAGACAGTATTTCAGAGCAGGTCAATGATTGTGCTGCAGTAATTCTTACATTTTGTTCAATGAAGAAAATAAATTATAGAAATAAAGCCAAAAGCTATTCCAGCTCAGGGAAATTTCAGTGTACTCTCACAGCATGACCACTTGTTTTCTGGAGCATATGCTTGACAGCATGTTTGAGAATCTTCTGTTTCCCTCTCACTTTTTGCTATTAATACATAGTATAAAGTTCTGTGATAAGATACCTCTGTAACCTACCTTTAGCGCAGACATCAGATGTTTGGATTGGACTAGAAGATCTTGAAAGAATCCTTCCCACCCAAACCATTCTGTGAGTGTCTTAGTGCAGTGTTTGCGGTTCTCTCCACCTTCTTGGAGCTGAGGGAGAGAAGCTGTGGTGTTCTCTGCCATTCCCATCCTCACCTGGTAGATTACAGAATCAGAGAATAAGCTCAATTGTAAGGGACACACAAGGATCATTGAGTCCCAGCTCCTGGCCCTGCAGAGCACTGTCCCCAAGAGTCACACCATGGGCCTGAGAGTATTGTCCAAACACTAAAATCTGTCAGGCTTGATGCTTTGACCGCTTCCCTGGGGAGCCTGTTGCATCACAAAAGACACCAGCGTGAAGAGGAAGTGGTATGAAACTAAATCTGTGGAAAGAATGTGCCTTTTTTTAATGCTGTTCCTTGTTTAACTTTGTATTGAGACAAAGTTAAACAAACTACTGTGTCTGTGTGTTTCCACAGGATGGATCAGCCGTACTCAGTTTGAAGAGACTTGGGCCACTTTGCTCGGTGTGCTTGTAACTCAGCCCATTGTCATGGACCAAGAGGAGAACCAGCAAGAGGTAATGCCATTCACTGTATTTTTTAAAGGAAATTTTACTTCAACCAAGAAAACTATTTCTGTTAATAAAACTGTAAAGCAGAAAAGAAGGGATTAACGCTGATGATTTTTTTTCTATTTTGTATTTCCTTTTTCTCATGTCCCGGTGAGTTCAGACACATCCATTTTCTGGCTTAGAGCCTCTGCAAGCGTGCAGATAGTGAGGAAAAAATTAATGAAGCTGTTTCAACTCTTTAATGGTACATCACTCAAGACAGATATTTTTTTTTTGTAAGATTCTTGACAAGAAATTAATTGACCTGAAGATGCATGTTCCTGTGTCTTGCTCCCACTTGTAGACTGTATATTGGATATCTGGGCTTCTCTTTATTTATTTATTCTGTTCTGTTCTCTGGATATCTGTTTAGCCTAGGTAAATGTTCAAAATTCAGTGGAGAGCATTTGGCGATCAGAGCTGAAGAAATTCATAACAGAATTTGTGTCCAATTTATGTACCAAAATATATATATTTATGTGCTAATTCCTATACCAAATATTTCTGTCCAAAGAGCAGTGACAAGACTGGGGCTGGGGCTGAGGGAGCTGAGGGTGTTTAGTCTCAGGAAGAGGAGGCTCAGGGGGATCCTCATCATTCTCCACAACTACCTGAAAGGAGGGTGTAGCCAGGTGGGGGTCGGTCTCATCTCCCATCTCTCAAGTGAACTCCTTAAATTGCACTAGGAGGTGCAGATTGGATGTTAGGAAAAGAATTTTCCCTGAAGGAGGGGTTAGACGTTGCAATAAGTTTCCCAGGGAGGTGGTGGAGTCACTGTCTTTGAAAGTGTTCAGTAGGGATCTAGATGTGGCACTTCGGGACGTGGTCTAGGGGTGTCCATGGTGGTGCTGGATTAATGGTTGTACTGGATGGTCTCTGAAGGTCTCTTCCAATCTTGATAGTTCTGTGAAAAGTTAAGATGAGAATGAATTTGGCTATCACAAAGGAGATTTTTCCCTCTTCAGCTGCCCTAACCTGCTAGCAAACTGATTTTACCAGGTTCTAGTTCTTTGACCTGAAAGGTTATTTTCCTGGGCCTTGTTCATACGTGCAGAGCCCAAAGCAGTTTGAAGATTCAGAGGACAAACTGTGGATCCTGGGGAGCAGACAAAGGGATTTGCTTCCTAGGTGTCAGGCTGCAAAAAGGAATTGGGGAATCATCATCCCTCTTCCCTGGGGTAGCACTTTCTGTTAGTTATACGGGCTTGGGCACCTTGACTTAACTGTTTTCTGCATAATGGCCATGTTAGGTCAGACTTAGGGCAATCTAGCTATTGGTTGTTCCTTCTTTGTCATGTAGAGAGTATTTGTGCAACAAGAATAATAGTGCTCCCTTGCTTTCCAAGGCAGACCAGTATGTTCAAAATTGCAAATATTTTAAGTGCAGATGTAAATTTCAGTACATTAATACTTTCTGAAATAAAAATAAAGTTTTTTGAAAGTTGAACACTGGTTACCATCTCACATCTTCTACAAAGGATCAGATGTTTTTGTGGTCTGATGCTTCATGTCAACAGTAAATAACTAATGGGTAGCTGGAAAGAAAGAAGCTAAACACTTTTTAAAAAGTTCCAAAATGGACATCTTGAGGTTTTGATGTTGTTGGGACAAGAGAGGATGCATACAAAGTGATGAGAAGGATGTGTTGCTGCTGCAGTCAGTGCTTTGTGGGCATTGTTCATGTCACACAGGTTTCTGGATGGGAAGAAGAGTTGGTGTCTGCCTTATTAATGATAATTTAGCGAAACCTGACAAACTGATACTCAGAGCTTTTGGGATTTTTTTTTTTTTTTAACAATTCAAATTACAGTGAGTTCATTTTACAGGAAGATACAGAGAGGACCCAAATCAATGTTCTTGCAGTGCAAGCCATAACCTCCCTGGTGCTGAGTGCAATGACCATACCTGTTGCAGGCAATCCAGCAGTTAGCTGTTTGGAGCAGCAGCCCCGCAACAAAGCTTTAAAAGCTCTGGACACAAGGTATTTGTTTTCAAATGCAGAAAACTTGTGGGGTTAATACATAATGACAGTTGCTTAGTCTAGTTGTATCAAAAATACGTGTAGTTTGTATTTTCTAGGTAAGAATATATATATGGATAGATCTGTTTACATAGAAGTGGCATGGCCTTAGCATTGTGAACCTGCTGACTTAAAAGAGTATCTGAAAAAGATAGCATCTTAATAAAATCTAGTAAATAGTGTGCAGAATATATTTTTCAACATTTTCATACTGATACTGAAAATAAGGATAGACACATAACAGTACAGAGTAAGCTAGACTTGCACAAAACTGTTAAAGGGAAAATTCTGCTAAAATTGATTTCTCTTGGGCTTTTAGGTTTGGAAGGAAGCTAAGCGTTATCAGGGGAATTGTTGAACAGGAAATCCAGGCAATGGTGTCTAAGAGAGATAATATTGCTACTCATCACTTATACCAAGCTTGGGACCCTGTTCCATCACTTTCTCCTGCTACTACAGGTAAGTGCTTGTTTGTGGGGGAGAAGGGGAGAGTCAATTTCTTTCACATTTAAAAAGTGGAAAAGGTACTCTCAGAAAAATTTGAAATCCAGTTTGCAGCAAATGAAGCCATTTTCCCATGTGCTTTGTTATGCACTTTTAAAAAATTCGTCTTGTGTTTTGTTACAGGTGCTCTTATCAGCCATGAAAAACTCTTACTGCAGATCAATACTGAACGAGAAATAGGAGATATGGATTATAAATTGGGACAGGTTTGTTAAAAGCTCAACTTGAAACTTGATTTTTATTATATTTCCCCCTGTTCTGAAAAATTAGTTGAGAAGCATTGCATGACATCAAACAGAAACTAAAAGCTCTAAGTGACGGGTAGGTCATAACTGGGTGTCTCCTCAGCCAGAAGACTGTGTGCTGCCTTTTATTTAAATAAAAATATGTTCAGCTTCCAAGTTTTTTCTAGGCTCACTATTGGGATGTTAAATGCACTTCTTTGCTATTTGTTTTTCTCTTTTATGCGTGTTGCAAGGTCTCTATACACTCCATATGGTTAGGAAATAATATCACTCCACTGAGAGAAGAAGAGTGGGGTGAGGATGAAGAAGATGAGAACGATATACCTGCTCCTTCCACACCACCAACCTCTCCTATCAACACCCGGTATCTTATTTTTTTGTCTCTTCTCTCTTTTGTGTCATAGATAAGGTTTTATTTCTTCCTGTTGAGTTTAATAAGCTGGGTTTATAAATTGGATGCTGGTAAATAACTGTGTTATTTCAGATCAAGCATTTTAGCAGGGCTTGAAAAGCTATTCTAACAGTTGCTCATTGTTCCTTGCAGGAAACACCGGGCTGGTGTAGATATCCATTCTTGTTCTCAGTTCTTGCTTGAGCTGTACAGTCAGTGGATATTGCCATCCAACCCCAGCAAGAGAACACCAGTCATTTTGATCAGTGAAGTGGTGCGATCCGTAAGTCTGAATTATTATTCTGAGTCGTAATTGAGTATATGTTGCCAAGGGGGATGAGCTAAGCAGCATTTATGAAGCATCTTTTAATATACGGAACACACAGGATTTTCTTGGCAGTGCTACTCTCTGGGCAGTACAGAAACAGAACTTGAGCAACTACAGCATTGTACTGATTTAAGCTGGATTGCATATTCTGCTGCTACATTACAAATACGTTGTTACTTAATGTCAGTTGACATTTTACTTGACTGCTTGCTAAAGCAAGATTTGCTTATCCTATCCCTCTGTAGGAAAATGAACACGGAACAACAATGTATTTGAGAATTAAGTTGATTTTTAAGTGTAGAAGCAAAACCAGAGAACACAGGTGTAGAATGTGCCATGACAGCCGTTATTCACTATCGTTCTTATGACTTAAAATGAAACTGTCCTTGCAAGAGAAGTATGTGTGGTGTGTTTTGAGATGGTTTAGTACACTATAAACAGCAATGTTTATTCATGTCCCAGAGCTACTTACTGTAGTGGCTTTGCTTTTATAAGCCTTTTGGTAAAAAAGACCTCTTGGAGGTCATTATTATCTGGGATGAATGGTGGAATTAATTCTGGTCAACAATAGTTAATAGTTGTTTCAGACCCTTGAGTAAATGTTTACACATTTAATAGATCAATTGAGGAATCTTTTGCTCACAATTATAACAGAAGGGAATCAATTTTTAGCTGTCTGTTTATGGGGTTTTTTTAATATTCAGTTTTAATTTCTGTACAGCTTCTGGCAGTGTCAGACTTATTTACAGAGAGGAATCAGTTTGAGATGATGTACACAACACTGACAGAGTTGCGAAAGGTGCATCCATCAGAAGATGAGATTCTTGTACAGTATTTGATACCAGCTACTTGTAAAGCTGCTGCTGTTCTTGGAATGGTAAGAAATTCTCAGAAAGTTTGTTGCAAATTCATGCATGTCTAGGTTAACTCAGCTTCTGCTGCAAAACGTGGTGTACTTGGTAAGGGTGGTTTGTCTCTAAGAATATTCTTTAGCTGATCTGCATGGCTCTAAGAAGTAACAGAATATGTAGTCTGGGCTTTCACTGTTTGCAAACATTATCTCCATTTGCCCTGTACTTAAACAGAAAGGTTGTTTGGTGTGATTTTTTTTTTGAGGTTTGAACATAATTTAATGTGCATTTTGGTTTGTCTTATTCAGTTCAGTGTTGCCTTTGCCCTGGACTCCTCATTTGTTACATTTCAGGCCAAAAATGGGGACAGCTTGTGGAACAGCTTTTGATAGATTTGTATTACTGGTGAATGGCTGTAATCAGTGCATGTGATGAATAAATAGCCCCAGATAGTCAGGTGTCCCTTTCTTTCCCTCACTCTTCCCTCCACTGCATCATTCTGTCTGGAAATGTGGAGATCAGAAGTACTTTCCAGAGTGGAATTATTTAGGGGAAAAAAAAATTACAAATCATTTTGGAAGGAGTTTGCACTTCTAGAAACTCTGAGGCTAATATAAAGCTATGGGGGTAATAGCAGTAAAAGAAATTCTGAAAGGCTTTTAGGGTGGGGCTTCCAGTAGCTATTGCAGCAGCAACTATACAAGGGAAGGCTGGGAGGGTGATGGCAAACGTACAGAAACATTTGTAGAGATCAGCTTATTCTGACTAGGCTGTCATTTCCCACTCCAGTGTGCTAATAACACCTTCTCACAAGCAAACAGCTGAATATAACAGCTTGGTGGGACTTAATAAACATGAATTTGATTCCATCAAGAGTGGCTTCTTGTTCTGTGCTCAGTTATATAGAAAATCTACTTAAAAAGAGCAGCTATGGAGCAGGTACTGTCTCAAACTTAGATACTTCATGAGTTAAGGCACAAGGTAAAGCAAGTAATTTCTACTAATTACTTAGATAGTAAGGAAAAGACTTCGCATAACAAAGATTCAGAATAGGTTTTGCATATTCCAGTAAGTTGTGGTATTTGATGACAGGGAGTAAAGTACCTGATATCAGCCGGACCTGTGAATATGGAACATAAAATTGTGGAATCATTTAGGTTGGAAAAGACCCCTAAGATCATTGAGTCCAACCACTGACCTAACTAAACCATTTCCCTGAGGATGGAGCCTAAGGAGGCTCAAGGGGGGACCTTAGGACTCTCTACAGCTTGAAAGATTATAGCAAAGTAAGGGCCAGTCTCATCTCTCACGTGATAGGACAAGAGGAAATGGCTTCAGGTTGTGCCAGAGGAGGTTTGGGTTGGCTATTAGGAAGAATTTCTTCACTGAAAGGGTGGTTAAGCATTGGAACAGGTTGCACAGGGAAGGGGTAGAGGCACCGTCCCCAGAGGTGTTCAGGAACTGACTGGACGTGGCACTCAGTGCTGTGCTTTAGTTGATGGTGGTGTTCATCAAAGGCTGGGCTTCATGACCTTGGACGTCTTTTCCAACCTTAATGGTTCTGTGGAGTACAGGGTGACAGTCACTGCCCTGGGCCTGCTGGCCACCCTGCCACTGGCACAGGCCAGGTGCCATTGGCCTTCTTGGCCACCTGGGCACACCTGGCTCATGTTCAGCCCCTCTCAGCCAGCACCGCCAGGTCCTTTTCCAGCGGGCCCTTTCCAGCCGTTCTGCCCCAGCCTGCAGCGCTGCAGGGGTGGCTGTGACCCAGGGGCAGGACCTGGCACTTGGCCTTGTTGAACCTCAGACATCAACATTCCTGCCCAGCTGAGAATACATGATTCCCTTATCCAGATCACAGGATTGGTGGAGAGAAAATGTATAGGTCTGAGTACCAGTGGTCTCAGAGAACAAATAAATGGAATGATGTGCTATGAGTTGAGTAGACAGATAGTAGTAGATGGCAGAGTGTAGTTGTCTGGTGCCAGTCTGCTTCAGATGGAAGCATCCTTTGTGCTTAGCTGGAAGGCCAGAAAATTTCAATCAAGTCCTATATTCTTAATAGTACGTACTATTTACTGAACTCATCCTTAGCTTGTTTGGTTTTTTTAATTTTAAATTGTGGTAACTTCGTACAAATAAACCAAAGTAGCATCAATTTCCTAGTTAATCTGCAACTCATCTCTTGTCTGATTGTATTAGTCTTGTGACATTTATTTAAAGTAGTTTAAACCAGGCTCTGCTTTGTTCCCTATTTTCTGCTTTTTCATTTGTTCCAAGTACTTCCAAATGACAGGACATGCCAGTATTTAACCCAGTGTTGACTTCTAATGAATATTCTTGTTGGATGTATTAGGATAAAGCTGTAGCTGAACCAGTGAGTCGGCTGCTGGAGTCTACCCTAAGAAGCACCCATATGCCAAGTCGGATTGGAGCTCTGCATGGAATTCTTTATATCCTCGAGTGTGACTTGCTCGACGAGACAGCAAAGCAACTCATTCCAATTATCAGCGAGTATCTGCTCTCCAATTTGAGAGGAGTAGCGCAGTAAGACTCTCCTCCCTTTCCCCTAGCTCCAAACTGTTACATGTTTATGTGTGAACAAAAGGGCTCTCTGTTGTTGGCAGTTGCCAGTACATTTTAGAGCAGGCTGTTGTATCAAGCAGGTTTTGGCATTTTCTTTGAAAATATCCAATTTTAGATTTAGTTTACAGAGTGAAATGATATTTGAGGATGAGAAAACTGTTTGATACTACAGGCTTTTGTGTCTTTGGTAAACTCTGTTGCTTAAACCTCATTTTTCTGTCATTTCCATGATAATCAGTGTTCTCTGATGGCATCTCAGCAATAATTTTTGTGATTTTAAAAAGGGCTTACATTTCATGTTGAAGAATACCTTCTATTCCTAGAAATAGTTTATAGAGTCTCTGTTTGTGGCCTAAACAACGTTGGAGTGACCACTGGTATTTTTGCTCATTTACAGTTGTGTGAATATCCATAACCAAGAGCACATTTTGGTCATGTGTGCAGCTGCTTTCTATTTGATTGAGAATTACCCACTTGATGTAGGGCCTGAATTCTCTGCAGGAATTATACAGGTATGTTGGGATGCCTCCAGTCAGGGGTGGTTGTGTAACCTCAGATCACCACATAGCTGTCTTGAGCACTTAACTTGGATACTGAGGTGTAGGGATGCTTTTGGGTTTAATTTCATCAGTTTTTGTTAATACCTGATGCCATTCCATACTATTGTAGTATGATGCTAGAAGATGACCCAAATAAACCTCAAAACCAAGTAGTTAGCTTTTTTGCTTTATTTCAGATGTGTGGAGTCATGGTGTCTGGAAATGATGAATCAACACCATCCATTATTTATCACTGTGTCCTGAGAGGGTTGGAGCGACTCCTTCTTTCAGAGCAGCTTTCCAGGCTGGACAGTGAGTCGCTGGTTAAACTGAGTGTTGACAGGGTGAATGTGCAGAGCCCCCACAGAGCAATGGCAGCCCTTGGATTAATGCTGACTTGCATGTACACAGGTATTCATTTTTTTATACTTTTGATGTGCTAGGAGACTGGCTTACTAACTGTGCTGATTTTCTTAATTTATTTTTGTTACCAGAAGTAAAAGTGTATTTTAACATCCACAGTGAACTTGTAACAAATTATTTTGGTTTAGGAAAGGAAAAAATCAGCCCCAGCCGTATCCCAGATGCAAATCCTGGTGCTCCTGACAGTGAGTCTGTGATTGTCGCTATGGAACGAGTATCTGTCCTTTTTGATAGGTAAGAGGACAACATGTGTAAGTGGGGCTTTGGGAGGGGAAATGATTGCATTTCTCACTGTGTGGTCACCTCTTTTTGACAGGTCTTACAGTTAATTAATGATGCTTCCCTGCTTACTATTGCTTAAAAGTTACACCCCTGGTATATACAGTAACACTGATGGAATTGCTGGAGGCAGCACAAATGTGCAGGAATGTAAATGAAAACCAGACATGTCCTAACTGATACTGTACGTTGCACAAACCATAATACTTCTTAAATGTATTTCCAGCTCCCTTCAGGTCAAACTCTTAAGTGCTTTTCAGGATGTCTTCTACATAATCATGTATATAAATCCAATTTACAGGAAATAATCTTTCAAGCCATCCTGAGAGTTTGAAACTTTTTTCCCCCTTCCCCCAAGAGTTGCTCTTTCTGAGGCTGTTAAGTAATTGCAGTGGAAAGATACAGTAAAACTTCTGTATTCACATGGAAATCATTAATGGGAACATTGCAAAACCCGTTTTGATCTGACAATCTCAAGCTGTCTTAAGTGAGTATAGCATGTTGGATTTTGTGTAGTAGTTTGTGGGTAATGGTTTACATTTTTAAAGTGTTCAGTGGTTTTTCCATAAAACTGGAGGAGAGTTTTGCTTCTGCACTTGGTGAGAACAGAACTAGAGCAGTGCCTGAGTGTTTCTGAGTATATCACTCCGAAGAGCTGGCAAAACAGATGTGACTACTACAAGCAAAAAATAACTTCTGCAGGGAAGAATCACGTGATAGTAACTTGATCTTGTCACATCAACAGATGCAGCCTTTATCAGAAAGACTTTCCAATTAGTGTTATTTAAACAAAATTGTTTGTAGGTAGGAGTATCTTTACCCCACTTTGCACAGCAGTGCAGCTTGCTTTTCTTGTTTGATATGTTGGTCATTCTGTTCTTGAATAAAAAAAGCCAAGATGCTATGAATGAAAACCAGTTCTGCTTATAAATGGTCTTTTCTCTGATAACTAGGAGTGATCTCCCTGTCCTTTTCTGTTCTTGTTTAGTTTTTTCAGCATTCCTGTTGATAAGTCTCATCTCTGATGCAGTTCCAGACCTTCCAAAAGTTTGACTATTTAAAAAAGTAAAGGGGAGAGTGTGGAGTAAGGACACACCTGTAACACCTTCTGACAGCTTTGATAGATCTCTTTGGGTAGTCTGTTAGTAGGATTACATGAAGATTTGGATTCATCACTGCTGAGAATTTGCCTACTCAGAGATGAAAGTAAAATGATATGTATTGGAATTCAATCATAAAATATTTAATTTTTTTATTATTTCCAGGATCAGGAAGGGATTTCCTTTTGAAGCTCGAGTAGTGGCTCGGATTCTTCCACAGTTCCTTGATGATTTCTTCCCCCCACAAGATGTAATGAACAAAGTCATTGGGGAATTTCTGTCCAATCAGCAGCCATACCCACAATTCATGGCAACAGTAGTTTATAAGGTAGTGATCCCTTTATTTTTCTTAAATGTTTCAGAAGATTTCTAAATAATTGACAGCTTAGCTGAAGGGCCATATTCCACTTTTTATAGATCTAACAAACCAGTCACGGTGTTGAGCTGTCCTGCTGTGAGCTTTGGCTTCCAGGCAGCATTGGGGGCTAGAATTGCCATGTCACTTAGAGGCCAAAGCTCACAGCAGGGCAGTTCAGTCACTGATAATGAGAAAATAAAGAGAAAATAAAGAGAAAACTAGTGGTTGTGGTCCTGGTGCTCAGAGTCTAGATCTGAGTGAGCCATCACCTTGTGAGCCCAACAGGCAAGCCCCATGACCTCAGCTGGGCTTCTGGGCTTTTGGCTCTTCAGCACCTGTTGGACTTGTGCATCATGGGAGAGTGCATGTGCACAGCACCTGTGATCTGTAAAAAACAGAGACACCACAAAAGTTGTGTATTTCTATATGATTACTTCAGTTTGGCACACTTGTCATGAGCCCAGTTCACTAATCCATTAGAGTTGTCTCCAGGAATCCAGTTTGTGACCCTTCAGAGCTTTGTAGCCAGAGAGAACCTTTACAAGAGAAACTGAACTTTCCCCCATATCCACCCACCCTGTCTTTATTCCTGTGTACAATATTTTGCAGGTGTTCCAGACACTGCATAGCACTGGACAATCTTCGATGGTCCGTGACTGGGTGATGCTCTCTCTTTCTAATTTCACACAAAGAACACCCGTGGCAATGGCAATGTGGAGTCTTTCCTGTTTTTTTGTCAGTGCTTCCACCAGTCAATGGATTTCAGCAATGTATCCTAAAAAGATTGAACGTGTGCCATTTCTGGGTAATTATAGTGTAAAGCCTTGAAGGATAAGAGTACAAGCGTAAGACACGGAAAAGATTTTACTGCAGATAGTAATGGTGTATATTGCTTTGTGCTGTTGGTAGCTCGGGTTTATGGGGGAAAAAGGAGAATATCTAAACAGATTATGAGAACAGTTATCTAAAACTACTGCTTTAAGATCAGTTCCTTTTGACTATGTAAGATGATTGGATAAGTCCTTACTTTGAAGCTTTTAAAAAGTCCTTCACCAAGATAGTATTGCTGTGACCTTTAAAAGCTTTGCTCTGTATTCCTTCTGCAAGATAAAATATATTGAAAAAAATGAAAGATGTCAACAAACTCCAAATCAAGAGAATTATCCTCTACATACAAACTGTGTTTTGCAGTTATCCCCCGGCTGTGCATTGCAGTAATAGTGAGCTTTAGCAATGGAAAGGCATCGGCCAAATAAATGGGAGCAGACAAAAGATAGATAGATATGTATATGTATAGGTGCTATTAGTGCTGGATTTATTTAAAAAACAAATAAACCCCTGAAACAAACAGAAAAATAACTGTTGCATTTTGTGACCAGACAAAAAAGTGGCCATTTGTCATGTTTGAAACATCTTAATGACTCTTAATCACAGCAGTGCTCTTCGGCTCTCAGCAGTTGCTGATTGCATTGTTTGCTCCAATGTATAAAGAAAACTACTGCTAGCTTGAAATTAATTTCTGAGGATAAGAAATTGTGTGATGTTAATGAAGGAATAGGGTTTATGTAGTAGCAGTTAATTGCCGGATGACAGTATTTTGCACTTGAACGTTGTTGGTGAGCGTAAGAATAAACTGTTTTAATGGAGAACAGTGTTCAAACTGCTAAACGAAAAGAGGAGCAACGTCTGTCATTTTATGACCTTAACTTCTGTTTCAGTCTTCCACATATTATCAGCAGAATGGGAAAATCAGAGCAAGTGGATGTTAACATCTTCTGTTTGGTGGCCATAGACTTCTACCGACACCAGATCGATGAAGAATTGGATCGGAGAGCCTTCCAGTCAGTGTTTGAGGTGGTAGCATCTCCAGGAACCCCATACCATCGCCTCCTGACTTGTTTGCAAAATGTCCACAAGGTCACAGCATGTTGAACATCCTGATGTGTAGTAGGACTGCATGACTAGTGTTGGAATATGAATTATGAGGAATGCAAGATCAAGAAAATACCTGGGGTTGCATTTGTGATAAATACAGACCTGTCAGTTTTCCTTTCAGCATGCATGGACAAGTGCTCTGCAGCACTGGAAATCACCTGAGAAGTGTAATTGGTGGTGACACCAAGCACCTCAAAGTGGAATGAAGTGTGTCAGTGTTTCGCAAGTGATGTTGGGGACTAATGTGAGCCACACATCCTAGCTGTAAAATATGAGCTAGTACCACATGCAAGGTAGCTGGTATTCCTCTTCTTCCCCAGTTGCAGCTGAAGCTGCTGTGGTGCAGCCAGTAAGACACTGGCAGACTGTTCTTGCAACCTGCAGTCATTAGCCAACTTCATAGTTTTATGTACCTGTATATACTGTTGTGTAGTACAGAACAGAATTTGTTTCCTAATGTCTCTTCCAGACAAGGGAAAGAGAAAATGGCTTTTATGATTTACACTTCCAGCATGTGATTTCTCTCTCTGGACTTTCTGATATCCAGTGGTGTATGTGTTGGTGATACCAGAGATATAGTGCACATACTTAACCACACGTTTTTCTTTTTTCTTCTCAGGATTTCAAATTTGAGTATAGTATATCAGTGAAAGAAATTTTAACTTAAATATTTCTATATTATGTACAGTATGTAAAATTGTAAGATGTGTGGTGCATGAGCTGTGCTGTAATTGGAGATGAACAAAAGCCATGCTACTGAATGTCTTGACACCTGTATTGTCCTCATTTATTTTCCTCGTGCTTGAATTCATGTTCCTTTTGGAAATCCATCTTAATGTACATATTACATCTTGTTTTGCATCTCACCTTTTCTCAAAGTGCTTTAAAACTGGAATATGTTGATTAGTTTGTCTTGAGAAACTGTACTAAGGAGGCATTCTTATGATCCACTTTACTGTAGCTTCTTTTGAATTCCTTTCTTTTGAGACATAATGGTAAAAAAGAGGACTAGTCACTCTGGATCAAACTTTAGATACTTGAGCAACTGCTCTTATTTGCTGCACAGCATTTTAAGAGACAAAATGATGCAAGCTCCCCAGTAGTCAACAACCATTTGACCTTTCCTAACTGAGACCATAGAGTCATCTGGACGACTCACATGTAAACAAATATATGGTAGCAGTAAAGAATCAGAAGGCTGCTGTGGTCTACTTTGGGACTGGCTAAAGTGTTAGATTACACAACCTCTTTTATTACCTGTTGTATCCATAATGCTTTAGACACACAAATATCCATGAATTTCAGGACACTACACAGGGCCAGATTTAGCTTTTACTCACCACCCAGGGAATGCCATTGATTCCTAAGCTTTACATGAGGAAATCTAGCACAGCATTTGTCTTCAGTTGTATTTAAGTCTTTCATTATAGAGAAATGATACTTTGGTTCTCAGTCAGATCCTACATTTAACCTCTCTTCATTTTCCAATCACACCCTTTGGTGCCACTTGGAAAAATGAGATAGTGTTGTCAGGAGGAGCATGTACTGTATGTATTTCTGTATATAATGTATATGTTGAAATGATACACATGTGACAACCTTTAATGTATACAGATGTGTATATTTGTATTTATTAAACCCATGTATTTAAACTAATTCCAATCTAGACCAAAAATTGTTGCTTCTGCCCGTAAATCGATTACAAAGGAATTGTCCGCTGGTGTCGCTTCCTTTTAGAAACTGGTAGAGGAAATTGATAGTATGGGCAGTAGAAACAACTGTAGATGTTGCTGTATTTAGCTCTCTACAGGTCTTATTATCTAGAGCAATTGTTTCTGTCCTTAGCTGGGTTACTCTTCCTTGGGCCACAGCACTGTGGTGATTTTTAAAAGAAACTGAACAGGATTTCAGGAAAAGGTTTAATAAAATAGATACTGTTTGAAAGTTTTTGAGTTATATTGGAAATTATCTTAATTCTGCTAAAAGTCTATTTCCAGGCAGTGAGATCTAATGCCCTTGTTTGTGTTAATGGGTAGTATAGATCACTTCCCTTTTGTAATCACCAATAATCGTTTTGTACTGTAAACCCACACACCAGTCAGTTTTTGTATGATATATAGTTTAAGTGAAGATATTTTTGTAAGCTATTTTCCAGAATTTAAAATAGATTTTAATATATTTTTTAAGCATCAGGTTAGTCGAATTTTCACCATATAACAGTAAATGTTATGTTATGAAACTGTTAAATTCTTCATATTTTAAGCTCCTCATGATGAACACAGACCAGCTGGTTATTTTACCTTGGGATCACGGGAGCTAGAGCCTTTATGAAACTTTCCAAACCAGCTTGGGACTTGCTATAGAGTCTTTCAGGCCAGTGAAGAAATACATTAAATTAGGCAGTCAGCTGGATGAAAAACGTTAGATGTGACAGACTCCCGTTCCTCAAATGCCTCTTGCCAGCCTTAGAGCAAATATTTGCATTACTTGTTTCAAGACAAGCTCTAGAGCTGATGCACTCAGTTGTAACCTCGCACAGATTCACTGGCAGTAATACCTTCATCTGTTTTAACCTCTCTTGGAGATTTGTTGTCGTATATATACCTCCTGTAATGTGTCCTAAGTGTCTAAAGAAGGGCACCTCCTCTTAGGAAATTCTCTGTGACCTGAAGGAGTTGTAGCTTAAGGGTCTTCCTAGTGTGGGAGCACACTGCAGTAGTGCTTCAGTTCAAACATTTCACTGCAGCTCACTTTCCTGTCTTCTTCCTAGACATTCTTTCCACACCCTCATGTCTTTTGGAATGAAATCATACTCAAAATCACTCCTGTCTGCTTTTAGTGACACGAGCCACGAGGTGTGCCACAGGGGCAGTAACAGCAGAATAGTGGCCATTAGAGGACTTATGTTGGATTTAATGGAAATAAAAATACTGCTTGTCCTTTGAGACTGACTCTATGCAAGATTTTATTTCACAGAGTGTTTTCAACTTGCTGTAAACAGAAAGCTAATTCTGAAAATCAGGCTGTTCATTTTTTCGTTGAGATCAGGGTAGAAATGTGCTTGGTCTTAAGACATACATTTGGTGTCCTGGCTAAACAAAGCAGACAGCATCTTTAATGTGCTTTGCAGTGGAAGTGGCTTCTTTGCAGCCTTACAAGGTGAGAGATGTGGCATGACTGGGAGCATACTTGACACAGATTAATTTTTAAAACTTCAGTTATAATTCAGTTGTCAAAGAAACTACTAAATCTATAACGTGGCCCTCCCCTTAGAACAGGGTATGGCAGCCAACTTGTTACACCAGCTACCCACTGGCCCATTAAATAAAGTTTGCTTTGTGTTTCATTTCGGCATGCCCTCTCTGTTGCACTGAGTGCAAGAGTGAGGAGTTGCAAATGACGACTTATTGTAAACCAGTTCTTATTTGCGGGATTCAAAGTATTTTCTTTTTTATTATTTATGTTGCTTTCCAGTTGCAATTGAATGTGAGTTTATTTGAATCTTCTCTAAAGTGTATACTCAGATGTCATTTCTTGCCTAAAGCATCTAGTAAATGATTGTGTGTTACTTTTGCTTTGCTAGGAATGCCTTCTTAGCACCAAGACATTGCTTGTTATTTAACCACCAGCAGCATTCTGAAAGCACTGAGTGATGAGTGAACAGATTAAGGTCAAATGAAGGGGGGAACAAGTGGAACCTTTTGGGTTAAAAGTAATTTGTTGATATTTAGTAGATTTGCCTTAAGAGCATTCTGTCTTGCCATTATCCTTTTTCAATGGCTGTTAAATATATAGCAGATAAGGAGGTTGTGTCAAAACACTGCAGACAGTTCTCCAAGAGCAGCAGACCTGGTTTTTCTTAAGATTTTGTGGAGCTGTCAGGGCTGAGCGTTTATGCTTCCATAATAAAAGAAATTTTAGGGTATAATGAGCAATAAATAATAGCAATAAGCAGTGTAATTAAATTCAGTCATTCAGGATCTTACCCGGTGGTTGAAAGGGATAGGAGAAGACAGGGAACTAATTAAGTACGTTCACTGCATAAATCAGACTTTTCCGTGTACAATCCCAGCTAAACTTCTTACTAAAGTAAACTGAGTGACAATGGTAGGTATTTTGCTCTTTTAAAACGGTTTGGTTATAAGGACACAATTGATGAAAGTTACAAGAGGGCAAAATACTTTGCTAGTTTTTAAGTAGTTTTAAGTATTTTAAGGTGAAAACAAGCTGCTGTAAAAACTAGAGTAAGCAATGTAGCAAAATTTTGGAGAAATTAATTATGTTAATTTAACCTAATACCGAGATTTTGGGTGAACTCTTTGTGCATGCTACCTAAGTATCCATTTAAAAATCTTGAGAATCCCACAGTCATACCCAGGAGAGCTTCAACCGTATTATCAAGTTTTTAGCTGCATTCAGATAACTGGGTATAAATGCTGCAGAGCATTTGTGAAGCATGTGCTGCTTTTGTCATGTCAATTTTGTGTGAGCTTATCATCCCATCAGTCTGTGTATACACACCATCAAGTTGGATCAACTTGGCAAGGATAAGGTATCACACCCTGTGGTGGAGTATAATTTGAGGGCAATGATGAGCAAAAGCTTGGAGCCCCAACCTGAAAAGCAATTGTACCCAAGGGAAAAGGATAGCATATAATTTTAGATGTATGTTTAAGTTTAAAAAAAAATGCTGAAAATACTGCACATTGAAACTAAAAGAAAAAAATAAAATGCAACTATTACTGTAAGCAATTTTTCTCTGGTTATTTAAAAAAAAGGGGGCTTGATGCATTCTTACTAGAGTTTTTCCCCACTATCTCTTCTTTTCAGCAACTATCAAATACTGAGTATTATTAAGATATGCAAGAATACTTGAACTCTCTGCAAATGTAGCTGTGCTGCACATCACTGTGCTGTTTGCAATTAACCAAGGACTATCACAGTTGAGCTTTTAATTGTATCTAATAGTCATGCTTGCCAAAACTTCCTCTGGGATTCTAGATGAGATCAGAAAAGGCAAAATTTAAGTGTACAGCGGTATTTGTGAATGAGAGTGTATTTATCCACAGCAGTCCTGGGGAGGGATAATGTTACACAGGAGAAGAAACGGTTTAACTTGCCGAAGCTTGGTTTCCCAGCTGTTGGGCTTGCATCTTAAAATAAATTTCTGGGTGGTCCTGCTGCTGAACACTGGAGGATCTCTTGCAGTACTCAATGGCTCAGAGACATGTTGTTTTGATTAACTTTGCAGTGCTTGGCTGTTCTCTGAAACTCTGGCATAAAGTTTGAAGTAGTAGCTTCATGTAGAAAGCACGTGCTGGTTTTGTCCTTAGTCAAAGTGACTTACCTCTTGTTTTTCCTTGTCGGCGTTGGCGACTGATCCGCCGCTGTGTCGCCTTTCAGTGGAGCTGAGGGACAGCTGTGCTGTGGTGAGTGCCTTTGTCTGCAGAGCTGGAGACTTGTTTGAGTAATAAAGTCCTCATCTTTTTATCAGTCAGAGAGGAAAAAACATTTCATTTCTGGAAATATTACCCCTACAGATGAATTGCCAGGCACAGGGAGATGAAGCATTGCACTTAGTAGACTGGAACTTTTTAATTTATTAGAACTTTTTTGCTTTCCCCACTGCCCTTCCTGTCCTGTATAGGTAAAGTGCTTTTTTTCCTACTTTTTAGGCAGTGCAGCTGTAAAGAGTATTGCAGCCATTATTTGGGAATTGGCAGGGCTCCACCCCAGTTACAAGAAAAAAAGCTTTGATTGCCTTTAGAATGAAACATAATTATACCATAAGTTTTGCATAACTGTTTGAAGACTTGAAAAGGTTTGTTAAAAAGTTGGAAGTAGGAACACAAAAAAATTCATACAGTTTATATAGAATGTTATCTTTGGAGTGAGCCAAACCTTCCGCTCTTCTACTGCAGCCGTAATTCTGCCTTAATTTTGTTTCTGACCTTTCCCATGGTGTCCACATCCAGGTATGGCAGAGCAGTCCCTTACCCCGGGTGCTGTTTTCGTATCCTTCAAGCTGCAGATGTCATGGGTAGATTCTGATCAAGTGCAACCTGATTGTTTTACCTCATTATTTACATTTTGGAGTTCTTTCAGCCAGGCTGCAGTGTCTGGGCTCCAAGCAAAAGGCATCCCTGAGGGCTGGGTTTGACCATGCACCAGATGCCCACAGAGCTGTGAGCCAGATTAAGTCAGACCATTTAAATATATGGTTTTTGCTAATCTAGCTCATCTTCAATTACATGCACAGTAAAACTTCAAATCAATGTTGAAATAACATCTCCAGATTAGAATCTTAGTCTTTTCTACCCTTTTCTTCCCCTGAGGAAGAGGCACTAAATGTGTTTTCATCCCTTTCTTGCTGTTAAATGGTTCTAGGATTGAAGCATCTGCCTCGTCCAATGGAAAGGCAAGTATAAAGCTTGCTAACTTAACTTTTCTTGGTGTGTCTTGTTAATGTTGACATTTAAAATACCATCTTTGGCATTTGATTTAACATCTATGAAAATAACACGATTGTTTTATTTCAGGCAAGTTTGGGCAGATACTCTTTAATTACACTTCGTTCATAGTAATTTTTCTTTGCCTTCTTAACTGCTTCAAACTACCACTGTTTTAAGTGAACACTGGATGCTGCAGATCTGGGAGGTATTTTTAAGTGCTTTCGAGGCTTCTGATCCTTCCATCTCTTGGTAATGGGGCTTAAACTCATTCCTTCTCCTCCTCCTGTCTTCTTTCCTCTGCCTTGGCTGCCAGAGTAAATACTTCACCTGTTGAATGCTTTAAAATAAAGGTGGTATGTCATCAATAGATTGGTATGTGACTAAGTAAGAGAGGATAAGACTGAATGATCCAAAGTACCTGGAGTTTATGAATTCATTGGAAGTCCTGAAGAAATAAATCTTTAGAAGGGGACCAAATAAACCTGCAACTTTTTTGCTACCTAATGTTGCCATCTAAGAATATTGTTCAGATGTTTACCTTCATCAGTACCAAAATCGAATGCTTTCACAAATGATGTTTCAATCTCTACTTTTGCTGCTTTGCTGCTTTTATGGTTGTCTTGGATGGTTCTGTCTATGCTCCCTGAAGCAACATATTTATATACTGCAGTTACTTAAATATGAGCTTGTGGATAATACCTGTTCCCATTGCAGTGTGATCTGATATTAAAAAAAAAAAAAAAAAGTGAGAAACGTGATCTGGCAGCTGGGAAGCTTGCAGGCAGCACTAACAATAATAGTGAAAGGACCTGCTGCTTCAGAAAACATTATCTGGGACCAAGTCACGTTACCAGTGGTAAACAGAGGCTTGTGTTATGCTGACAGGTTAATTTTCCAACTCTCGCTCTGGCCCGCTGTGGGGTTTGAGAGTGTCCCTGCGTGGGAAAGAGACAGCAAACTTGGTCTGATTTGAGTTGAGTTGTCTCAGATGACAGGATTAAGCAAATCTATGTTTCTTAGATCCATAAAAATCCAAACTGCATATTATACCTTTGAAAATGATGATGAATCCAGGGGTGATGATGGAGTGTTGCAAGAAGTCGTGTTGAGTTACTGTGTTACACTTGAAAAGATTCCTGCACCATATGTACTGGTGAAAGTATGGGGTGCTCAGTTTGTTGCAGTGAGACTTAGAGAGCCCAAAGTTCTTTCGTGTTTTTGCTGATGGCTTAAATATCATCAAAGTGGTTATTAATTATTAACTTAATGAGGTCTGGCTCTCCTTTGTCTGTGCTGCTTTTGTTCTCAGTTTGATTGCATTAACTCTAGATGAAATATAAATGCCAGTCCCAAACTAACAATGATTAAACTGTATTATTCTGTGTAGCTTAAGTACATGAAAAAAAATCAGGACAGGAGATCAAATTTATTATTTCATGTGTACTCAGTCATGTTTTATTGGCTATAAAAATCTCATGTAGACAGGATAACTGTAGAAGCTGAGTAGCATAAACAAGAATTTAGCCCTAAATTACGCATTTTGAAGAGATTTTCAAAGCCTGTCATGAGATGGGCATTCATTCAAAAGAAAATAATTAAAAGTTGACATTTTAGTAGGGCCCAAAAAGGGGTAGTGATGAGGGTTGTCTGACGTGTTTTTTCTATTGTGCTTTTCTACTCTAAAGCTCCAGGATGTGATGCAGGAAGGAAGGATAGGATTTGTGCAGCAGCCTGGTGTGTGCTGTATGTGAGTAAAGGATATTTCGTCTGCTGAGAGCCAGTACGGACAGGGAAAATATTTTAAAATAAAATTTTAAAATAAAATTAAAAAAAAAATTCCCAACCACAAGCAGCTGGATGGTTCATTGCTGCCTGTTGCAGGTCGTTACCTTTTCTCTGTGCAAATACATATGCATGCAAATATATATCATCACCTGCATGTATCATACATAACATATCATGATCCAGGCGGTTTGTGGACTTTGAAGAGGTCTCCTTGGAGACCAACCAGCTGTGGTGCACCCAAGGACAGAGAAGCATTTATGACACTTTTAAAGACATTGCGGGACAGAGCCAGGATGATTCCTGCTGGGAAAGGGAGGCTTCATGTAATGTGGTTGCAAGATACAACCCAGGGACCAAGGAAACAGCATCTTCTCATTCTTCACCTTCAATGGCTTTGTCCACTTCACCATATTATGCCTGAAAATGTTGAAGGTTCCTGTTATTAAAGGTGTGAGAGCATTTTTTAGGTTGCTCCCCGCTTTTGGGTTTAGTTTTCTGTTGCACTCTGGGTGTTTATAGAGCAGCGAGGAAAAGAAACCCATTTTCAGTAAGCTGTGATAGTAAGTTGAAGGAAGGTTGCAGAACTTGAAACTACTTCTTAGTAGTGCTCTTTACCCTTAGACTTAGACCTTGAGTGTTCCTTTATATTTGATTATGAAAAGAATAAATACTTTATTTTTTTTCTTTGAACTGCAGTTTTCCCTGTAAATTACTATTCCAGAGTCAGCCAGAACTCTTTCTTCTTTTTAAACAGATGCCTTTCATCCACTTGAGGAAACCAAATATGCTTTTTTTCCCCCTCTCCTGAAAAACAAAAATACGGAAAGTTTTTCTCCTTTTTCTAGTTACAGTTGCATCTCCTCATATTGTTACATTTTTCTCTAGTGAGAGTCCGATGTTTTGAATTTTCACAGGTAATATTCTTGCCTTGTTTGGTTTCTTGATCACATTCCAGAAAGTTTCTTCTTTGAAAAGATGTTACTTTTAAGTTACAGAGTTTTCATGTACGCACCTTCATTGCAACATTAAGGCTTATCAGACCCTGGTTTCCCAGATCCTCCTGGAGGACAGGAGTGGTGCTTGTTTCCCGTCCTCAGGAACCTCCCCTGATGGCCACAGCTTGTCTGACATATTCCTCAGCCCCATGGATGCATCCCCATCATCCTATGGCCTTGTGTATGCCCATATCTTCTAAATGTTCCCCAATTTCCTTCTCTTCCATTGAGGGTGAGCCTTTGTGGCTCCCGACCTCCCCATTTGTGGAACTGGGATTCCTGGAATCTTCCACCAAACCTAGTGCTGGTGGACGTGAGCTTTGGTTTTCATTTTCCTATGCTTTCATTCCGCTTTTAGTCCTTAACAAGGATGAATGCAGGCTTTTCTCACAGCAGGCTTTTCTCACAGCAGCCCAGCAGAGTGCAGGCACAGCCCCTGGGCAGCCGCGGGCTCCCTGTCCTGCTGCTCCCCACGGGCTCCCCAGCACAGCTCTGCTCCACGCTGGGGCTCCCCAGCACAGCTCTGCTCCATGCTGGCACTCCCCAGCACAGCTCTGCTCCATGCTGGGGCTCCCCAGCACAGCTCTGCTCCATGCTGGAACTCCCCAGCACAGCTCCGCTCCGCTCTGGGGCTCCCCAGCACAGCTCTGCTCTGCTCTGGGGCTCCCCAGCACAGCTCTGCTCCACACTGGAGCTCCCCAGCACAGCTCTGCTCCACGCTGGGGCTCCCCACCCAGCACAGCTCTGCTCCACGCTGGGGCCTGGGCCAGCTGCCTTTGAGGCATGGGGACAGAGGGTCTGTCGGGGGCTACTGGTGACAGATTACAACCTGAATTCACAGCCAGGTGCTGAAGTGGCCTCTTCCCGAGGTAAAGGCTTTTGTAGCTTTTCCAGTTAACTTTGAGCTCTCCTGCCTTTCCTGCTCGCACGGTTTAGCTTTGACTTTCTTCTCCTTTTCTGTCACTAGAGAGTAATTGCCCCTTTTATAAGGACCTTGCTTTAACCTTGAACAGCAGTTCCCGTGGCACCTGATGTGCATTATGAACTATATATACTGATGAAAGAGTGAAGTACAGTCCTAATGTCTTCCTTGATGCTTTCTTTTTAAATCTGTTTCAAGGAGCCCTTTCAGATGGGACATGAAAGCTCTCCCATTATTATAAAATAAAATAGTTTTGAAAAAACACATATTTAGAATAGTAGGGTCAAAGCATAGCCTTATCAGGCAGAAGCTGCAATATCCAAGCTGTTTCCAGTTGTTCTTATCTGTCCTTTCCTCTGGTTCTAAACATGAAATGGGCATTTCATTATTAAATGCATACCTAGCCTTTCATTCTGGGGGATACTCCTGTACACACTTCAATGGGGATTTTTGCAGTATGTGGTAACTTACAAGCAAAAGGTAGATTTTTTTATGACAATACTCTGACAGGGAGTGCTTCAATAGGATTCTATACTGGAGAGGGAGAACTCTCCTTTCAGAACATGGTTGAGGAGCCTCACTGAATCACAGCATGAGTGGGGTTGGAAGGGACCACAGTGGGGCATCTGGTCCAACGCTGCTGAAGCAGGGTCAACCCAGAGCACATGGCACAGGATTGTGTCCAGGTGGTTCTTGAATATCTCCAGTGAGGGAAACTCCACACTCTCTCTGTGCAGTCTGTTCCAGTGCTTAGACCAGTAAAGTTTTTCCTCATATTCAGGTGGAACTTCCTGTATATCAATTTCTGCCCACTGCCCCTTGTCCTGTTGCTTGGCACCACTGAGCAGAGTCTGATCCATCTTCTTGACACCCTCCCTGTGGATACTGACAGACATTGATGAGGGCCCCTCTCAGTTCCAGGCTGAACAGGCTCAGCCCCCTCAGCCTTTCCTCATGAGAGGCTCCCCAGACCTTTAATCATCTTTGTCACACTCTGCTGGACCCGCTCCAGGATCTCCCTGCCTCTCTGGTCCCGAGGAGCCCAGAAGTGGACACAGCACTCCAGATGTGTCTCAGCAGGGCTGAGCAGAGGGGCAGGATCGCCTCCCTTGCCCTGCTGGCGCTGCTCCTCCTAATGCACCCCAGGACTCCCTTGGCCTTCTTAGCCACGAGGACAGACTGCTGGCCCATGGACAGCTTGTGTCCACCAGGACCCGAGGTCCTTCTCTGCAGAGCTGCCTCCCAGCAGGTCAGCCCCCAGCCTGTGCTGGCCCATGGGGTTGCTCCTCCCCAGGTGCAGGAGCCTGCATTTGCCCTTGCTGAATGGCAGAAGGTTCCTCTCTGCCCGTCTCTCCAGCCCCCTGAGGTCCCTCTGAAGGGCTGCACAGCTCCCTGGGGTACTGGCCACTCCTCCCAGCTTTGTGTTGGCAGGGATCTTGCAAAGGAGACATCTCTTCCTTCATCCAAGTCATTGAGAAACAAGTTAAACAACACAGGGCCCAGCGCGGTACCCTGGGGGACACCACTGGTGACGGGTGTCCAACTGGACCATGTGCCACTGATCACGACCCTCTGGGATCTGCCACGCAGCCAGTTCTCAGTCCACCTCACTGCCCACTCACTCAGCCCACAATTCCTGACTTTGCCTACAAGGATGCTGTGAGACACGGTCGAAAGCCCTGCTGAAGTCAAGGTAGACAAAATCCACTGCTCTCCCCTCAGCCATCCAGGTAGTTGTTCCTTTGTAGAAGGCAGTCAGGTGGTCAAGCTTGATTTACCTTTAGTGGATCCATGCTGGCTGCTGACCACCACCTTGTCTTCCATGTGGATATATGGCCTACACTCACAGGAATAAAACTTGAGTTGTTGTTCTGGAGCAGGTACCTTTTTGCGCTTGCACCCGGTGGCAGATGTGAGCTGGCTGTGGCAGCTGTTGTGTCTGTCTGTGGATACAGCCAGAAATTCAGAATTACTTTGTGAGTGGAGGGCATGGTGAAGGCTCCCAGGCTTTCTGCCTCAGCTGGACTTGCAAGAAAAGAAACGGGTGCAGAAGCTAAGCTTTATTCAGCTTACAAGAGGAAAGCTGCAGAACTGCCAGACGTGCAGAAAAAGGAAAAGTAAGATGTGTTGTTAAGGGTAATGAGCAATGCACATTCTCTAGCAGGATTAGGATGGGAACAGGAATAGACTTGCCAAGCTAAGGGAAAATCCTATTTTTGAAAAATGAAGGGAAAAAAAATCCTTTAATGAGTTTTGATAGGAAAATTGACAAGTATTAACAAGAATCGGGAAAAGTAGCAGTTAAATGGCCAAGCTATGCAAGACGTTCACAAATCTTCAAGATGAACTCAGGAGTGATTAAGGGGAATAAAAACTTGAGCAAAAATGCTGGAGAGTACTTGAACTTTTTGTTAGCTCACTAATATCTGTGATCCTTGCAGGTGGTGTTTGTACAAGTATAAACTGGGCAGATGTGAGCCCAGTGATCACTGCAAGTGGTGCCCTTGCTATAGAATCAAGGCCAGGATGAGAAGTCCCAGTGAGGAGTAGGATGTGTTGGTTCTGCTCCAGCATTGCCCTGATGCAGCTGCTTGATGGGGCATGGGTACAGGGAACTTTCTTCTGCCCAGAATATTGCACATGGATTCTCCTGGACATCTCCCACAGCCTGCAGGACGCATGTAGAACTTCTGGGAAGGAAGGGAGTATGCAAGGAAAGAAAATTTATGAGGTAGCTCAGAGACATAATGGAAAATGCTTTGAGTAGTGCTCCTATGTTTGTGCAAGGGCAAGCCACAAAGACATCGAGAGGAGGAAGTAAAATGCAGCGACTAAAGTTAGAGAAGAGAAATGCGTTGAGACACAAGTGGTGGCTTGGAGAATCAGATGGTAGAGGCTGGAGTAGTGCAGAGCAGCAGAAATGGTTAGTGAAGCACAGAGCAGTGCTGTGTGCTTGGAGAAAGAAGCACTGCTGCCATCAGCACAGGGGGCAGGGATGCAGTGATGGACATGTGGGGTCCAGGGACCTCCTCTGCCTAATGTGAGAGAAGAGAAAATCTGCAGGCAGCTGAGTGAAAATCGAATGACAGCGTGATTGTTGTGTGGTAAGGACAGAATAAGTGGCCTACAGGGTGTCTTGGCATTCCAGCATCCTGGGATTACAGGTCATGCCAAAAGTACAGCACTGCTTAACATACGTGAAAAGTAGAAACCTACCTATACAAAACTGTGACCAAATTGTTTTAGTAATACATAACCAGACAAAACAGATGCTAATAATTCATAGAAGAGTGAAAGCAGCATCATGAATTCACTAGTTTCAGTAGGCTGAAAGTTCCTTTAGTCACCTCCCATGTGATGCAATAGCTGAACTTGATTAGCAAAAAATAAATGTGGAGAGAAGGAAGCAGGAGAGGAACACAGATACAGCCCCTGCCTTCAGAGGGCACAGAGGTGAAGGTAGCAGCAGAGAATGGGGTTTTATGCAAGTTCTCCAGGGAACGGCAGGGCTTTCCCATGAAAAGCCTTCTTGACCTGAGGCCAAAGACTTCAACAAAGAAGAGACTTCTGCTCCTGATACTGCCTTTTTTTTCCCTCTCTTTTCTTCCCTGAAGAAAAAGAGGACTGGTGAGTGATCTAAGATTAAAGGTGCAGTGTTGCAATTTTGGGGCATTATGTCAGTTGTGAGAGATCAGACTGCAAATTAGGGAAAAAAAAGTCAATTCAGAGGCATTACTAGAAACCCCATTATTAGAAAACCCAGACATAATCTTTGATAAACCCACGAATATTTGCCAAGCAAAAGAAATTCCCCAGTGCATATGAAAGCTTAAGAGACAGCAGGCAGTGCTCTGAGCATGATAAAAAATTAAAACCACTCCAAGAGAGAGACCTGGGGTAGTATGTCCTGCAGAGCTAAAATGCTGATCCCCAGGGAGCTGCAATGCAAGCCAAGCAGCAGCCCAGTTCTGGGGGAGAAAAAGAGGTAAAATCTGCCACGGATTGTGGTGTTTTGCTGCAGGTGTACAGCGTGGGCCAGGAAAGGAGGGCTGCAGGGAGGGCTCCTTGGCAGGGGGAGCTGATGCTGCTGCAGCAGGAGATCATCAGCCTGAAAGGAAAATTGGGCTCTTGTGGAGTTGGATGCTGCGTGCGAGCCAGTGTGAAGTTAGCAATACTGAAAGGGATTCACAGTCAGGAGACAGTAAATAGATGAAATTCAGGGTTAGAGCTGCACATTTATCCCTGCAGAGGGAAGATGGCAACAAGCACACATAACAAATGGGGAAAGTTGCAGTTTGCTTGCTAGGATGTTAAAAGACTGTGTGTCATCCTCCTGAATCCGTTGGGAAAAATTATTACTGTGTCCAGGGAGCCTGAGGAGCAAGGAGATTGCTTAGCAAGGTAGCAGCAAGTATCCAGAGAACTCCGATTTTAGCCATGATTCTGAGAAAAGGATGAGTCTTAGCTAAACTGACCTTTTAATGGTCAGCATACAGGTACATACTTTTTACTGTCAGCTCAGGCACTGGAATTACTGTCCAGTACTCCTTGGAGATACATACCCTGTGGATGATGTTGTGCCTGATACCAGCGTCCCAGCCTGCCACTGCAGGCACTGGCATGGTCACAAGGGGAAGGCAGATGAAAACAAGTCTGTGGCCAAATCCAAGCTCTGCCCACCTGTTCCTATGGCTCTACCTGCTTGCTGTCAGCAATATAAACCCTACAAACACCCAGAGCCTTGCCCTGGTTTGCTTCCAAGCTGGGTGCAGCTCTGGGAAGGCTCCTTTCACAGTCTTTCATACAGAGGAAATCTATCAGAAGCCCTAAGTGATGAGGGGTGGAGAGGACAGCAGCTGCCTTTCTTTGTGCTGGCTGGATTGTGTCCAGGCAGATCGCTAGCACTGCCTACAGGTACCACCATCCCTCTAGTAAATCTTCTCTGAAGCATTAATATGAGTTACTTAAATCTCCGCTGCTGCTTTTATTTAGCCTGGTTTGAGTTGCCAAGCAGCTTATTACGCTTTGCACTAAACCCAGAGCAGCTGTGCAAGGCAACCCCCCAGCCCATGCATCCAGCTCTGGGATGGCAGGCACCAGCCACTGGTGAGTTTGGGTTTTGAAATGGTTTGTGAAACCCCCCATCGTGTCCTGGTCACCAGCGGACTGCTCCTGCTGAGCCCAGCTGTGTGGCTGTGGCTGGGATGGTCTCCAGCCAGCTGCAGCATGGTCAAGCCCAGAGCTGCATCACTCCGGTGTGGGGGGAATTTTGCCTCCAGCTTCAGTCAGCATTTCCAAGTCCTGTTAAACCTGAATAACCACAATCCAGGACTCTTGCTTCAAATGCACTGACTGAAAATGAGGGTTCCCAAAGCTCTAGTGAAGTAAACTTGTCTCTTCAGGATACTGCTTATGCACCAGGATATTCCTTTTCCTTCAAGAAAGAAATGGATGTATGGATTATAGTTGATAGTGTTAGTGTCTGCTCTTAATTTTTATACTTTCACACGCTTACCACTGCAGATACTAAAGGGCTTGTGTGAAGGGTGTATTTACAGCTATTCACTCCCAGGACTCTCACAGGGAAGTTTCAGTATGCAAAGTTCCCAACCCTCCCAAGTATACCAATAGCCAGTGACTACCAGGGCACATCTGTATTAAAAGTCACATTTGTTTTAAGTTAAACTTTGAGATCCATTCTATTACACTGGTGTAAAACCGCTTGTGGATGCGCCTCTGTGCTTTAATTGAAATCTGATTTTCAGTGTTTTTTCTTTAGGAAAGCTGAATCTGTTTAAGAGTATCCACATGGGTTTGCAATTGGTTTCAATAAATAGAATTAAAACCAGGTTTTGCTTAAATTGCTGCAAGTTTTAATGCAAACAGGGCCTCTGCAAAACTGAAAATCTCCCAATTATTCCGGAGCATTTCTCTCCCCTGTGTGACTGAACGTTTTCATGTGTTTTCATGGGCGCAGTGTGGAGGTTCTCCAGTATCCAACCTTTTCCTGAAACAAGCAACCTACTTTGAGTTTAGCAGCCTCTCCCCTGCCCCTGACTGGCTCTTGCGCTTCCAATCAGGCACAGAGGAAACATTTAAACACGCAGCCCCTTTGCTCAGCCTCCCTGGCTCTGCTCAGAGCAGGAATCAGCCATGCAACTCAGCCCAGGTAAGGCCACACTTCACCATACCAATTGCAGCCATGTTACGTTTAACAGGTTTTTCCCCTCTAAGTGCCCTGATTTACTCTTTGCCCCCTCACTGCACAAAGAGAGGGGGAGAGTAAACCCCTCCCTTGGCCCAGGAAGGCAAAGGCATGGTGGGAGCAACTTGCACACAGCTGCAGCTTCACCTGGTACAGCTCCCAGCAGCAGCTTTTCCTGGATGAGAGCTGAGGGCTGGGGTGGGGGAAGCTGGGCATGGGTTAGGAAAGCTGCTAGGTGCTGTTGAGCCAGCCCAGGTCTTTATCCCACCTCTGCACAAGGCTGGTGAGGATACCTGGGGCATGTGGCAGCTCCCCTGCTCACCCTCTGGTGCAGCTGGGTGCTGTTTTCACCAGCGCTGCGTAATGCAGTATCGGGGTTGCCACCCACGGATGAACAGATCCTTTGAAAATCCACGGGAGCCTGCACCTCCTAAAAACCTCCTCTCTCCCATTTCCACATGCTGTTCAATTACCCTGATGCCTAAGTGTAATCTTCTGGCTGTTCCCTGTGCCCATGAATTACTCAACATGGCATGCTGGATCCTTAGCTGCAGGACAGTTTTTCCAGTTGTTTGTTTTGAAAGCTCTTAAGAGCAATATTCTATCAGCTGAGGTTTCTAATTAACTCTGAATAGCTAGTCTGCTGCCACTCAAGTATAATTCTCATTAGCATCTCAGCTAACAAGCTTCAGTGTTTGCCCTCCTAATTAGCTTCTAGTTAGAAGCCTTTCCCTATCCTAAGATGTGCTGTTGTTAATTGCACTTCCAATTGCTTTTACAGCAGACTCCGGAGAGACTGCTGAAGCTCTGGTTTGTGTGGCCTGATAGAGATCAGTGCCTGGGATGCTCACAGCTACAGGTTCTGTGCTCTCCTCTAAGAGTGTGTCCTCACCACACGTTATGCAAAGAGAAAGGGGGGGGACAGAGCCACAGCTTTTAAAATGAATGAGGAAGTATTTTGCCTTTTAAACAGGTGGTAGAACCCGAAATGCATCTGCTTAAAGCAAAGTACAACTTCCACAGCTAATGCTGCCTAAATGGCTTCCTGGGGTTGTTTCCCCCACGCAGCTGTCCACACAATGGCTAGTTTTCCGTGCCTGCGGGTTTCCAAGGGTTCCTGAGTGCCCCACAAAATGCCCAGATGCCCTCCTGCAGCTGATCTCCAAAGGCAGTGTCTGTGTCTGTGCCCCGTTTGGATGGTTTTTCTGTGGAATGCTCTCAGCACGGTTTGATGCCTGCCTGCAAGCTGGATTAACCCCTCAGCCCCCGTGGCCCGTGAGCTCTTACAGCACGGTGGTGCTCGTGGGCTCAGAGCTGTGCCCCTGCAGACCAGGGGGACTGGGCTGAGGGCGGCAGGGTTGGGGATCCCCCTGGAGCAGTGTGCAGCATGCAGGGGAGAACAGCGAGTCTTGAGTTTCACAGAGCACCTGAAGCTGTCAAGTGCTTGTTCCGTGCAAGTAAATCCTTTCTGAGCCTCTTCAAATCACACATTTACTTCTCAAAGAGGGGGAAAATATTGCTCAGCTTGTGAAGATTTACTAGTAGGCTCTTCAGTCCAGACACCCCCAATGCCCACCTGTTACCACTTCCTAAACTGAAATCCACTTTTTGCTGAGCTTTCTGAAAGAGTTTTAACACATCCCGTGCATCCTGCTGCTCTGTGTAGGGTAAGAAGAAGCCTGCACTGAAACCAAATACTGAATTTTATTGTACGGTGCCCGGAAACTTCTACCTTGGTAACTTTTGCCATTTTTCGAAATTGAGGGTAAGGTTTTGATATTACCAAGACAAAGTTAGAAGGCTAAGGTGAGTCTTTATTTGTGTTGGCAGAATGGCTGTAGTCCTGTGATACTTTGTCATGCTGTGGCTGGAGGTTCTAGAGGACCCCTGCATGCAAGCAGAGTCCCCCTGAAGAAACATTCAGGTGTAAGGATGTGCTCATCAGTCCAATTATAGTATCCAATTATATTCTACAAAGAGAGAAATTCTGGTGATGAATATGCTTATGGTTCATAACTCATTAAAAATTTAATTTAAGTATGGTGTACTCACACTAATAGCAATAGATTTAATTAGTCATAGGTCTCTCAAATCTGCTTTAAAAAAACATGTAAGAGCTTCAGATGGACCTGAGGTAACTGGGCAAGTTGAAAGGGTGAGAGTGTGTTCACACAATGTTGCATGTTTGGTGCTGTTCATATCAGGTCTAATATTATGGTGCCAAATGATTCATTATCATTTTTCAGCTGTATAAAGAAAATCAGAATTTAAGACACAATCCTTAATGAGAAGCTGACTTTCTTGATTTGACTTCCTATATCCAATTAATGTGTTGGAAAGGGGGAGTAATGGTGGTGAGCAAATCTCAGTGTTTGAATCTATTTCAGTTATGTATCAAAGAGGAATATTTAAATGAGCTGCTTAACCTCTGTTATCTGCAAAACTGGATTCCAAATCACAAATATGTCATTTACTGTGCTGTACTTTAGTTACAGATGGCACCATAAAGTGAGGCACATGATATGATTAAACTTTTTTTAGAAGCTTTAAAGTAAAACTTGAGTTTGGGTTTAGGGAAAGAAAAGAAATCTTTCCAGTGAGGGATCTGTAGAGTAAGTAATAAATGCAGATTAAGGAATTGATCAAAGGTAGCAGACAGAAGAATTCAGAACAAAGGGTTCTTTCTGCAGAGAAAGGCACAAAGCACTTAAGTGAAAGTTTCTAGATACACAGTCTATGTCCAGCTACTGGGAGGCTTTACTTTCAGGGGAAAAAACTCCAAACCAATCGAAAGAACCCTTTCACATCAAAATTGTGCAGATGGTACCACTATGTTAGTGTGAGCTGTCAGACATGAATTTGTACGTCCTGCACATTTTATCCACTTGTGTTAATAAAGTAATTCCTTCTTCTAACAATGTCCATTTTGTAAGGACTTTGATGCTCTTAATTTCTGGGGAAAAACCACCAAAGATTACCAGAGCCTGGGCTGGAACAACTACTGCCCTTGCAAATTGCTGAACAGATAAAGCCAGGTGTGGAGAGCACCTCATGATCTCTATCCTCTTTTACATGGTCTGCCCTAAGTATTTTTATCATTAAACCAGTCTATGCAGCAGTTGCTTATTGCCAGATTTGTCACATAAAGTGTTTTTCTTGATGTGATTATAAGCTAAATTGGTGTCATGATCTTTTTTCTTAAGGCATCAATAAATTAAATTGTGGGATAGAAAAATGGTGACGAAGCACCATTTATGCTGACAACATAGAAAGAATAATGTTGAAACAACCCATAAACACACTGATTGAGTAGGTCCCTCTACCTTGACTCCTTTTGGTTCAGAAAATGCTCATGAGGTTTTTTGAGTCTGGAAATGGAAAGGATCTTATAATCCTAGCAGTTCATTCTTCTAACAAGGCTGTGATCCAGGCCATTTCTTACAGCAGAGCAGCCTTTCTGCATAGATTGTTAGGGAGGGCATCCCCTTAATTATTTATACTACACATACCAGGTGTGCTGATTATGAAATTTCCCTCGAGGCTCCAGAAGGAAATGAAATCCTAGCAAATGCATGAGATAGTGGAACAATGCTAGAATCTCTTGGATGAAAATCAGTCATCCGTGCCAGTGATCCTCCTTACAGTGCTTTTTAGAAAGCATTACAAAAGCTAATCTTCTTAGGCTTGTCATCCAAACTATCCTGGAGGTGTGAAGAAACTGCCCTTCCAGGGAAATTCAGTTCTCTTGTGGGAAATAAAGGAAAAAAAAGGCTAAAGGGATACGTTTCTTGTCTCGGGGAGGTGTGGAGGTGGCAGTGTTGATACTGATTTGACTGTTTGTAATTGGTATCATTGCACGGTGATGACTGAAACATGGTCATGAAACTGTCCGGAAAATTCTACATCAAAATGCTGGCTGAGAAAATATGAGGACTCTGTTTTGGAAATATGGGCTGCCCTTGCCTTGGCAAGTGGAGCAATTGGAGGAGAGACCGGTATTTGTTATCCAGAGAGATCAGTGAAATCGAAGGGAAGAAAGGGCCTTTCTCTGCAGAGGTAAATGGAGAAATACCAAAGACAGTGAGCTGAGGATCAGAAAAGGAGAAAGACCTTGATGTGAGAGACAACAGGGAAAGCAACACAGGGGTGTGAAACAACATAAAATTGTTCTATGATACTGTGATTTAATGTAATGGGGGAAAGACAACGCTGATTTTAACCCAGAGCAATGTGCAATGACCATGACAAACTCAGTTCTCTGGTTCCTGTGCCAACAATACAATTTTTAAGAGGTGGAATAGGTAAATATATGAATGATTAAATGAATTTTGCTGTTCAAAGGAGCAGCTAAAAGGGTAAGATACTTGCAGAGAACAGGCAACTGGTGAGAAAACTTCATAATATGAGCCCACAGAAGCATGCATCCTCCTCTATCAAAAGGATTGAGGAGGACTCTCTGAAAAGCTGTGGTTGTTCAGTAAAAGAGCAGAATGATGTTAGGAGTGCAAAGACATGTTTCAGAAAGTGGAGGTTGTGTTTAAACAGAGAAAATAGGAAAGAGCATACAGGCAAGTTAAATAAGGCGCGTTAAATAAGGCAGGTAAAATCAATTTTGAGGAGCGACTTGCAAAACTCAAAGAAACAAGGAGAAAACCCCTTCAAACACATGAAGGGTCGGGAGCCTGTCCATCAGCAGGCTTGATAGGTCATTGCAGTGTAATAAGAAGACTCAAAGTACACAGGGCTGTTACAGCAAGGCTAAATAAATCTTTGATTTGCTGTTCATTATAAATCATCTCAGGGAGCTCTCTTTTCTGGAGAATTTTGGTATCTAAAAGCATCTAAAAGTGTATTTTAAACTGAAGTGTCAGCAGAACAGGTTTAGAACAATTGGATAAATGCGTAATACTATTGATAAAAATAGGTGGTAGCCATGGTAGCCACCCAAGAGTCCCAAATGTGGAGTTTTTAAATTAATGGTTTCCTTTGATATGAACTAAATAATTGATGTGGCAAGTGAAGGTGGCAAATTCAACTGATGTTTAAAGGGCTGGGTACAGTGGTAAATCAAACCTGCCTTGGTCAAATTTATGGAAAATGGAATGAAGGCTTGTAAATATGACATATTGGGTCAATGTAAAAATGAATTTTATAGAAGGAAGCTGTCACATATCTGTGTCCTTTGAAGCCCAGCAGCCCTTGTGCAGAGGTGATTCAGCTCATAAGGCATAGCTGGGCTTCCAAGGTCCCTTATCCATAGTCACCAAATCCCCTAAACAGTCAAGATGTCAAAGGAAATGTGTTCCTGTAGTTTTGAACTGGTTATGATTCTTATTAGGTAAAGGTAAAATAGAAGGTGGGGATTGAGTCATCCTTTTTCAAATTGCAGGACATCACCAGGTGGCAAGCATCTCTTTTGGTTTCTCTGTTGTTGAATTACCTACTAAAGCTCTAGCGAAAAAAGGAGGATTGACAAACTCACCAGTGAGAAATTTTCAAGGTAGGTTAAAATTAAAACTGGCTGTGAATATTCTCCATTTTCTCACCTAATCTAGACATCTGAAAAGTAATGCAGAAAGGGAAAAAACCCCTACACAGCCAATCCACAGGGATGTCACCATTCAGAAAAATACCTTGTTGTCATTGTGAGTAGTTCTTGGAAGGTATCAGCTCAATCCTTAGGAATGATCAGGATGATAAATAGGATTTAAAAGACTTCAAAGAAAGACCTAAAACGATACCAAAAAAAGGTTTGTGTGTATACCCACAATGTGCCCAATGTTGCACAGTGTAATAACTGTGTCTTGAATACAGGAGAAGTAGAAATAGGACATAAGAAAGCTGCAAGAGTGGTCATAGGCACAGAAGGGTTTCTCTGCCAAGAGATTTAAACACAGGTTGGAAAGGACCCCTGGGATCACCGTGTCCAGACTCTGCTGCTGGCACCACGGGACACAGCTTTTTCATGTGTTTTTTGTGTTTCTCAAATGCTGCCAGAGAACTGTCTGGTGCCTGGATGCATAAAGCTTGTTCAGCTCTGCCTACATGTCAGTAGACAGCTGTCCTACTCTTGTTACACCACCTATTGTGCACTCCCCCCTTGTTCAGCAGTGTCACTCATCCTGAAAACCGAGCTAGATTCTAAAACAATTTTTTGGGGGGTCACATCTGCATTATCAATCATATCCACTGAGAAGCTGCCCAATTTTCTCTTCCCCATCTCTCTTATGTTTGTGAAAATCCTTTTTCACATTTATTTTGACATCAGGGAAGGGAAATTTTTGGGTTTTGGCATCTGTGGGACATATGGGGAGAGGTAAGCACATGAAGTGTCTGATGTCTCTGCTGTTTCCTGTGGTCCTCGTTAAAGGAAGGAAGGTACAGAGGAATTCTTTTGCTCGTAATGTTCAGAGAGATGGTTGAGATAATCATTGGGAGAGAAGATTTCATGGTTGTTGCAGAAGAATTAGGCTGACAAAATCCCCCATATAGCCATAGTTAAAGGAATTCTTCCCTTTTGTTATATCAGTTTTCTTCACTTTATCTGAGAAACAATCCCATACCAGGGAACCCCCTTTTTTCCCATACTAAAAATCAAGCCTGTGCAATAATGAATCAGTCATAACAAAACCATTACTTCATTGTAGCCAGATACAATTTTAATTGAGGATGTCTGTTTTAAGTGGGCCAAATTTTTTATATAATCCATGTAGGAAAAAAAAAAATTCATTGCTTGATGCATGTTATTTTCTGGCTTGTAAAGTTCTTGAAACACATCACAAATCAGTGGAAGATGCCTTCAGTGATCCACATAACCATTTTACATCTCTACTATTACAATGCATCCTAGAGATTGTTGTCCTGGAGGCTGGGAAGGCTCTGGGCACTCTCTGACTGTGAGACTAGGACTGTGTCTGAAGACAAAAGGTGAGGTACTGCCCTGGTCTATGGAAAAGACATTTGCAATTCTGGTGCTGCTTCTTGTTTGAATCATGCATGTTTGTCTTGGTTAGTGCCAGGCCCAGAAAAGGCATCCATTTGGATCAAATCAAATAATATTTAGAATCTGATGCATTTGTTTCAGAGGCCAGACCTGTCTCTTGATGAACCACACTTTCTGTCTAGGGACATAGCTTAAATCTGAGTAGAAGCTGTCATTTTTAGCATTCATTGGGAGTTTCTGCATCTTCTTGGCTGCTGAGTGCTGTACCAACACCCGATCTCTAGCTTATGTGGAACATCTTTGGTCACTGACCTAGACAGAAGTGTGAACTAGAGGGGATGTTTTTGCAGATTTTGGCTGTATTTTGCAACCACAGAAGCAACTGTGTCACTGACGAAGCTCTGCAGTGAATGTCCATTCCACTGGAATATCTGCCCGGGAGCTGAAGGGTTTGAAGGTGTTGTAGGCTGGCATGAAGGACAGGCTGGTGGGAGTGTTGAATTTTCCTCACTCGATCTTTGCTTCCTTCCACGTTTTGGGATAATGATGGATGCCTGTCTGAGAAAACAAACGCTGCCAAACTGAGGGGAGTTAAATCAATGCTGGGCTCCAGGGCCAAGCAGCAAAAATCTTGACTGAGGTGTGAAAGAGGAGGAAGGATAGAGGGCAATGAGAGCTTGCTTGTCTCTGAGTAAGGGGTGCTGCTGGAACCTGCCTCGGGTTTGGGTGATACCAGCCCATGCTGGGAGAGTGACACAGAGGGCACAAAGGCTTTCCTCATAGCGGGATTGTGCATGGTGTGTGCAGCAGGCCTTGCTGCAGCCTGGATTCTCCTTCTCTGTGGTGCAGAGGACACACTGACAGATAATACAGCAATGGCTGTGGGTATCAGGCAAGCTCTGATCTGCACCTTGATGCTCTGTAGTGGAGTAAAAAGAGCCTGAGCTCAGATATCCCCTGTGGGGTGTGGATCCATCCTGCGAAATGCACGTGGGAAATCCTTCTCAGCAGGCAGAGGGTACAGCTCAGTCAAGCTGAGCATATTTACAGACAGTACTAGTTAAAAAAACATAACCTGACCCTGATTTAGGGCCGGTAAGACTGCACTCTGTATTGGCATGTGGTATAATTAATTTTTGGATGTTTGATTAAATAATGTGATAGGAGGAGGATTGGCTGGCATTGGTCTCCAAAAGACAAAAGTAATATCAAACTTTGTAATGTTCCCACACCACTGCAAATGCTGAAAAAATAGCTGTAGCAAGCCACTGGAGATACAACAGTGTGGTATTTCTTCTGTAGCCATCAGGTGCTTGGCTGGATGGGCCATAAGCTGTGTCTGTGTCCTTATGTTCAGACTTAGCAATATGCAGGATTTGCTCTTCTTTTCCCTTAGAATGGAGGGGAAAAAAAAAAAAAAAAAAAGGACTTCCAAGGAATTTAATCTTTGTGCAACCGTGTACTTTTTCCTAACACAAGTCTCCCTACCACTTTGTGATGCTGTAGATACAGGATATCAAATTCCAGCAGCAGGTGTGTTCAGAGCTGCGGGGGTCCAGTGAGGAGGCTGTGTTCCTTGGCAGAGATTTTTTAATTATCACCTTGCTAAGGTGAGTGGGAAACCCTGTCTAAAAATTATCAGCGTGGAATGACAGAGAATTTTACCTCTCACTTTCTTATTCTGTGGGAGCAAGAGTAGGGCACTTGCTTTTCACTTCTAATGCTTCTGGATAAACTAATGACTGTGTCACTGAGATGAGTCTGAAATCTAAATCAAAGCCTTGTGTAAGATTTTATTTCTGAATGGGTCTGAAACAAATTCTGGAGATCTTGTACATATCTACCTACAAAACTCTCTTGCTAAATATCTAAATGAATTGCAAATATTTCCATTTACTCAGCCTATTCCTCTATCCCTATTTAGAGGGATACCTCCTCTGTTTTGTCAAAAAGTGCCACTTATCTACCTCATGCCTCCTATTTTTAGGGTTAGTCTGTTTCTGTGAAATTAAATTAGGGTTTTTTTTCTCAAAATACATATTTGCAACTTCCAAATAAGTATAACTTGCTGCCTGCCCTTCTCTTCTTTCAAACGCATATCTAAAGAATTGTAAGAAACAACAAATTTGAAGAGAATTGGGCTCACAGTATTTAAAAACGCACACGTAGACTTGCTCTTTAATTAAAGCCTTTTTCCTAACAATAAAATGTAGAGCTAGCTGATAGTTTATTGTGTTGGGTTGTGATAAAAACACATTGGCTAACAGCTACTCTAAGCTGTTAACCAACCTGTTTTTAACAGCTACTCTAAAAATTCCTTTAAAAAATACCTTTAGTTAAACTTTTGCAGCTAAGCTCCTTTAGTTTGAGGATGAAGAAGGTACAAGAAGCTAACTAGGCACACAGTCATTGGGAAAACTTAGAAACTTTCTGTAGCCTACTATACTCCAGAGAGTTTTACGACCTGCTTAGCAGTCAAGGAGCCCAGACTTTTTAACCTCAGCTTAAACAAATGCTTAACCATTCAAAGTAAAAGCACTTTGGTGGTGTTAGGAGAGATCTGAGTTTGACATTTTAACCCTGAAGTAAGGTTAGGACTTCAGATGGTGGGAACAGATGTTGTTTGCAGGATCTGGTTCCCTCCACAGTCCTTTTCTTGCTGTCTGCTCGGACTCCTGGAGACCCTTTTCCCACCTGCACCCCCATGCCAGCTCTCACGCTGCATCCCATGAGCAGCTCCCACACTCTGCAAGCTCCAAACCCGGCCAGGTGAGTCAAACCTGCCCCTGCTGCTCAGGTCTCAGCTCACAGCCTTGCACTTGCTGCTTAAGATACAAATGATTGGTGTGGCGGTTTTCATATAATAACTTAATGGTTTTAATACTCATCTCAGAAGTGGTCGAACTTGGGTTTGGGTCCTCCTTCTCCCAAGGGCTATTCAAATCCACCTGTCCCTTCCCAGGCTGTAGGCAACCTCTCAGCCCTTCCTATTGAAGTTGTGCCATGGTGCAGAGAAGGAGCCGCAGACCCGGAGAGGAGAAGCAAGTGGGGGCCTGACTGTTGCCTACCCAAAGGCAGGTGGGGAGCAGGTATCTGGCGGCATTCCCAAGGCTGCTTACTATATAATTTGCATGAAAACATCTCTGGATAAAAATCAAAACCAGCCCTGGAGGCAGAGTCCAAACCCAGCGCCTCTATCCACAGGGAGAGGTTGTAACCACCTCGCCCTGGCAGCGGGCGCTGTTTTGGTGCCACCCCAGCCACACCCTCTTCCCCCAGCCACATCTTTAAATGGAACTCGGGGTGTCTGCTCCCTCACACCACACCAGAGCCAGCTGAGGAGAGCTGGCTGTGCCCACGGCTCCCCAGACCCACGGGGGCTTCACTGGCATCAGTGCTGAGAGGTGCAGCTTGGCCACGATGTTTGGATCTCAGCACGGAGGAAAGGAAACTTGAGGTACCCTTCTTTTGGTGAGAAAGTTGGTTCCTGTGGACTGGTTGGAGGAGGGGAGAAGTCATGGCTCATTTAGCTCTGCATTTTAGACTTGGCATTTCCTGTTGTGATACTCTTCAGATCTCTGTGTGGCTTTGAGGACCTTGCCCGAAGTGAATTGAGGGCATCTCATTGTGAGATGTGACTGAAGGACGTGCAAGGTTAACTTCAGCTCTGGAGTGTCCAATTCTCTTTTGAAAATTACTTCAGTTTCACAGTCATTTAGAAGCTTTAGAAATTTCCCCCTTTGCTTGTCTCTGCCTTCTCCTTGTGTAAAATAGAGATTACAGTACCTTCAGGACCCACCATATGTTAAAGAAAGATTTGTGATCCTCTGAAGGACAGCAGGCTGAGCATTGAGTGTTACCTTGCTAATGGAAAAGTTGGACAGATGAGAAAGTTGGGAAAAATCAAACCTGCTGGTGCCCTGGGTGAGACTGGAATGACTTATTTAACGAGACATCTTTGGTTGGCAGTGGTGAGATGTGCAGATGAGTGTCTGCCATATTCTTGAGGCTTCAAGTGAGCAGCTTTCAGCACACAGGAATGAGTTCGTTGAAGGCTTACAGGTTACTTAGGATGGGACTGGGGAACGGGGAAGGCTTTTGTTGGTGCAGTTTAAAAACTAAACCGAACCCACCTGGCTAGACCTTTTCAAGATAGCCCTGGCAGAGCGTGGGTGACCCCTCTGGGTTGGTAGGAAATGTCTCCTCCCTCCCCTCCCCACATGGTGCCTTGTCCTCCCAAACTCTCTCTCCCCAGATGCCAAGTTCTGCTCTGGGTCAGTGATCTGCTCTGAGGAGCCCTGCGTTGACTTTAAGGCTCATGGAGGATCTTCTGCTCCGAGGACAGCAGGTACTGAACCTTTTCTTCCACACCATAAAATTCTTACAGTTATAAAAGAGCAGGTTTGCGTGTTCAGCCTGTGCTTTCCTTCTGCTCCTCTGAAAAGCTGGGGAAGGGAATGGAGCCAAGTGGTTCAGGGCTGCAGCTTCTGAGTGTGTAGAGGGTGCTCTGCTTTCAGCCAGAGGAGGTCAAGCTGGTCACTGTTGCAGTCCCTGGTAGGGAGTCACTTCACAGGTTGGTACCTCCTTGATGTGACACCTGCTCTCTGATCACTGACCCGAGTTTTCACAGGGTTTAACTGGCAATGCTTTGTCCTTGAACCATTTGACTCCCTCTGATGCACTGGCTCTGGGGGTGCTCTGTGGATGGACCATTTCAGAGATTTTATTTAGCCAGTAGGCTAGAGGGGTGTATTTTAAAATGTGTTGACTTTTTTCTTCATGATTTTAAGAGTCCAAAAACTTTTTGTGCCTCATAGGGGACAGGCCTTCTTGCAGCTCCATGTTGGATTTAATATTTCTCCAATATTTTACCTGTAGAATTCCCTGATAAGAATATTGCTTTAAAGACAGGCAAAGTAATTTCTTTTTTATGGTGATGCTTATATAACACTACAGGACACAGAAAAACAACTTGTGGCATTCAAGCATGGTTTTGATTTTTAGTAGTCCTGGTTTTGTCTTCAGATGGTGCTGTCTGTAAGGACATGCAATGCATTTCTGAGTTTTTGGAGGGAAAATACAATGCTCTTCCACTTTGTGAGGATTAATGTGGCTATAAAGACCTTCCCCTGGGCTCTACAGTGCTTCAGCTGTTCTTTCTTCTCTTCCAAGACTTATGTTGGAATAGTTACTGTTAGAAAGCAACCAGTAAAATAATGCACATGTATATATATATATATATATATATAATGTATAAAAACTGTGTGCATTTACATGTGTGTGTATAAATAAATAGCAACGTAGATGTTGGCTCTCTGTCAAGTTCAAATGAAAACCTTATTCACAAGATTTGCTTACAGTTTTACTGTGGTTTCATACTGAATTGAGCAATTGGGAATGAAAGACAGTTGATTTTTTTTACCATTTCTGAGTGCACTGCAATCATATAATGTTAATAATCTAAACCAAAGCTGATCTTGCTTTCTCGTATTGTAGCACGTTGAAAGTATTGAGAGGCATTTAAATTACCTTAAAAGTGAGAGTGAATCCAGAAACTTTGACTGATTCACAAAACTCACACTGCCTTTAGTATTTTAAATGCTTACATGGGAACTTGTATGTGATGCCTGCCTTAAGGAGTTCTCACTTGTAAGATAAAAACAACATAGGGAGGCAGAGTAGAATACAGCACAAAAACGTCTCTAAAACATTTACAGTAATGAGATGTATAAAATACCCTCAAAATAATCCTGTTAGCTGTGGTGACCGATATTCAGGGTACCCTTCTGCTTTTACAGTAGGAGGGGCTTGAAAATGTGTGGTTTTTTTCAAACCAAACATTAGTAAGTGTAAGTCTGATCCTGCTTTTGGGACCATGAATTTTATTACTGAGTGAAGCATCTGGTTTTGCCATTCCAGGGGGTGTTTTCTGTTGCGTCAAAACAAAAAAGGATTTTTGGACCTTTCTTTCAGCTTTCATATCTGGATAAATGACTCCTATTACCCTGCAAGGCACTGCAGAAAAAGTACATTAAGTTTTTCATCTGGGGGTCTGCCATGCCCCAGTGGTTATGGCTTTTACCCCGAGGCAGGAGGAAGTCTGGATGTCAATTGTTGTTATCTGATGACTGTGTACAATACCCAGAGAGGCGCTGGGTGGGTCAGAGGTCAGGGATGAAGCTACAGATTGGCCAGTGAAAGAATTTGGCTATTGTGGAAGCAGGTTAAAGCAGGGATCATCACAAGCTGCAGTGGCTGGTAACTGGTGGCTGCTTGTGGTATTCTCCAGATTTCAGGCAGAGACGATCAGAGAATTCCACAGGAATATTTTGTGCAACATCAAGCAGCTCTTGTCTTGCTCCTTTGTTTTCAGGAAGGCAGGATGTTACTTTGGAAAACATTAATTGCCATTTTGCTAGACTGGTTTTTACAGCCAGAAGAAATGGATAAAGGTTGGTCTGTCTCATTTGTAGAGAATGTCTGAAGCCCTCGTTTCTCACACGTGTATTGGGTTGTCCAGTCACTCCAGCCTGTGTATTCAGTGGTCCTGCCAGATCAGCACTTCACTGAAGTTCTCCTTAATGGATTTGCAAAAAGTGATAAAACACTCCAGAAGAGGCCTCAAGGAATGATTAGTTTAATCTTCAATTAGTTCCTGCTGAGACTTGATGAGAAATCATTTGACAGAGTAGGCATGAGCTTTAATATAATCTGCCTGTCCAGTTATCATGAAGCGCAGTGTGCAGAGAGGAAAGAAGCTGCAAACGAAGAAAACCATGAAACAAGCACCGAAATGTTTTAGACTGCTGCCTGCGATGCACTTCTGGTCTGCTTGAGTGGCTTCAGCCACTGGGATTTTGCTACTGGGCATTAAAGTCAGCACGGGGAATATTTTTATCTATATGGCTGGTGAGATGCTGACAAGAGGCAGTTGTACTTTTTCTGCCCATGCTTGGCAAGGTTTGTGGATCAGGCTGCTGAGCTCTTTTAAAACCACAGCAAAAGAGGAGCTAAAGCCAGTCCAAGTAGTTTTTACAATAGGGGAGTGAGGTGGGGGGAGAAGAGGGCTGAATTTTCAAGTCCTTTGGATTTGGCCAATTGTCTCTCATAGCAGTTGCAGAAGAGTGCTCCTGCTTGCACAGAGAATGAAAAACACTGGCCACTAAGAGAGAACGAGACACTGTGCTGTGAACTGGTTTGATTTCCTGTAAATTGTGTAGTCTTGTTTCTCTGTGATCAGATGGTGGTTCCTTGTTTCTTTGTTTAGGTCCCTCGTCCTACAGTCATTAAAACTGTATTTTATAACAAAAGAATCCCAACCTTCTGAGCAATTGAAGACTTGCTAAAAACATGGGGATCCTTCTGGCTATGCAGAAATCTGTCAACTGAATGTTCAGGGATGAAACCAAATTAGAATTCCCTGCTGCCATTCACATCTGCCACGGACTCCCTTCAGACAGCTTGTCTGTACTTGCATCTTCACGCTGCGTGTCTCCTGCATCTGTGTGGTTTTAGGTTCCATGCACTTCAGATCTGCACTTCCTCCTCAAACATCCCAGTTAGGTTTCTTATTTAAGCTGTATATGCCTGGTTACCAGCTCAGCTGGAAATAGGTTCAGCTTTCCAGTACTGAAAATGTGGTCCGTAGCTCTTCAGTTTTGTTACTCTTCAGAAAAAAATCTTTGCTGACTTACTGGAGGCAGCTTTTCTGCCAAAAAGAAGTCATTTGAGTGCTTGCTAATCTGCCACAGGTGAACTGAGGCCAGTTAATCCATAATTTAAATTAATCTTTTTGATTGCACTTGCATGATTGACTCAGCTGAGAAATGGGTGGTGGCAGGTACCCTGTCACTCCTTTTGATGCAGTCTTAGCTTTGCTTGCATCCAAATCTGCATCAGGGGAAGTTCAGGCTGGACATTAAAAGGGGATTCTTCACTGGGAGGGTGGTCAGTCATGGAACAGGCTCTTGGGAAAGTGGTCATGGCACTAAGCCTGGCTGAGTTCAAGGAGTGTCTGGACGATGCTCCTGGTTTTATGGTTCAGGTTTTGGTAGTCCTGTGAGTAGCAGGGAGTTGAAGATCCTGATGGGTTCTTTCCCAGCTGAGACAGTCTATGATTCTGTGAATGACCACTTTGCAGTGGGTGTTTATAGCCAAGCAAATGATGCTGTTTTCCCTGCACAGACCTACACTTGGGGCACATCCTCTGGGCTACAACACTGAATGCCACCTTGAATGAAAAGCACCAGGCAGGATTTTAAAACCACTGGTGGTACTAGACAGCTGGTCTTGAACCTGGAGAAGTTTGCATCCAAATGTGGTTTGTGGGTGTGCATTATTTCAGGAGAACTTTGAAAGGAGGCAGATAGGCTTCTTCAGGCTGGCCAGAATGCTCCTGTGCCAGCTGGGAAATGTGTTCTTGGGCTGTGGGCTGATGGGTTTGCTGGCAGCACTGCACTGCAGCCAAGAGAGGAAGGGAGGACATACTCCTTGGTTTAGTTTTAGCCAGAACAATGGAAGATAATGCCTGGATCAGAGTGGCATGCTTAGGCTGGAATATAAGCTGAACCCTGGTGGGTGGAGAATGACTGGAGCAGAGAGCCAATGTGAGGGGAAAACAGCTGGAAGAAGCCAGGAGTCAGTGAGGAACATAGCAGCAATTACAGCCCAGGCTTACGGTGAAGGCAGCAAGCGGAGATGTTGGGTCCTGAGGCAGAAATCTGGCTGGAGGGGCACACCTGGATGTGAGAGGGGTAGATGACCCCTCCTGACTGTCCCTGAGATGACCAGGGAACAAGACTGTATCCTTTAACCAAGAGGGATTGACGCCTGAAATTTTAGCTCTCATATTTTGCAGATTCTGTACTGCATTAGTACATAACTCTGAACTTCATATAAAGTGTTAGCAAGTTCTCTCTGCAGTGTAGTTAGAAAAAACAATCCTTTTCCAGCCGGAGAACCAAGGACACCACTGTAGCTTCAGGCCCCAAAAATATAAACAGCAGTGAAAAACAAAGTATAAACAACAGGAGAGGAATCTGGGAGGATGGGACTTCACAACCTGAAGCTGTAATTGGACAATTAACCCCAATATAAAATGGACCAAAACTTATAAAAGTGTGAAAACATGTGACCCATCATCCATCTTGGGTGTAGCCTCAGCCAGGCTCTTGTACTGCCCAAGGTGTATCCTTTGAAGGCCTTTCTAATAAATACCTACTTCATTCCTGTAACACTGCGTAGCCTCTGCTCTAGGAAGCCTCTCAAGGCATCAGGACCACAGGACCCCAAGTACTACAAACCTCTGTGTTAAAAGGGGCAATGTTACACATGCATATTGCAACAAACCTTTCTATGTTGAGATGGGTCATTCTCCTGCCTGTCCTGAGACCTGAGAGTTGATGCTTAAGTTCCCAACCCTGTCTTTGTCTGGAGATGCTACCCAGTGTCGTGGTAGCTGAAGAATTTGTGTGGATCATCTGCACGAAGGCAGAAGTCATCCTTTTGCGGGAAGGATTTGCAAACACAGACCACATAGGACTTCACGGGCCCCATCAGTAGCTCTCAGGGGAACTTAACTCCCCTGAAACAGCTCGAGCATGGCATTGGGAATAAAGTGTAGTTCACTTGGAAGAGGTATATGCTTCCAATGTAAGGACATGGATGCTGTTGGATGGGTGACGTTGCTGTCAGCCCATTCCAGAAATGGCATCTGCCTCTTTTATGGTCTCAACTTCCATTAGCAACCAGTGAAGTAGATCTGCTGCTCCTCCTCTATCACGGCATCAGAGTGCTGGTGAATTTGGTTCTACTTACCTTTTTGGCAGCTCTCAGATGAGGCAGGTTTTTAAGAATACTTTTAAGAGTTCTGTCTGAACTTTCTAAGTTGCATCACTTTTCTTGAATTTTCATCCCTGAGGCAGCCTTGCAGTAATACCCAAAACACCATTTACATTTTAGTGTTTAAATCTTTTATGAACTGATATGAAAATCTCCAGTGCCCTAAATATTTTTTCTGAAATACTCTAAAAAAATCTTTGAATTTTTCTCTGAGGGGCTTGTGTGACACAGTTCATCACACACACACAAACACACACTCACACTTTGATCAGAAGGCATGAACTAAGAACTCTAAGTTTATTTAAAAGTCTGACTCCATTATATAGTATTTCTACAAAGGCCAGGGATTGGGGGAGAAGGTTGACACCTCTCCCCATCCCGTTGGTCAGGACAACTGTCCATCAGCTGTCCGTATCTCTAAGAACAGGAATGAAAACTTTCCTTGGACTAGAATAACATTGGCTGTGTTTACAGACCAGAGCGTGAGAAAGAACCCAAAACATGAAACTGTGAAACAGAAGAGAAGGCTGAAAAAATCAGGGCGACACTTGAGAGCCGAGTGAACCCATTTTAGGGGAAACGGCTGCAACTGGGGGTAGGCTTGGGTCCCCGAGTAGAAATGCAAGGTGGTCAGAAAAGCTCATGCCTTTCTCCATTTGGCAGACATCTTCGGATTTTAATGCTTTTTATTTTGAGACCTGCGGGTGATTAAACTGCGGCACAGCAGGAGCCGATCCCATCGCTGTCCCCCACCGGGAGGAGCCGGGGCGAGGCGGCCCCGGGAGCTGCTGGGCTCGCCCGGACGGTGGCCGTGGCTCCAGGGCAGGGCTGACAAGGGGCTGGTCCGGCCTTCCCACACGCCCTGCCAGCCTTGGCAGGGAGTCGGGCAGAGCCAGGGATGCGAACAGCTGCGAGGCGGATGCCGCAGGCTGCCAAGCCGGTAGCCGGCTCTGAGCGGCGAGGCCGCGCTTCTGGCAGCGAGCTGCCGGCAGCTTGCCCTGCAGTTGCTCTCAGGTTGCTGGAGAAGGGCCCGCACGGCTCCTCTTGCTGGAAGAACAGCGAGAGAGGAGCCGCTGGTCCAAGGCAGCTCCAGCGCTGGCGGCTGCAGCCTCGCTGAGCCCCCGCTGCCGTGACCAAGGAGGGGCTTCCATCTCCTCCTCCCGGCACTTTTTGGAATACCTCTGCCCCTCACGCTGCCGCTAGCCGGGGGGACACGGGCAGCATCCACTCCTGCTGGGGCACAAGCCGTGCTGCGGGCAGCAGCCGATCCGGGCAGCTGCCGCCATCCCTCCTTTGGTGACACGGCTTGTTCCTCCCGCCCCGCTGAGTCACGGGAGCGCCGCCCGGCGCAAGGCGGACGGGCGCGCAACAGGGATTATTTTTCTTCTTTTGTGATACATCGCGAATCCAAACTGGATTAGCTCTCGGTTTATGTCTAAAGCGAAGTGTTTAGGACAGGTTCTCAGAGGAATTTGCTTCTGGAAGAGTAATATTTGCATAGCATTGCAGGAGCAGTTTTTAATGAATCAGACACTTTTCAGCATGTAACTTGCTCAAATGTGCTAAAAACCAAACAAGGCAGAGGATTTATTGACTAACCCCAGTAAGTAAGCAGGGCCCAAATCATTTTTTTCAAGTGGGATTTGAGAAACCATTCATTGGGAACTGAGCGATTTTCATTGTAATATGATTTGTTGCTTGCTTGCCAGAAAATGAGTATGACTGATACTATGTACTGCAGAGTTGTTCCATGTGCTAAGGACTTGCAAATTATTTCTTAAGAGTAAGGAAATCTGGGAGTCTCTGTTTGTTATAAATTGGGAGTATGACACATGTAGAATTGATGTGCTTTGCTTTCAATATTATATAACTAAATTTTTAATTATATGGCCTGTCTTTTCCTGTATGCTTGAAAATTTAGGGACATGTGTGACTCAAAGTCCATCTAGTTTGGCATCCTGCCTGCATAATACTGTAAGTGCCAGACGTTTGGGCAGTGATTACTTGTACCTTCTGGACATAAGGGATTTTTTTTTCCCTCTCCAATATGCTAAACTAGAGTCTGTAACATGAGTGTCTGTGTTTCTGCTAAACTTAAAAAAATAAATCAATTAAAAAAAAATCTCAGTATCGTAATTTTTAATCTAATTACTATGAACATACCAGTCTGTACCTGGTTTCTCCAAGCAGTGAATTCTCTGGGTTCCCTGCAGTCCATGAGCTCCTTCTTCTAAAACCCCATGTAATTCCAGCTCTCCCCCTTGCCTGCTAATGCTTCCTGATCTGACCACAAAAACTGCTGCAGCCTCGTTTCCCAGCTTGTCTGCATTCACCTCGCTGTCTCTCGCCATTCTCTCTCCAACTGAATGTCAGTGCAAAGCTGGCTTCCATGGTTACTACTAAAATAGGCAAAGGAGATATTTTTGGTCAGAATCTGCCAGTTCAGCAAGATCAAAATGCTTTTGGGAAGTGTTCTGAATACAGTGAAATTCAAGCAGGACGTTTCTCGCAAAGCAAAATAAAAACCTCTCCAGCTTCCTCCGGCTCACCTGCACCTTCCCAGAACACAGTCCTCCTCGGCTGCCCAGTGCCCTGCGCCACCATCAGGGACGCCTGTCACTCAGACAGCCCTCCGGCAGGGCTTTTGTGTGGAAACCTTTATTTTTCTTGGTTTTGTTCTAAGTGCTGTCATACCAAAATCTTCTCTGCCCCAGTCAGGATGCCTCCCCTTCTGCTGGCCTCCTCCACAACACCCATTGCTGTTGTCAGAGTTCTGTGCAGGTGTTTTTTATTTATTTTAGATGTACATAACAGCTATCCAACCATGCAATGGCCTTTTCTCAGTGATGTGTTGCTGTCACTTGTCCCTTCTGGTCTCTCCTGTTTGTTTCCCTCGTGGCATGTCCCAATTAAGTTGCAGGCCCTCTGAGGAAAGAGACTGCCCTTTCTATGTATCTTCAGGCATCTACTGTTTTTCCTCAGCCTGAATAATTCTTTTTTTTTTGTTCTGTATTTGTAATAGACTCTCCTGCAGTTTGGATAGCTCTGGGCTTCCTTTGCAAATACTGCTGTGCTGTTAAAATTCCCTCCCAGGCAGTAGGATGGCAAGAGCTGTGTCTGTGTGCAGCTCCACAACACCGACCTGATGGCTCTGTGCTCACAGCCCTATGGTTTTCTGTCACTTCTGAGCCTTTACAAACCCCTGTGACCCCATCACCCAAGCAGACTGGCAGACTGAAGAGTGCATGTTCAGTATTGGAATTCCCAAGCCAGGTACCACTGCCTGCAAAGTACCTCCAGGTAAGCTCCTTGTTTCCAGTGCTCTCCTGAGCACAGCAGCTTCATTGTTGGTTTAATGGAGGAGAAAAAAAGGCAGCTTCTCCTCCTGACCATCTGTCCCAGCCTATCTTCTCTGACCAAGCTTTTCAGAAGTTTTGGAAGAATATTTCTTCTCCCACAGAGTATTTCTTCTCTCATAGAGGATCATATTATCGCAGAGGATCCTGAGCTGGAAGGGATCCACAAGGATGTACCCAGGACACGGATGTCCCTCCTGTCTGCCAGGGCGCTGCTGACTCATGTTCAACTTGCCATTGACCAGGACTCGGGGTCCTTTTTCACAGCTGCTGCTCTCCAGTGTCCCATTCCCCAGGCTGTCTGTACTGGCATTGCATTTGGTCACCTTTGCAATTGCAGTAGGCAGCAGTCAGAGATACTAAACCCATAATTCTCTGTAAGACTTTAGAAAGCGGGCCTTCTAGCCCAGTGGATAGCAAAACGTGGGGCAGGAGACAGCCTCCCAACACATGCAGCCTTTTTGAACTTACCACACGGTATCCCCCTGCAACGCCATCTCCAAATGCTCTCAGACAAACACGCACATAGTCCTGCACCCTTTTAGGCAGAGTTGTCAAGGTGTGTCTGCACTGAAATTCCCAGAGAATGAGCACATGCTCTGCAGTCACTATTCATTTCCAAGATTTGTTATTACCCGCACGTGTTAAGCTCCTGGTGGGCCAGACCAGGGGATTGTAAGGAGCGGTGACCAGCCTGTGCTTTTGACAGTCATGCTTTTAACAGCTTGCCCCAAACACATTCACTGAAAGTAGCTTTGTTTCGTTGGTGGTTGTTGGGGTTTTTTTTGTTTGATTGGTTTTTTGTTTGTTTGTTTGTTTTCTTTTAGCTTTATGTAATCAAGACATTACAAAATAGTCTACTGAGGTACCCATGGGTTGTAGGGTTGGACCTGTGTCTTTGAAGGGTGATGCTCCTTCAGCAGGAAACTCCTCCTGGTGTCACTGCTCCCAAGTTGCTGCCTAAAAGGGTGTTTGCTGCCAATTGGTATCAAGACTCTCCTGAACCAAAGCTACTGTTCTTCCATTTCCAAAAATCCCTATAGGCAGGGACCTGTGTGTCAGCATCCCTGTAGACAGCTCCCACGGGGATTTCAGACACGGAGGTACATTTAGGAGAAGCTGGAGAAATCTCTTGTGTCCAAGTGCAATGAATTCAATAAATTTGCCCAGAAGTTTCTGCCTGACTTCCACTGCAGTCCTCATCAGCAGGATCGGACACGCTCTTCTGTGATCACGATGGAACGGCTCAGTTTGTGGGCTGGGCTCTGGTGCTTGAGTGACTGGAGACGTTATTCCCCTGCAGGCACAGGGGAGAACACTATTCCCTAAAACTTGGCTAAAGGAAGTTGTATTTGGCATGCATTAGCCCACCCTTGCAAAGCTCAAGGCTGTATACACAGTCAGTTAGCACAGATCACCTGAGATTGAGTCAACAGATACGTAAGGATTACTGGAGATGTCTAAACTCAGTGAGAACAGCATTTAGAGGGGAACCTCATTAGATCCACAGCTGCAAATTATAAACCCTTCTACCCTGTTTGAGGTTTGTTATCTTTAGAGATCACCATGAAAGGTGGAACAGCTGTGAGAGCTATTATTCAAGCTGATAAATAATGATTGCAAAAAAGGTAGGGTGTTTAGACAGATGATATGAAGGACTGATTTCCAAGAAGATCATTAAATTCATGTTCCTCTGAGCTGGTGTGCATTGAGAGGGAAGGCACAAGAGGGATATTCAAGCACAGTGAGGTGTTCACAAGAATATCTTCTGAACTTGCCACAGCAGTGCCCATCAGAGGAGGGACTGGGGTGAGCAGGAGAATGTAGAACAACTTTCCCTTACAGAAGAAAGTCACCTACAAAGGTGTACTCAGTAGCTCTGTTATGTGTATCAGTGGTTTCCAAGGCTTTAATATCCTTATCTTATTGATGAGAACAGTTGCGGCTTCAGTTGCTTGTGTGGTGCTGGGCCTGGAGGAAGCTGGTGCTGAAGGACTCTGCCATCAGGTGTCAGGGGGTAGTGCAGGAGGGCTTTCAGCGCCCTCAGTGTGGCAGAGCTGCAGCCTGTCCTGCCAGCAGTTACTCTGGGTTCGGTGACAGCCAGTCTTTGAGGTAGATGAAAAATCTGGACTGTCCTCTAACTTGAGAGGGGGAAGAAGCAGCCAAATGCTAATAGAGCTTCTTCTCCCTGTGCCCTCGTCCAGGGCAGGGACTGCTCCTGCTGACACAGAGCTGCCCTTCCCCTGAGAGGTTTCAGCTGGTCCTGTCTGAGCTGTTTGTCCCAGCTAGGGGACTAGGACGAGGGCTCAGTGATGCCTAGGGACTGCACAGATCTGCAGGACATCAGCAGAGAGGCACAGCCTGGAGAGGTGTATTAGCTCTCCCCTGGCTCTGGCAAAGATTGCAGAAATTATCTGGGGATAAAAGAACTTCTCTTTCAGGCCCACGTAGGAAAACAGTCACTTTATCGACCACTTGGCACATGTGCTTTGGCGAGGCAGAGGAGGCACGTGGGGTCTCCATAATTATTATCAACGACTTTTTCAGAGGAGGGGGTAGAACCTGAGTCCTTGAAACTTAGATTCCCTTCAGGTGCTGAGAGGAGGAGAAAAAAGGAGGTATTATTAGAAAGCATTTCTTTTATTTAACAGATGTTAAATAGCACTATACCACTATATCAATCTGTCAAGTACACTAATAGGAAACAGCATATAGAAAAGTTGAGATGTGAATTTCACAGGCAAACAACTGCCCCCCTTCTGCAGGATCCCGGGGTCTGGGGGCCAGCACGGAGCACAAGGAGCAGCCGCACATATGCCAGGCACATGTGGATGGAGAGGGGAAGGAATAGTTGTGGACTATGACAGAAAAAACTTGGTGCAGCTGGAAAGGTTTTCACCCACCCTGTCCTGGTTGTTGTACTTGAAACTGGATTTAAAATATCCTTTAAGCAGAGACCACACATATCTTTGGGTTTTGACAAGTTGTGTGTATCATGCTATGGTTTCAATGGTGTGAATTGGCATTTTCACAACAGAGATGGTTTAAAGTCTGAGGGAGAAAAACAAACCTCTAATGGATGATTAAAGGTTGAAAAGCAAGCCTGGTTTTACAGTGTTAGCTCCAAGTCAGACCCGAAGCCATGGTATTTTCCTCTTGGACTCTGCATTGCTTCCTTAAACTTGTCCTGGTGATCCCCAGTCACTGCCTGCAACCACAGCCAGCTGAGGTTGGTATGGCTTTATTAAAAGAGCTGCCTGAAGCCCAAGGTTAAGTGACAGAAATTTCAAAACAAAACAATAAATTAATAAAATGAATGTGTCATCAGCTGATCCTCTTCTGACCACCATCTGTCCCCTGATCATGTGACGTCTCCCAGCTGGCCACCCAAGAGACAAACCATGCAAGATCATCACCACAACATATGCTGCTATTTACACATTTTTAAAGGTAATAGTTGCTAGGCTGTCATATTAGTAGTTAAAAGCAGTTATTTGGAAGCTAGGGGATTTTTTCTTTATTCCTCTCCTTTTTTTTTTTTTTCCCTTAGGAAGGCAGTGACTCAGCAGGTATATTTCTGACAGGGGCATGTTCAGGGTTGGATCAGTGGAAGTTCCTATGTAAAGTATATGTAATTGTACCCCTCCTATACCCACACCTTGTTCTGTGGTATGCTGTTGTGCCTTTTGTAATACGCAGCAGAATAAATAAAAGAGAAAGAAGGCAATGGTCCCACAAATGTCACAAGTGTACCTTTTAGGAACATTATGCGCTCTCTTTGCCATCTCCAGGATGCAAACCAAGCAGTGCATTTTTAAACTATTGTTAAGATCAAGGATGTGGTTATGAGAAGACTTACAATTTATAGGATACTTAAGCATTAAGGATTGAGGCACAGAACATTTCCTGGGGATTAACGACTGACTGGGTGAGCCTCAGGCCATTAACCCCTGCCTGCCATTAATCTTCAGGAAATGCCCTGCAGTGAGGTCCTTATTGCTGTTATGTGCTGAAACAGAAAAATAATAATAAGAAAGGTCCGTGGATTATTTATTTATATTTTACATAACGCAATTCTATTGGGACTGTAGGAAATGAACATCTTTCTATTTAGCCGGTCGTACTGCTGGAATTAATGCAGTTCCTGCATCTCACTCTTTTGTGGAAGATTATTGTCAGATTGCAGGAATGTAAGTGGGGCAGGATTTGGCCCACTGCTTGTATTGCAGTGTTTAATACAATGAATAAGCCCTGTTTCTCTGATATAACTGCTGGCACAATTTAGCCCTATATAAAAACCAGCACAAAATGCTTGTTTTACAGCAAAGCAATTTATTCACAGTTCTAAGCATCTCGCAGCCTTTTTTTAACTCATTGAATAATCCTTTTAGGTTGCCCATAAAGCAGGTGAAATGCTTCTGCTGCAGTCCTAAGGCAGAACACAGGCTGCATAAATAGCATCTAAATTACTAGGAATACAAAATACACATACAGTAATACATACCTACAAAGGCAAATTCATACTGACAGGACTGCAGTGTGTGCTTATCAGCAGCAAAACATCTCGGGGAAAAAAAAAGTGGCTTTATATTGAAATTTTGTATATATTTCTCTCTATATAAACACTTATATACTATTTTTTGCATGTTCTAAAGCCCAGATGCAGGCTCCTTTTTAATGAGCCTGCCTGCTTAAACATTTATTAGCTTAGAGATGTATAGTTTTCATAAAGCTGGCTGATTCTTTTTGCAGAATATCTTTGCAAAAAAAAGCTTTT
>WBMY01000362.1:747978-779302 GCA_013397315.1 Donacobius atricapilla | reverse complement strand
TTTTTTTTTTTTTTAATTCTTATCTCTGTGAAGCACAAACTGCCTCATACTGGAAATCCTGAGTGGTGATTTGAGCTAGGTGCTTGTAATGCAAGAAAATCAAATATGTGACTCTTTTATTTAATCTCTCCTCAAAGCTCATATTAATAATAAAAAAGGTTATTACAGCAGGCAACCATGTTAAAACTGCTCGCTTTTCTGTAAGGCACTCTTACAGTATTTAATGCAGAGACTGCTCATCAAATAGAAAACTATGGAAAATCCTGTAAACCCCGTAACTTTGAATGTCCTTCTACATTTCTATGATCCACAGGCATAGTGTTTAACATCATTTGCCATAATAATAAACCTGATGTTTTGTGGCAAATGCTAATGTCTCCAAAATGTTTTACCAACCCTGCTGTAAGCCCTACGGTTTTCTTCACCCAGACTGTAGATGAAGAAGCTGGAAGTAAGATAAATTTTTGTCCAGCATCACCCAGCAATTTGCACTTGGATGCAGATTTAGGAGTCGGGAGTTGCTGGCTACCAGGCTTTTGCTTAGTCTGCTAAATCTGCAGACCTCCCTGCTGGGAATTGCATCTCGCGGCACCGAGATTTTACAGGTGTCTGTAGCAGCAACACTGCACGATAGTTAAGTGCTGTAATTGCCAAGTGGAATAGGTTATTTCTGTCAGCCTTTGTTCTAAATTTACAGTGTTGTCATCAATCAGAGAGTCTCGTTTTTTTTCCTAATTAATGTTTTTACTTTAAAGTTGCACTGGGGGAAGGGAAGAAATAAGATCACTCGCATACATACGCTCTGTGTGTGTGTGAGAAACTGCACTTCTAAGAAATATCCTTCTATTTCTGTGAACTTCTAAGATTGCTTCTGTTGCATGTTGTCAATCTGCTTTTCTATTTTGCAGTGCATGGCAGCTCCCTGCTTATTGATTGAGATGCTAATTTAGGAGAGTTAAAAACTGCCTTGTGCTGTCACAGAGCTGTTTCATTTTGTGCTCTGGAATATAAAATGCATCTTATTGTTTGTTCACACGCCCGTGTGCTTTGCTGTCAAGGTGAGGTGGTATGGGGAACAGGGACAAGCAGAATCTGGTACTCACAATTTCTAGTGTTCTGGGTACTTTTTGGGGGTGTGTAAGGATAGAGAAGGTTGTGGTGAAACTGTAAATGAAGTGAGTGACCACCAGCTGCTGGCTTTGCTGTGAGGCAGCCAAGTTTTAATCTACGTTTGGGTGCCTGCAGGACACTTGAGGAAGATGCTTGACATCACTGTATGTCTGAGCATCATTGCTGCACTGTGGCACAAACTGGAAAAGAAGATCCTGGGAGTGGGAGAATGCTCTATTTTGAGATGATACTTTGTCATGATTACATTGGGTTAGTGAGTGTGACATGGGAGAACGCAGAACCAGTAGCAGGAGTGAGGGAGGGGATGTTCTGCCCCTAGGAGCTTATTTCTTCCCCCACTTCAGGATCCTGTACTTCTTTAGGCAACTGAACAGTGCCACAGAGGTGGAATGGCCTCTACTCTTCCTTCAACAATCAGAAATAAACTGCATTAAAATATTCAATCAGATCATATTATTTGGCTGTGTGTCACAATTCCATAAAGGAATGATGAACATAAAATCCTTGTCCTACAAATTACTACATATACATATATGGATGAATATACATATGTATGTGCATTTTTTCCATAAAAGGAAATAGCAGTACTTGAATATTTCTGCTTGTCTTTTTAACCAAGTTCAGTTTTAAAAGTGCTGTCACTGGCATGTCTTATCCTGGGACATCTGTTGAAATAGATATTGATGATCTGAAACACATAAGGTTCTGAAATAGAAAGCAGTGGACATGTTTATAATGGTGCTGTCCAGTTTGAGGAGCCCATGGGATTCTAAGAGGCAGTCCAGTAAATAGCATTTTCTTTATTCTGCTTAGTGCAAGCCATTCATTACAAGTAGAAGGTGTCCAAGTCAGACAAACACATGTGCAAGTAGGGATGGAGTGTTAGGGCCAATAATTATTGCGGTTGCTGCAGCAAGTGCAGCTTACATGGGTGTGTACAGTGGCAGGGGGCTCAGAAGTTGTTCCCACCCTGGGTATTCACCCTTGTTCTGGGTGTGTTGGGAACCCATGTGGGATCTTGTGCTGCCAGGTAAAGTTACTTCAGGTGTAGCTCAGTGTGCATGAGCATCTCTCACATAAGCAGCTTTAGGGTGATAATATCCCATTCCTCCATATCTGAGGTGAAAACATTATTCAGGTGTTAAAATGCCAAACAGAAACCTATTTGATCTCATTATTTCCTCCTTGAATTCTTGTGTTTATTTCTGCCTGCCCTATATTTCAGCAAGGTGACAAGAGAATAAAAAGATGTTTAGAGAACAGTTAGGCTGAGATGTGGAAAACTTTCTTTGTTAAGAGAGGTTGAAAAGTATGTGAATGCTAAAGGAGTTTTAGAGGTGCATAAAAATATGCACTATTTTTCAGAATGTAAAGCAGATTTTTTTGGCCATAATACAAGAAGTTATTTCTCAGAATTACATGGCAAGAAATGCAAAACTAATTAAAGTCATATAAATCTGTATTGCACTGCATAATAAGCACGTGGAACTCATTGCCACTGAAAATCATTGACACCAAAAGAGCAGCAGGTTGTTTTAGTATTATTACTATTTTTACTAAAGATTAGATCTATTAAAAAAAAACAACCCAGATGTTGTTTGTCTTCCAATTAGGTAGAGTTATGAAAGACAGCGGGTCTCAGGATATTACTGGTTGTTGAAGGAAAAATAATCATGTGTTTTTGTGGGTGAATGTGCCCTCAAAAGCTGTCTGTCAAACTCATTCTTGAAGTATTCAGCACTGACCTTTGTCAGAAGAGAGCGAGACGGTGGACTGATCTGGCAGTGGTTCCTGTATTCCTCTGCATTACTGTAGTCCAAGTGCATTTGGAGGAAACTAATCAGGGAAAAAACATACCGTGACCTGAAGTAATTCTTACTGGAGTCTCAGTATATTAAGGGACCATTTCATCCACCGTGAAAATTGACTGGGTGGAAAATTCTGCACAGCACCATAGGTGGAAGGAAAATTCTTTCTGCAGGTGTACTTGAGTAAAGTTCTGCTTTTAGGGATTGCTGTAAAATCTGAAATATCTGCTGTGGGTAGATCAGCCACCAGGTTTTTAATGTTCCACTTCAAAGTTACCTGTGTGGTGAGCTGCAAGAACCTCCCAATTTATCCATCCTGGAAGAAGGAAGGGCTGAGTCAAGCTTCCTGGAACTCAGAGTTAAGCTTTCAGATGTGCTGGTCATCAGAAGTTTTCCTGAGATTAGCATGCCAGCTCTTGAGGTTTACCATCCCTTAGAGTATGTGCCCAGTTCTTTGTGCTGCGCAGCCGACTCGGGGCTATCAGCTCATGTGAACCTGTAATTATTCCTTCTAAAAGCAAGCACTGTCCTCTCCCTGCTAATGTGCTGATCTCACTGCCACAGTGCTCTGTGACTGCTGCTATAATATTGCCACTGACACAATACACACTGGCTTACAAAAAGGAACCAGGGTTTGCACAGCTTGCGCAGTTTTGACTGATGCCTTCTGATGTTTAAAAATAAGAACTGTGTGAATGCAAATTCATTATTTTCAAAAACATCGTCCTCCCCAAAGCCTAGAAAACAGGATGCAGCTGTTGCTCTTTGATTTGAATCACAGTCAATTAATGTTAATGATTGGTAAATTTGAATCAGTCTCATGATTTGAATGAAAGAGTAGTCTAATTTTTCTATTTTCATGTGTACATGATAGCAATTAAACATTTTTGCCTGTGTAATCCATTGCTATACTCTATGACATTATGCAACTGGAAAATTTGACCTCTGTTACAGCAAATGATAAAATATGAGTGCAGCCAAATGACTGCAAAAAGTTGAATTTGAATATTTTACTATCTTTCTCTTTAATTTCAATAATTTATGGCAGATGCACAACTTAGTATTGTACTTTCATCATCCTTCTTTTCCTCACCATTGATTGGTTCATAAACAGTTTCTATTTATTATTTATTTTGAAAGCTTTTCCTAGAAACCTCAGGAGAGGGATCATGTATCCTTTCCTTAAGGCAAGTAGCAATATCAAACGCTGCAATAATAATAAAAAAAAATAGTGCTTTGAGCAAAGTCTAAAAACACAAAGCAACTTATAGATTGCTGCTTTTTGCTGACTAAAATGATGATTTAAAAAACTCCCACCTGTTTAGAACATAATAATGTGATAGTTTTATTTTAGAAGGTGGATAGGCACAGAGAATAAAGTCTGAAAAAGGGCCAGTGGCTACACAAATAACTCAACAGTTGTCTCAGTCTATCCAGTGGAGCATTTTGGCAGTGGAAGTCAAGTCAAAGCCCATTAATTTATTCACTTCTCTGGAATAACACAAGCAATCACCTTTCAGATTAACTAGGTTGGCATGTTTTGGGTATTTGTCCACTGGAAATCTGACTTTGATCCCCAAGTTTTTGCAGAGATTTCTCAGTTGCCTCTGCTCTCAGCTGCATTTTAATAGACCCTCATGAAACAGCAACAGGTCTAGATAAACTCCAGTGTGAATTTATTTTGCAAGCTCTGCTGACTTTGTCACTTACCTCTGTTTCTTACCTCATTTTTCCTGCCTGGCTTGCTCACTCAGGCAGTTATGCGCCCAATTTCAAAGTGTTAATGTTTGGCTCATCTTGCTCTCTCATTTCTGTACTATTGCATTCCAGCCTTCATATTGCCCTGCTTCTTTTAACATCCTCGTGTTTCACTAAAACAAACAAAACTCCACCTCTATTTCTTGGAAGAAACTAAGAGTGCTGTGATGAGTTAGGCTAATGACTGAGGGCAGTAAATTAATCTCTGCTTTAGACTCCAGTTTTTCCAGGGTTAAAGTTACCTCAATGCAGGCAAGGGTTACGTTTACCTCAACTGTCTCACTAGGTTTTCTGGACTTCTGGCAGTTGTAGAAAAAAAATTTAACTACCAGTAAATCCTGGAACTTGGTATTAGTATTACGAAGGTAGCTATTTGGTTTGTTTTCACCAGAAAGCTAAACCATCAACACTTTTGCAGTGAATGTTCTCCCTGTTCAGCTCCACCTGCAGCATCTCTACTTCCCTTCCAAAGGACTGACACTCCCTTTCCCCTTATCTTCTCATCTCTTTCCCTGTTTCATCTTTTTTTTTCTGTGTGTTTGAGCCAGACTCCATACAGGTAGATGATTGCTGTTGGTGCCCCTTTTAAGCTAACACAGTTCCCTTGTCTACCTCCTGGTAGTGATCCTTTTCTTTAGCCCAGAGCTATGGTAAGCAGTCAGAAGTAAAGTTAGTATCCATTCAATACCTTCAGAGCCAGAGAAATACCTGCGTTTTTATAAGTGCAACTGTACAGCTCTGTGAGCAGACAATAAATGGCTCTTCCTTCAAAATTGTCATAGTTCTGTAAAAAAAAGTGGGTCTGGGTTAACAACAGACAACAACAAAAAAGGTACCAACCTACCCGGGCAAAATATCTACTCCTGGAAACTTTCCATTGAATCAGAATGTTTCAGTTTGGAAAGGACCTTTAAAAACCATCTCTTTCCAGACCCCTCCTGAGGGCAGGGACACGTTCTCTAAACCAGATTGCTCAAAGCCCCGTCCAAACTGGCCTTGAACACTGCCAGGATGCAGCATGCACAGCTCCCCGGGGCAGCCTGTTTCAGTGGCTCACCGCTCATTAAAAACGTCTTCCTTCGCTCTAGTCTGAATCTACAATTGGGTCTTCCCATCTCTTCTCCAGGCTGAACAATCCTGACTCTCTCAGCCCGTCTCTGTGGCAGAGCTGCTCCAACCCTCTGAGTATTTTTGTAGCCCTGCAGGTGGGGTCTCAGGAGGGACAGAATCCCCTCCCTCAGCCTGCCGATCACGCTGCTTTTGCTGCAGCCCGGGATAATGGTCGGCTCTGTGAGCTACAAGCACATTGCCAGCTCACGTCCAGCCTCTCACTGACCAGCAACCCCAACTCCTTCCCTGTAGGACTGCCCTCAATCTCCTCATCCCCCAGACTGTAGTTTTACCTGGGTTGCCCCAAAAATCACCACAGGGACGGGTGATTTAATGAAAACAGATGCAAGTAATGAGGCTGAGGATACTTGGTGTCTTTATTTCAGCCTTCCATGCCCAGATGCCTCAGTTGGGTGTGCCTGCAGCAGAGTTATCAGAAATACCAGCGGTAGAAAAGGACTGAGTCAGGAATCATCTCTGAAAGCTTGTGAAGATTGAGGGAGGTCTCCAGGGACCAGAGGAAGACAGGTGAATCTTCAGAAAGGCAGGAACAGGGATTAAGAGTTTTTCCCTTCAATTCTTTAGAAGATCATTGAGCAAGAAGTTTTGGAAGCAATTTCCAGTCACGTAAAGGAGAAGGCGGTGACTGAGAATAGCCAGAATGGATTTCCCAGCACTGAATCACATCTGACTGACCTGCTTGCTTTCTTTTTTAAAAGACTAGATCTGTGGATGAGGTATTGTCTAGCTTGATAGTACAAACCCTTTGGACACAGTCTCCAAGAGCATCCTTGTATCCAAGCTGGGATGTTATCCTGCAGATGGAAGGACTACCAGCTGGCTAGAAAACTACCTGGATCTCTGGGCGCAGAGTAGTTGCTAATGGTTTGTATTGTGCCTAGAGGCTCATTCCCAGTGGAGGACTGCAGGTGTTTTGTGCTGGGACATGCCCTGTTCAACATCAGCAGTCCAAAGTTGAAGGCGGAGTGCACGTTCAATATTTTGCAGGTGATGCCCAGCTGGAGGCTGCAGTCAGCACCTGCGAGGGCAGGACTGCCACTCAGAGGGACCTAGACAGGCTCGAGAAAGGGGCTGACAGGGACCCCATCAAATTCAACAAGGACAAAAGCCAAGTCCTCCTCCTGGGATGGCCAAACGCTGGGGCAGGCAGGGGGCAGCCTGGCTGGGCAGCAGCTCTGCTGATGGGGACTTGGGGCTCCGGGCTGACATGGATACAAGCCTGTTCCCAGAGCAGTCAGCAGAGTATCAGCTCTAAGCTTGTCCTGCTCTTTCTGACACAATGCTTTGCAGTCCTAAGGGCTCAAATCGTGTCCCATGAAGTCTTAATGCAGCTGCTGGACTTGGCAGTGGCCTGGCTGAGATGCAGTCACCCCTGGCTTTTGCCATCTCACCCATGGGGATGACTGACCACGGTGAATGCACCGCATAATTGCAGTTCAGCTTTAAACCCCACGGCTTGAACACATCGAGGGTTTCAACACTGGCAAAAAAACATGGCATGTAGGCTTGGCTACTAGCTTACAGTGGCATAATTGATATGTTTTTCATGCAAATAGCCTGAACAATTGAACTAAAAATAATCAATATTAATTGATGGTTGTTGTCAGGCCTGTGTTTAGCTATTTTCTTTCTGTGCTGGATGGATATGCATATATTTGTAGGCTGTGCTCGATATTCTCTGACTATGAAATCGCAGCAGTAGGTTGTGAAATATGTATGAAATTAAAATTTTGAATGCATAGAGGGCATAAAAGTATGGATGGCTGTGAGGCTTTGCTTTGCAGGACTATGATGTGCATTTCTAAACAGCTGGAAAAGCTCATCAGACTTTGCAAGGACAAGGAAAAAAGAATCCTTAAATGGCTTTAAAATCTAAGGAAATCTTACTGCCTTCTTTCCTCACTAGCAGATTTCCCCTTACTCTAGGCTGACAGTGGTTTAAAAGGAAGAACTTCAAGTTCTCACTTTTAAGTTTGGCACCATTTTTTTCATGTTTACACGTTATTTAAGTATAACCCTTGCAGGACTGGTGTGGGCAGGATGGATTCTGAGAAGGAAAAACCTGAAAGGCTTCAAGAAAAAGAGGGTGGGCCAGGTGTCCAGGAATAGTTTTTGTATTTTTTTTATTTATTTTTTCTTTTTTATTTTTATTTTTTTCTTTTTTTTCCCTGCAAATGCAAACCTCTAGTTGTGAGAATCAGATTTGGTTTAGCTTTTTGTTAATTTGAATGAAATCTGTTTTATGAAAATGAGGCATTTCTCATTGGTCTTGCCTTTCCTGTTGTGTTCCCTTCCTGCATTTTGATTTAGAGTAACAAGATCTGAACAGGGAGAGGCAAATGAAAAGAAGGTTTGGGACTCTAGCTCTGGAATTTCTTTGAGATGTATACTACAACTATATACCTCAGTTTTATATTTCTCAGTAAAAGGAAATAAAATAACGCTGGGTAACTACTGGGTTAGCAGTGAACTTGTCTGAGGACTGAATAATAAATCTCATAATAAGATACACATGAAAGACAAGGCCATGGTTGATAGTCCACTGTAATGTAATAGTTTTGTGCATGCTGTTTCTAATGTATTATTAACTGTTTTAGTTGTTTTTCTTTTTTCCCTTTTTTTTTTTAGTTAATGAAACTGTACTTTTGCCTACCCTGATCTTTATTCTGTAACAAATGAACAGACGTCTGTATCTGATGGTTGTTACAAGGGTATTTACCCAGGCATTTCAGGGCTTTTAGGCAATATTAGAAAAAAGATATGCATTATATTTATAGCCACTTGTATTCATTATAGAAAATAAATATTCATTCTTCAGAGCATGGAAGCACAGGGCTGCCCTCAGTTTAGCAAAGGCTATGGTGTGTTGCCTAGTCCAGTTGTCAGATTGGTTAGCTGGGTACACTTTAAGGTGAAGAAAATTATTCAACCACCAACACAGTCCCATTTCTATTAGAAGTTGTAATGTTCTTTATTTGTATTGAATTTCTTTGGGGGTTTACATGCAACTTTTTATAACAGGTCAAAGCTAGGAAAAGGACTTGAAAGGCTCCACTGGAGGTTAAAGAAGAAAAGTGTCTAATTTTATTCTCATTAAAAGCATTGAGTTTGACTCTTAAATGTGACCAGAATAAAAGTTTTGAGATATATCTGTATGAAAAGTACTTTTTGTAGGAAAACAAACTTTAATGTTGCGTGCCTTTTCTTACAGGAAATTAAAATGCATGACTGACAGTGAAACTGTGGCACCTGACTGGCCTTACTACAAAACCATTGATAGGATCTTATCCAAAGTGACAGACCACAGCGATGTGAAAATGCATGAAAATCAGCAGCCAGGTCCTTCTACATCACAGACAGAGGCCTCGCAGTCTCCATCAGCTAAGTCTACGCCTCTGTATTTGCCATATAACCAGTTTACATATGAAGGAAGGGAAGAATGCTTTGAAGATGAACATTCAGAGAGCTCATCAAGCTTGCTTTCTTACAAGCTGAGGTAGCATCTATTTCCCCTCCTTTTTAGTATTTTGCAGAATGAACCAAATTTGCTGTTTAAAGAGAACACCCTCACAGACATTTTTCTCTAACAGCTCTTGTATTTTTTCTGTAAATCACAAATGAGATCTGTTCCCCAGTCTCAGCCACTTTGCTGAATTAGGGCATTTTCTTTATTCCTTTATGAAAGACTGGAAGGGAGTAGGAGAACTGGGCAAAAAGTTGTATATTATTGCCAAAACTCAGCATGCATGTCACGGCTCACATCAGGGAGAGTGTTCATAAAAGGAGTACAGGCATGTTCAAGAGAGTCCCGCGGTGCAATCAGAGATATAACATACTGCTTAGATGATTTTTGGCTTGCTCTAGTTCTGCTTTTGATATGAGTATGAAATTTCTCTGGCTTCAGTTATTATTAAAATGGTGAAAAAATGCAAAATAAATATTTCCGTGGACACTGAAAAGCTGCTCATGCAGTTTGAAAGTACATTGCAACATTTTAAATACAATTGAGAATGTAATTTTTTTCAAAGTAAGTGCTAGTTTGAGATGCAAACATGTGATTCCTTTTTTCTTTTTTTTTTTTTTGGATATGATTGGAGTTCCCTGGAAGGCAGCATTTTAACAAAAGGCAGGGTTGTACTCTTGATACAAATTTTAGACTTTACTGGTTTCATTTTTCATCCAGAGTGGTGTGAAATAAGAGTTGATTACAGTTTTCTGGCAGGAAAAAAGTTGATCCTAGAGATCCTTATCATGAGTCTGTGAGGCTTTAACTGTAACAGTAAAATTACCTGTCAGTCATGCAACTGTAAAGATGTTGAGCTGGAAGAAGAACCAACCGAGCAAGTTTGAATTATTGTTTCCAGACCCACTCTTGGATGAATAAAACTAAGGTAAATTCATTCAATCATTCAAGCAAATAGTCCTTGAATAGACGATTATTTTTTAAAACCTTTTCTTTTTTTTTGGCAACGAATATTAATTAGGGTGCATAACTTCTGAACTATTGCAACCTTTTGTTCACAAGCAACAATTTTTTTTCCATCCTAGTTCATTTAAGTAGTTGATATTCCTGATACACAAACTCACTTGACTTTAGGATTTGCAAACTCCACATAACTTAATTCCCAATTGGATTTCCAATAACATTATTTAATATTTAATTAGAAGGTCACATTTCCACAAACTTTGTGGAGTTTATTCACTTGACTACTTGATAACATCAGGCTTTCAAAAAATGTTGGATGCTTTTTCAGCTTAGGGACAGCTCCAGGTCAACACAGATTTTGTACCATAAGAGAGGACAGAGGTCACCACGGCAGGTTTCACTATAGTATACAGACAGCCCTCATGGAGATGAAGTTAATCAACCCCAACTCACTTCTGTTGTGCCCACAGCTTGCAGGTGGACCCCCACTCTCATGCAGATGGTTTCATTTACGGCTAAAGTGGATTTAAATCAGTCAGTAAATTATAAGCTTCGCAAAATTTAGGCTATGATACATTTTAGCCAGCTTCAGGTTCATGGGTTTATTTTATTTTTTTTTAACCTTACCCAGGAAAATAACCTAACCTGTTCTAGTAAAAAGTATTTTAACTTGGCTAAATTTAGGAACTGCAGCTCATTTAAATCAAGCCCCTAGTGGCACAGGCTGGCTTTCAGCTGGCTGCAAGTCTGGGGCAGGTAAATGCCACTCAGCCCTGGCCCTGCTGCTGTTGCCTGCCAGGAGTGGCTGTACCGGATGGCTCCGGAGGGTCTGGCAGCTGCAGGGAATGGCAGGGCAGCTCTCAGGACCTTCTTAACTTAGGAATTCAGCCATGCTCTCGCAGTCTCCACTGTGAAAGAATTTTGTGCAATAGAATGTTGTGCATATCATTTAACAGCAAGACAGTCACACAGTCACAAGCTAAAATGCTGTTCCCTTGCTTCAAAAAAAAAAAAAAAAAAAAAGGAGAACCTGAGCAATAGATAACACATGAGAGATCAGTGTAATATTACAAGTGAGCATCATGATCGGATTGAAAATTAGAAACCACTTGTGATAATGAGGCATGTGAGGCATGTGTTTGGAAGGAGAAAAAGTGTTATTCCAATAGTCATAGGGGGTTTGAAAAGCTAGTTCAGCTTTGACCTGTTTAATTTAGGCTGATGAATGAGAGCAGAGTAGGAAACCCTTTCTTGGCCAGAAGAAAATACAGTGCTTGCTAATGATACCACATGGGTTAAAATCACTTAGAGCTGCCATGCTTAGACAAGGAAGCTAATTCTTTTAGAGTTACTAATGGAAAATTATGAACTGAGGAAGCAATTTTCAGCTTAAGCAATTACTGTGTCATACTGTATTTGAAAAACACTTTGAAATAGCCAACAAGAGAGAAAAGAATTAGCATAAAAAATTTTGGGACCATCTTGGCTATTTTATCAATGCCCTTGTCTCTGAACAGTAGACAATTGATCCGACAGATTCAAAAATGGAACTAAGGACAGTTCTGGGAATTGAAATTGAAAGAATGTTTTAGGTCCTCAATTTCCCTCTTTTTCTACTTTATGGCTATGCAAAACAATTACTTTGAAGCACATTTTGAAAAACACACACTCATGTCTATATGTAAAATACAGATGTGTTTTGCAGCTGTATATTTTACAACTTACATTATGGGATTTTTTTCTTCAGTAATAAAAATCCACATGTTATGGCAACAATTGATAGGAAAAAAACCTTTCAAACAGTAGTTCTTTCTAAATAACTTTAAAACTTCTGAAAACTTTCCTGTTATTCCTTTAAACTCTCCAACACAGCTTTAGAGTGTCAACTCTGTGTTTTCCACAGTATCTTTGAACATAGCAGGAGGCGACTTGGCTATATAAAATGGAGCTTAAAAAAATTCAATTGAATGTTTAGCTTTCATGGTAGTGAAAAATGTCATGTTTTATACTTCAATCAGTACATACATATTGTCAAGCTAAAAATAGTTGAAACTGGTTTTCTTTGTATTCTCTCTGAAAAACCTTGAGTTTAGGACCTTCTTATAAAACCCAAATTTTGCTGGTTAGTGATAATACAATTAATGTGAGATAAAATTAATTCTAATTTTTGTTTCAAGTGTTTAGATGAGGAAAACATTTGGAATCCCTTTAAAGGGGTGCCTGATACTTGCTTAGTATTGTTCTAACACCGCTCTTTGTACTGTTATACAGTACAAAACATCTGACAATAATAGAATTATTCTATTATGGTCATAAAATATAATGCAATGTGGTGAAGTCTTGTACTGCAGCTTAAACTTCTAAAATCCAAATTCCTGACACCACCATAAATTGATTTTTTATCTAATCGAAAACAGTGGTTTTTCACCCCGTGGATTAATTTATGGTCTTTGTTTTCATAGTAAAATAATGACAGAACATAATCATACAGGCTGTGAATGCAGTTCAGACTTCACGTTTCTGCCATTTCTATTGTACTGAAAATGGGGCTGAAATAGTTACTTTCCTAGATTAAAAGACCATAATAAAACCGCTGTGTTATCTAGTCTGACTTCTTGTTAGATACTGTTTGAATCTGGTCATTCTGATGTGGAGCCCAGAAGTGTTCTGGAGAGGGTTCTGTGACATCCTTCCCTCAGGAGGGCACTTCCACACTCAGGAGCCCCCGTGTCTGCTGTCCTTCACTACTTTGTTTCTATGATTTGTTTGACCCTGGGAAACACTAAATGTCTGGTCTAGGCATGATAAATTTAGAAGATGGGGAATTCATTCTTCCCTTCTTTACAGTGATAAGCAAACCCTTGTATAAACCAGTCCCTTGTTTCTAATGTGAATTTAGTGAATGAAACTTTCAGATGTTACTTCTACTTACCTTTCTTTTCGGTATATTGGAGAACCTTTCAGTGTTTTTTGCTTTCTGGCAAGGTGGTTGTGTGTCATGATTGTACTGTCTTTGGTATTTTTAAATTTTTAAATGTAGATTAATTAATTTGGTACAGAAAGTTTGCACAGGAAGAAAAAGTAAGAATTGGTAACATGAATTAGCCAAGATATGGATAAAAAGAAATCCATTAAAACTTAATGATGATGCTAATTTGGGAAACAACATCTTTGGCAAAGACTTTACTATTTCTAAAATTATGCTATGGCTATTTAAATCTGAATGGGCATCATCTACAAAGAAGTTTGAGCTTTAGGCTATGAGCATTATGTAGTGCAGCTTAACTCATTATGCAGACTTGTTATCCTAGCAAGGTGCTTTGCCCAGGCTCCAAGGCATTTTTGTGGTTCTTTTCTGTGCTTTACTTCAAGGATGAGTCTTATTAATTTCTGAATGATTGAATGAGCCTAGTTTACCAGAAGATCCAGGTTGCCTCATCCTCAGTCCTTACACTCTGAAGATCTTTATATCATCTCTAATATTAATATTGTTTATATCCAGACCATTGTTAATTTTTTAATAAAGACATGGATTATGGAGGTATGCTTAGATTTGTATGTACCTAAAAAACTCAACCTAGTGAGAAACAGCTTTTAGGTGTTAAAAGCCATAAATTCCAAGAACAGATGGTACTGGAGACCTGTTTGCCATGAAGTAATCGGAAATGAAGAATTGTTGTTAGGGTTTTGTGAAGATAATACATTTTGATAAACAGAGAACTCCTTGTATCCAACTCCTGCTTCATTAATTATTCACACACGTCCCTGAAACAAGCTGTATTGGACAAGTGCAAACAATCAATCAAGGAACTTTTAATTGAACAATGAATTAAATTGGTATTAGGTAGGCAGAGAGCAAATGCATTTGAGACTTGCCTAATATGTTGCCTGATTGTATCTGGAGGTTTTGCTTTGTTCCCCCTCACGTCCATTACACGCAGTCATTTCTGCTCACTCTCCTAGGTGAGAAGGAACAATTTCCTTCCCCTGGTTTGCTTCCTTGGAGCCCTGCCTGTCTGTTTTGGAGCATGGCAGGGAAATAGCTTTGTGAGGTTCTGTTTGGAGTACGACCCCAGTGCCAGAGCACTTCCACACTTCGTTCATGTGGTCAGAGGAATACCAACACCAGTCTCTTGTAGGTTTTCTGCCATAGGCACAGGAAACCCAGCAGAAGAGTACCAGCAGATTGTATTTGAGGTCCTTACTTCTCTAGACCCCTCTTTCCTGAGATTTTCTTCAAAATCTACCTTCAGAGACTAGGCTTGGCAAAGAGGGGGGGTCCTTCTTCAGCAGCTGGTGGATGCTGTTAGGATCTGCTGCACCCCTGTTGTCACAGAGGTGTTGGCTGCACAGAATTGCAACATGGAGAATGGGTAACAGGAACTGACTGTTGCTACAGCAATTATCAGTTGTTGCTTATTCTTGTGCCTGTACATTGGCAAAGTACACATGCTCTGAGCTGGAACTGTTTGAAGATACTGATGCTGCTTGGGTTACTTGGTGCTGAACCCATATTCCTATCCCTGCTTCTCTCTTGAATTTGTTATAAAAAATTATTGACAGAGAGGGGTCTCTGACATGCTGTTTGTTATAAAAAATTATTGGCAGAGAGGGGCCTCTGACATGCTGCCCAGGACACCTACAACTTCTCAAGAATGATGGCTCAGTATCTGAGGAATCACTTCAGTATTCAAGTAACTCATCACTGGATGGGCATCAGTGGACATTTTACATGGTTTCCTGTTGCAAGGGCTGTTTGCTTGTAAATTAGACTCTTCAGAGCCTTCTTTTGAAGGGCCCTTCTCAAGAGCTCCCTTTCAGCAGCTATTCTGCAAGAGGAGAGGACTTTAAGTGCCAGTTCCTTATTGTGAACTTGTGAGTGACCTTAGAACCCTTTTACTATCAGTCAGGGGAGAGAAAAAGGGTTTGGGACCATCACCAAAGCTAAGGCTTTCTGAAAATTTCAGAAATAAGGATTTCTTTTCAATGAAGGCCAGTTACCACTTGTAAACAAGTGTAGAGAGTACTTGGGAGACCTTGAAGAATCCTTGTGTCATTGCTTTTGGGGGCACTTCTCTGTGCTGAAACATAGTTCTGAGCTAGCACTCTGGAGTGAGTACTTTTTTAGTTATAAGCAGACTGCAGATACTGCTGACGCAGTAAAAAATTGCTGCTCTTTTCTCTCTGGAGCTGTGCAAGGCACTTAACTGTCTTGGATGTATGGTTTCATGTATTACAGTTCTTTGATGGATTTAACTGCAAAAAAGGTAAACTCCTCTACAGACTCTAGGAAAACACTTCAAAGATTCTTTTCTCTTAAAAATAAGGCTTATTTTAGATCTTTCAATCTAAATCACTCCATCTCATTTTTTTAAATGTTATTTTAATTGTTGTCTCAGTTGAAATTAAAACCCAAATGGTGGCTACTGTTACCAAGAAAGACACACAATACTCAGTGCATCTCAGTACCATTGACAAGCCTCAGATCTTCTTTCTCATTACTTTATAAGGACCATTCTCTCCAGTGCTTACGTTTACAACACACAAGCCCTCTTGTGGAGTGAGTTTGTACTGGTTTCAAGACTAGAGGTCTTACCACAGCTACTTTCTAACACTGTATGGGGAAGAGAATAGAGATTCATCAAGTTTCCAACATTTAAATCCTCTGTGAAGACAAGTTTAAATACAAAAAGTGACGGGCTAAAATAATGTCGCCATTTCAGAAAGTTTCTTGCTCTGCCTACCAGAAACCACCTCTTTGTGAATGTGACTACAGTGATAGGAATCACAGATTCAATGTTGTCCTCAGACTGCTGTAGATATTTTCCACTTTCTTGACCTCTTTGAGAACCACATTCGAAGTAATTTTGACCCTTAGAGTTAAGGGAGCCAAATTTAGTGTTTTAGTGTTAGCCAAGACCCATTCTCATAAGATTGTGAGACTGTGATAATTTCAGTGATCAGCAGTAAGCCTGACCCACAGTTTGAAAAGACCCACAGTTTGAGCAGAGCAACATGTATTTACTTTATCCACATTTATTTGATGCCCCAAATCAAATATGCTGTATAAAACCTGCAAAGCTGAGTTTGTTGTATACCTTCCAAAGTAGATAGAATCTCACCCTTTTTGGGTCACTGCACTCTTAAATGTCAAGGGGCTTGTGTCTTTTTCTTATATTTGCATTAAGCCTTTCAGGTGCTAAGGATTGTTTATCTCTCCTACTGACAGATCTGAATGTCACAGTCACTGCTGCACAAAGCCTGTCAAGTGGGATAAGAACATGAATCAAATTATGATACAAATCTGCCACAGCTGAGTGACCTGCTACCCTTCTTCACATTAATAAAAACACATTCCTCAAGAGTTCAAGTTATCCTTATTCAAGGATGTCTTAAAATCTGCAGCATGTTGACATGGCACACTAGTCACAACTGTACTATCTCATTATTGCATTTCACCTAGAAAGGATACTGCATTTGGCAGAACATGACTGAGATTGCTGTTTGTGTCAAGGGACTTCAAGACACATCATCCAATCTCTTTGATGTTGGGGACTCCAGTCTGGAGTTACAAAAAGTGTAAATGAAGACATGTTCTTTCACTTTAAGTTAGGAAAGGAGTTACCCAGCTCTAACTGGAAGTTTCTCAGATGTGTAGTACACTTGCACAGATACGTTCTACTTGCCTCTCTTCCTCTTTCACATTTTAGCATGATTTCTTCTTAGGCTGCAGGTTAAGAGACCCAGATCTGTGTGTCTGTGTTCTCACTTGTATGCCACGTGGGCTGGCTTCGACTGTGCTGCTCTGTCTGCCCGTTAGAACAGCCATGTAGCCTTTACACCTTGAGAGCACTGTCTTTACTGCCATGTTTATCTCTCTTCCAAAACAGAAACCCAGCATGATAAAGCATAGATGAAATTCTTAAAATATTCCCCAGATTCCACATGGCAGCTCTGCATATTTCAGATGAGGATGTCCATTGCCCTTCTCTGGACGCGCTCCAGCCCCTCATCGTTTATCTTGTTGTGAGGTGCTCAAAAATGGACACAGAATTGGAGGTGTGGCCTCACCAGGGCCAAGCACAGAGTGACAGTCACTGCCCCGGTCCTGGTGGCCTCACTATTGCTGATCCAGGCCAGGTGCCATTGGCCTTCTGGGCCACCTGGGCACAACTGGCTCATGTTCAGCCACTGTCAACCAGCACCCCCAGGTATTCTTCTGTCTTTTCAGGCTTTTACACTGTTTAAAATGTTTTGTGGTGGAATATAAAAAAAAAGAATGGTCAGTGCCACTGCTGTGTCTTGGCACAAGGGCAAATTCTGAGACTCATATTCTGGAGTGGGACCAGCCTTACTGATGCAATGCCTTAAAAACCAAGCGGTTCGATACCACCACATGTAACCATGCAGCACTTTCTCTGCATTGGGACGGTTATCAAAGCTTTAAAATTGGAGTTTCAACAGCCAGATAAGCCAAATGTCTCTCTCAGTACAGTGTATAAATTCAGTGTGTAAGACATGTCAAGATTAAAAAAAGAAAAAAAAAGGAAAAAATCCCAGTATTCTGCAGGGACAATTCTTCTTAAAAACAATGAGACATAAAACCTCTTCTTGTTTTTTCTTTCTTTCTTTTTTTATTCACAATCTGTAACACTATGGAATAATACATTAAATACTTATGTTTTGGCACAAACTTGAGAGAGAATTTATTGGAGAACACAGGGATTTAAAAATATGACTAGGTTGTAGCTTGGCCAAGAATATGCTATTGAATTTTGGGTTCTTTCTTTTTATAAATATGAGTTTAATTTCTAACAAATATTCACATTTCAGAGCTGAAGAAAGACCAGTTAAGAAAAGAAAAATGCAAAACTGCAGTTTCCAAAAGAAGAAGCTAAAATTAATGGAAGCCATGTTGGAAGAACAAAAGAAGTTGAGCAGAGCCATGGAAGAAACCTGTAGAGAAGTGCGCAGGATCCTGGATCAGCAGAACATCATTCAAGTTCAAAGCTTACAGTTACAGGAGAGAATGATGAATCTACTGGAGAAAATGATCTCCAAGTCTAATGTGTAGTTTCCTTTGTGAATGCCTCCGAGATTACTATTGCTATTATAGATAACCATTTATTGCACACCATATGTGTGTCTGTTGCCCTATTCCCAGGTTTTCCATGGAAATTAAAACCCTAGTGTAATCCTAGTTCAGCAACGAAAACATAATGCAGGGCGAGAGCTATCCAGTATGATAAAATTAGTGCAATATATGCCTAAGTTGAATTATTTTTATACAGAAAGATTAAGGGATAAATAGCTCGGGGAACTGAAGTACTATTTATGCCTAAGTCAGGTATTGTTTTGCAAACAGTGGTGTTGTATATTGCTTCACATCAAGGACTGCAGCTTAATCTGTTTTAGGAGAATAAAATGATGCATTTCTAAACATGGTTATTGCACCTTGACTTTGCTGATGATTAAACCCTGTTTTGAAACATATGCCTGATTGTATAAGTGACCTATGGTTCTTGTGAAGAGCTAGTTGGGACCATGAGATACATAATTTTAAACTCCATATGAATAGTACTCTAAAGTATGAGGGTAAAAATAGTCTATTCAAATACATTTTTTGATATAAAAAGAAATCCCCCAAACCTCCTTACTATATACTGAATACTAAAATGTATAGAAGATACTTGAAGTTGCTTTTGATATTAAACATTTAATTTTTTTTTTTTCATTATTAACTGGAATCTGTTGACTTAACAAACAACCAGCAATGAAAACTTTCATTTATTCTCTATCACAAAAGTATTGTACTGTGTGTATATACGTATATATAATGTCTATCAAATGAAATAAAGAAAAAGAAGAAACTTACTCCTTACTGCTGGACAGATAGTTTGCTTTGGGACAGCGAAGGATGCTGGGAATGATAACCACAGTGAGAGGTTCACAGTTACTGGGTGCAGGGTGAAGATCCGCCGGGATGATGCCCAGATGGACAGGGATGCACCACACGAGGGAGCCGCAGGCACGGAGGATTGTACCCAGGGAGCTGAGATGGAGCACCAGCTCGCGTTTTGCTCCTCCGCGAAACGTGACATCGAAATAATCTTTCACTTAAATTCGACAATTGGCCGGCAGAATTTCCTATATGCCTTTTCCTTTTGTGTTCTCCTTAAATAAACCCCCACAATTCTGCCTGTTTTACTGTATAGGCAAGAGCAAAGGTTGGATTCCAGTATAGAAACGAAAGAAATAGTACGAGGAACTCAGGCCATTTTCCCCTCTCGCTATTGAATAATGTCCCCTCTTGAAACTTTGTCTCTGAATGTGTTTGCATTCTCCTATATAATTTAATGTGTTGCTGCCTATGTAAATGTGAGCTAAAATATTTTAAATCCCTGACACAACAAATTAATCTCTAATCATGCTTGCTGAACAGGATAAAGGTTATATTCACCAAGCAAATTAATAATATGTGGAAATATTTCTTAGAAGATCCTCCAGGTATGAAGATTAAGAATTATTAAATATCTAAATGTGGCCTATTCCTACAGAGTTTAATTAATGATAACAGGATAAGGGAAATGTAGTAGAATTCTGAACTTGGAGAAAATGGTGACTGCTGAAATATAAACAAAGTACCTGTCCCTCACCCCACCTCTACTACAGTGATTGCATAATTGGAAAAATGCCAAGTTTCTTTTCTGATTCTGCAAAGACAGTTTTACACATTTCAAATGTAGATCTGTCACAGATTCAGGTAGGCTACATGTTTGGTGCTTCCTGACACTTTAACTTGTTTACAGCAAGATATAAAGAAATCCTCCCCTGACTCCACAGGAATTAATTGTATTTGCTGTTACTATCTGCTTGAATCATATAGCAATTAAATCAAATTAATGAGCAATAACAATCACAGCACAGCTGAACTTTGTACTGTAGAGTAGATAGCCCCCCTCCTTCCATGTTTTTACAGCTCCAGATCTGTAGGAACACAAGAATGGAGAAAATCTTATTCCTTGCCTGCTACCACAAGGAGCCATGTCATATAATCCCTTGTGTAAACGTGTGGACCTGTATTTTCAAATGAGTTAGCTGTTTTGTTCCCAGAATTATATGAAGAGCTGCATTACAGGCAGGTAAATGCAGTTTATGAGATTGTTTCTAGGATAATTCCTGATTAATTTATACCAATTTCTTCTTATATCAACACTAATTTTGCTGCTTTATGTAGTATTTACTCTTGAGAGCCAGAGGTCAGGCCCCACGCAACCCCTCTTCTGATGGATAATACTCTTTTATAAGGTAGGATTTTGATGACTTTGAGGTTTTGAGGACTTTGATGACTAGGAGATTTTGCTGATTTCACTCTTTTGAGTTCATCTATTTTAGGGGTGAGTGACCAGAATGATACTCGGCATCCCAGATGAGACTCTGAACATTGTCTTACATAACTGCTTTAAAGGAAATAGTGTTTTCTGGTGGTTGTGAAGGTTTTTTTTCTATATAAAACATCACTTTTAGTAGTCACATTTAGATGTTCAATTTGAAATCATCATCTCTTTAACAAAAGGCTTTATTCCCATCCATGCAGATTACCTGTGTTCTAGCCCTGCTTTTGCCTAGAGAATGAACACAGCAAAGCTGTAGACAAATATAAGTTTTATGTACGGCAGAACTTTTCTAATGCTTTTTGACAAAATTCCCCACCTACTCATCATTTTTTTTTGCTGCTGTTTCTTTTGTTCCTGTAAAGACTGAACGTTTACTTGAAAAAATAGGTTGGGTGTTTTTTGTGGGGATTTCTTTTTTTGTTTAAGGTAGTCACAGCCTTTTCATCTGTATGGGACAGTTAGCTGCAGGTACAGATATTTGAATGTTTGTGATATTCAGACAAATTATAACTTGAAAGACCTGCCTGTAATTAAAATTCTTGGTAGAATTCCTGGTTTTGCAGAACAGAGACAGATGCTGCTTCTCTGTCTGTATGAGTAGGGAGTTGAGTATAATAAGTATTTGAAGGGAGCACATGAGGGGTTATCCAAGCTTATCATTTTAACTATGACATTAAAGGAACTCCCTGATGGCTTCTAGAAGTGTGATCAACAAAGAAACTGAAGCATAGGAAAACAAATTTCCTATTTTCAGGGCAGTAACGGGGTCAACTCAGTTTGATATTACTTTCACCAAATGAAGTGCTTGTATTACACATACACACGCAGATGGTGCAAATGGAAAAATTAAATAGGGGAGGAAATACACTGCCTGGAGGCAGGTGACTTTGTAAGTGATGTGACAATAAAGGAAAAGGAACCTGAGGAGGCAGATGAGAAAATGAGACATCGAGAAACATGCAAGCAATTGAGAAGCAGATTTTGATGAAAGATGGGAAAAAATAGGTTGGACAAAGAGGCAGTGTAAATAAATGCCTAAAAAAAAAAACCCCAGTAATGACAGGGATGAGGGAACACAACACTTCAGAAAGCGAAAATGAAAGAAAAAATTTAAAGTTGAAGGAGAAAGCTTTAAGTATGAAAAGCTAATGCTAGTGCAATTCTGTATATTTTGAATAGAGAGCCTCTACAGATAGCTTAAACAAGTTACAAACAGTGTAGAGCAAGGAGTGACAGTTTTTCCCACCAGAGAAAAATAAGTCTCTGAACAAACATTTGGAATCAAGGATATTTTCCACAGAAGAGAGAGGTTAAGTCATTTTTAGGAGGATCCAGTTACAATTAAGAAGCATTTTCTCATGCTTATATTAACAATTTGCTGGGTAAAAATGTTTGTACATTTTTTTTCTTTTTACTCCTTGGCTTCAAATTGGAGAAGAATTTTAAGATTTCAGCTTATTTCAGGTTTTGCCAAGTTTGTTATCCACCAGACCAGGAGATATATTTATGGACAGGGAATGTCTTTTATTGTATTCCCTATAAACTGCTTTCTCTTGCAAAGAGCAAAATCAGAACAAAGACATGTATACAGGATTTTATTTTTTTTCCCAGACTTAGCTCTGCCCAATTCAGTGTAGGTAAATAGTTTACAACTCTGTAGGCTTACCCTAAGTTGACAGCCTGGTTCTGTGAACAGTCTCCTGTTCTAAAGCCAATGGGACTACCCAAATGAATAAATATATTGAAATCTTTGTGTATATGTTTGCAAGATCAGTTCCTATGCTGATAATATAATGTGAAAGACAAATTTAAAAAAGAAATTTGGGAACATTTGGTGGTGTTATGTCAGCAAGTAAATACTAACCATCTGGTCGCTAGATTGCTAATCTATTTCCCCTGATTTTATGGTAGCATGCTTCCTGTGTCTGCAAGCTTGAGACTACATCATTAAACTTTTGTGTTGATCTTTTTTAGTGTTTTAACAGAAACATTTGAAATTCTTTGCCATTTTGGGTGTGAAATATTCTTCCTATGCGTATTTTTTCTGGCTGAAAGTTTTTCATTCTGTTACAGCTTATTTTAAGGTGTTTATTGAAACACATTTCTAATAAAGATGAATAATTTCAGGTATGTTCTATAAAAAGCAGACCAGTCATCCACAGCGAATGACATCCAGTTATGTAGGGCTGACTAATCACTAGCTGTAATTAGGCTTAAGATCTCAGTTTGATCCTAGTATCACATAGTACCAGGTTGAAGGGACTCTGGTCCAGCCTTTCTTGGCTTTCTTTGCTGCAGCAGCAGCACCCGGGTCACTCTTACTGAGCTTGCTCCAGGACCCTCAGGCCCCTTGCCACAGAGCTGGTCCCGACAGACAGATCCCTACCTGAGCTGCCCTCCTGGATTGTATTTTCCCAGCTGCAAATTATTGTCCTTGTGGAACTTCATGAAGTTCTTGGCAGCCCACTCTTCAAGCCTATCCAGGTCTTCCTGCAGGGTGGCTCTCTCTCCCTCCCAAAGTGTCCACTTTCCCCCCCAGCTTGGTATTTTCAGCAAACTTCATCAAGATACACTTCTCTCCATCCTCCAGATCACTTATGAAGGTATGAAACAGACATGGGCCCAATATCGATCCCTGGGGGACCCCACTTGTCACTGGCTGCCAGTTTGAAAAGGAGTTATTTACCACCATCCTCTGGCTGTGTCTGGGTAGCCAGTTCTTCATCCACTGCATGGACCACTTGTCTAGATCCTCATACATCCATTACTTTAGGAGGAGTCTCTGGGAAAACATACAGAAAGCCTTGGAGACAATGTCCATTGCTCACCCCCTGTCAACTGAGCAGGTCATTGTGCTGTCAGAAGGTGATCAGGTTTGTCAAGCATGACTTGCCTTTGGCAAATCCCTGCTGGCTTTTCCCAACCATGTGCTTCATTTGACTTGTGATAGCCCCCAGGAGAATTTGTTGCCCGACTTTCCCAGGGAATGGAGTAAAACTGACAGGCCTGTAATTTCCTGAATCTTCCTTTAAGCCCTTCTTGTAGATGGGGTGATATTAGCCTTCTTCCAGTCTTCTGGAACGTCCCCTGATATCCACTGCTTCTCCAATCTTATGGAGAGCATCCTTGGAATGCTCGTCCTTGGAACATCAGCCAGCTCTCTTAAAAACCCTTGAATGTGTAACATCAAGACCCATCAATTTGTAGGCTCCTGTGATAGTTCACAGACAAGCTCCTCTTTCATGAACAGTATCTGTTGGTGTTTGTATAAACCTGGATTTTTGATGCCAGGACCTGTGTCCCAAGGTGGAGAAAGAGGTGAAGAACCTGTTGGGAATCTCTGCCTTTTCAGCATTATGGGTGCCCAATTCACCTCTGCTGTTTAACAATGAGTCAGTATTTCCTTCTGTTTGTTGTTTAGGTACCCAAAGAACCCTTGTGTTTTTTGACCTCTCTAGCTAATTTCAATTTGAGTTGAGCTTTTGCTTTCTTAACTACATCTGCTCACCCTGGAAATGCCCTTGTAGTTCTCCATGGGTTTTCCATCTCTGGTACGTTTCTCTTTTGATTTTGAGCAGACTCAAAAGCTCACATTTAAGCCAAGGGAGTCTTTTAGTCCTACCTATTTTCCTTACCTTAAAGGTCATGAACTGGTTTTGTGCTTCCAGGAGAGTGCCCTTGAAAAACTGACAGCACTCACAAGTGTCTTCATCTTCCATAGATGCCTCCCAGGGAATCTATCCCAACTGAGCTTAGAGCAAGCTAAAATTCTTGACTGTATGTTGTTACCTTAGGGGTAAGTTCTGGATTGCTATGCATCACAAGAAAAAAAGAGAAAGAATTGGTGCATACCATTAAAGGTATAAAATTTCCAACAGACTGAAATGTTGAGAAGCTCTTATCACAGCTTGAGGAAGGCTTGTTTCACTGAGGGAAGCTATAGGAATATCAATTTTCTATGAACTGCAAAGTAAACATATTTAGAAAATTAATTAAAACTACTTAAAAAACTCTCCATGATCCTCATTCTTCTCCCTAGAGGTTTAACTATAATTTATCTTTAATTCAATATAATCAGATCAAATGCAATCTCTTTTATGAATGCATTAAACCTTGCCCATGTGAACTTATGTTAACTATAATGCCTATGCTTCCTTTACACTTACATGAATAAGGCTTTCTATTTTTCCTTTTCATTTTAACTTAACTTAGAACTTTACTAAGTGAAGATTAAATACACCAGTGTTAATTCTTTAACAAAACTAACTGTCCACATAGGGTTTAAATCTACAGCTCATCTATTCATGGAGTAAAGCCTATTTAGAGCTAGATCACGTTTGTTAACAACCAGTTAAAATGAGACCGAATTTCACCAGTTAAAATGGCATAATACAGATTATAGCAGAAATGATGCCCTTGTTTTTTGTCTCCTTGTTGCCAAGAAGTTCTTGTGATTTGGTTTGTGCATTTTCATGAGAATAATCCATGGCCTTATTTTAGAAAGCTGGTTAAAAACAGCATATTGTACATTGCAGAACTTTATTCATAAGACTTTCCTTCTGTAAGATTATCTGTATGTGTTCATTTGTGCAATGAACTCCATGCAATATCCCACACACATAGTGGTTTGCTTGCAGAAGGGTATCAGCATCTTCAGCTGACAGCCCTGTGCTGAGACACCAGGAATCAGCTACAGCTCTGCCTCCGAATCTCTCAGCTGTAGAAACAGCAGTCTTGTGATTTTGCCTTGCCCACTCCAAATGAAAAGGACTTTTGATGTGTAATGTATGTGGTTTAAGTCCACTATTAAGAAAAATACATCTTATGAACAAAACCATAGGCTAATTTTCTTTACCAGATGAAATGAGGATGTTATGCCAGGCAGTAACTTGGAGGATGCCAGTTGTCAAGGAAGGAATGTGAAAATGCTTATGGAAGACCAGCCATCATCACCAGGACTTCAGCAGGAACTGCCTGGATCACCCGGCTCATGCAAGTGACCACAGATGTTGTATCCTTAAAAAGGTGGAACAGGAAGTAGGCTGCCACAAGTTGAAATAAATAATCCATTAACATTCAACTTTTACCATGGGACTGAAATTTTAGTAGGAGGCAAGACCTTAACCTAGTTCTGAGAGGAACTTAAGAAGCCATGGATAAGGTACTGAGAAGAATTCCATACATGCTGTCAAGGCCAAAATGACTCTTAATGAATGAACTTTCATTTCAGAAGGTCATTTAGAATAACTGCAAGTCTAATATTAGATGAAACCAAAGTTTTGGTGGAGCACAAAAAAATTATCCTCTTTTATGTAGGTGTATCTCAGTGCATTTTTAAATGAGTTTTAATTGCTGAAGTTATACTAATAATCATCACGGGTTTTTCCTGGAACGTGCAAGTATCTTCTAATTTAATTTAAAAGCCATTCAGAGTCTAGTTATGAGGTGGAAGAAGATGAAGTCAGTCTGAGCGAAAGCAGATCTGAGAGCCAGGGCAGAATCCTGTCATTCTGTGTCATTGGGAATGGGTGGTGCAAAACCACCTTTGTCAAGATGGACCTAAATGTCACTGCAGTTATGCCATGCCTTGTCAGCTGAACTTCAGGAGAAGAGATAACCACGAGCAGAGCGCTGTCTCTGGCAGGTATCACAAAGACAGGTTGAACTTGGTCCAAAAGGACTTTCTGTCCTCTCCAAAGTTTGCAGGTAAAAAGCTTGGATGAGGAAATGAAAAAATGCTTGGACTTGACTTTGCCACATACTGACTGGAGCAAGGTGAAATGTGTTCTCTGGTTCTTGGGTTAACTGCTGAGAGTAGAGGATCCCTCCTCCTCACTTTAATGCTGCATAGTTTGTCCTGGAGCCAGGGTCTTTTATCAGGAGAATTATGTTAAATAGGAATAAGCAAATTCGGTTTCTCTGTCTATTACTCGTGTCACCTCTTCAGTGCCTTAGGCTCTTATTTTCACTCAGTTTCATTTCATGCAATGATATGTGAATATGGAGAACTGTCAGCATGTTTTTTTTCCTGAGATTTAGGGATATGAGGGGCATTTTTCGACTGGCATTTGCACCTCATCACTCAGGAGATGTGCTTAGTGATAACTCAGCCAGCAGAGTCCCCATGTGTCAACCTCCTATGGTGCATGAACCCACGAGTCACACTAGAAATGGCTTCAAAGAGGGAAAAATGAGGGAGACAGGAGCAGAACACTGGAGGATATCACACATGAGCCTAATTTAGTTTGCTGTTTAGATTTAAGGATAGAGCTTGCTTGCTCGGTGAGTATTGCAGAATAAGACAATAATGACTTTTTTGGCATGGTACTTGGAGCCACAAGGAATAACTCCCTGAGATATCCCTTTTCCTTGCAATCCCCACAATACTTCCTCAGAACGTGTAAATTCAGCTGCCAGATGATACACATTTTTAAACCCAACAGAACTGAAGGCACTCTCCTTAAATTAGCCCAATGGGACAAGATACAGCTTCAAGGGAGCCACAAAGCCACAGCAGGTTAATTAGTCAAGGAATTTTGAATTAGAAAATTAAAGCTTCAAGGCTTAAAGATCAAATAAACAAAATCAACAATCTCTTTAGAGAAAAAAAGGAAAGAAATACACTAGAATTTTCTTTTCATTTTGGTGTATGTGTTTTAACAATATTACAAGGTGTCCATGACGCAATATGAAATAAAAAATTTACACTCATTTAGGCTCAGCAAGGCGTTGATGAGGAACTGAAGATTTTTGGGTTTAAACTCTCTGCCCACAAGAAATAGTGGGGTAGAAGTTTCTGTGCTTTCATGGATAACAAGTAAGGCCAAACTCAATTCTTGGGTTTCCAGTTCTTGACAGAAGTATATTAAGTATGCTTGTGTCCCTCAAGTAGATGTTTTAGCAGAAGTTTTAGTTCTATATATTAGGGTTGTTCATCAGCACTGAAGGTTTAACATAACATCACCTTTAACAATATGTGGCCATACTTAAGGAAAGAAAAACTGACATCAGTGAGCACTACTTTGCATTTTCAGTTTTTTACTACAGCAAAATGTTTCATTTGAACTCTCTTAGTGAATTTGGGAAAATAAATACAGCACATTCTATTGTAAGGGAATTGATTTTCTTAGGATATTAGATAATTATATGATGATGCTTTCCAAAGGCACAGTCAAGACCATGGCCTGGCTGTGCCTGTTTTCACACACAAAACAAAACATTGTTCCAGACAGTTTACCATTTGAATCTTCAATTTTGCAAGCGGCACCATCCACATATTGCACAAAAGAACCTTTCCACACAAAATCTATTTAACTATATTTTAATGTTTAAACAAATATAATAGTAGGTAAAGACATGATTACAAAGCCAAGTAGATGCACAAGGATCAATCCTTTTAACCCTAAATAGGATTTGGGAGGAGATGTCCTCTATTGGCCAGTGGAGATTTAACAGGATCAGTATCCATCCCCCTTTATTTTTACCACTTCACAGATCCTTGTAAGGGTTTTTGTACATCAGCATGCATGGGTGGGAAGCACCATCATCCAAACCAAAATGCATTTATACAAAAATATTTTCTTCCATTTCCCACTGCCAAGAGTGTCTCACACCAGGTAGAAAACTATGTTCAAAATAAAGGGAAAGGTATTTGTAAATATTAGATGAACTAGTAAACCATGGCAGATCGTGATGGCTGTGTGTTCATACAGTCCCCGTGTACAAAACATGATCTTTGCTGACCCTTTGAACTGGCTGGTTAAGAGGACCTTAATAGAAGGCAGACAAGCTTTTGGAATTAAAAAACTAAGCTCTATAACAATGATTTTGCTCCCAACAATTTATAATTGGCCAACACAAGCTAACTACAATGCATATGATACATAGTCTTCCCTGTTCAAAACAAAATCAAGCTAGGAAAGTTGGAATCATGTTTGAGGATTTTTCTGTATGTCTAAAAACTTTTTTGGAACAACCAACACTTCCATTCCTTTAACTAAGGTAATTAAACAATTGTATTTAAACCCACAGACTCTGTGTCAGATGCTGGACTATGTTTATTTTCTGACTTCTCCTCTGGTGTTTGTGACAGCAATAATTACACTCCATTACAGGATGCATTGTAAACCTCTCCAGACGAAGCCTGACAAGCTGTTTTGTGACAGCCACCCTCAGTGTGATTGAGATGTCTGTATGCCCAACATTAAGCTACTTAGCTGTATAAGCCAAGGCTTTACCAGCCCCAAAGCCATAAATCCTTATCACTTCGTTTCACACTCCTTCTTCCTTTATTGTCTCCAACAGTGGTGAAAACAGTAAGTTACAGCTGAGACCTTGTGTGGATTTTTGAGGGGCCATTAATCACCTTGTTCCACATTTTGAGATGAAGTCTTAATCACCATTTCCAAAAGCACTGAAGCAAAGCACTAAATTCATTCTGGATGAGCTGGATTCTTCTGACTGCAAGTAGAGTGTGTGAGTACACCTGTTGGCAGGTCAGCCTTCAGTTCTCACTTCTTCCTTCCTTCCTATTACTTAATTAGGAAATTCTGCTGTGGTACAAAACAGCCTTCTGGGAAGTCAGACTAATTATAAGCTCCCGTGCTATTACAGAAGTGCAAGCAATTCTATTGGCTATCACAAATACAGCAGGTTCAGTATATTTGGAAGGGGTAATCTGACGCTGCCACAGAGTAATTAGTTTATTGTTAGCACTTTGTAATTAGTTTACAGTAATTAATTTATTGTTAAATGGCACTTCTTAGCATTCCTCCTCTTTGAAAAAAAATAAAGCACAATTCCTGTGTATTAACTCCATAAAGATGCAGTGGGAGACCTGCAGTTCCCTCTGTGGGATACTTACAATTCCACTTTACCTCTCACTTTCCAAGAGATTTTCTTCACTTACAGCTGTTTACAAGGTGAGGCTGAAATACATCGATCAGTTTTCCATTCTATAGGCACGGAGGTTGTACAAAGCAGTTCTAGATCTGTTGGGGTAACACGGACGCAGAAGTAGTGGCAAAAGATAAAGTCTTGACAACCTCATGTGGAAGGTGGAAATAATGGGGCTGTTAAGGGGTGGCAACCCGAACCAACACCTTTGATTTGTGGAATGCAATTCTTTGCCTATGACATCTTCCCAGTCAAAAGGATAAAGAATTATAGCTTCTCTGGGCAAACTTAAATCACTGGAGTATTTTTTAAAATTACTGTACCTCACCTGAAAAAATCCACTGTGAGGTTTAAAATCAACCACTCAATTTTCTTCCTTATGTTTTGAATTTTTAGCCTTCCTGAGGACTTAACAACTACTTTTAAGAGACACAGTATATCTGAGGAAGTTCGAAGTCTGTTACACTGACCTGCCACGATGTCTTCTGTGAGGATAAGACTTAATGCTTATTTTATTTGGTTATTTTTTCTTTTCAGAAGCTTTTCTCATAAAACTGGACAAGACAGATAAAACTGGTATCTAGGTCAATCTGAAATGTCTCAGATCGGTAGAAATCTCCTTCGCATGGATTGACAAAGAAAAAACCCAGCAGAATGAGAAGGTGAAGGCCAGAGAGAGGAGCAGGATCCTCTGTTTTTCCACAGAATTTTTTCCTTTACTCCATGTTTTTGTTTTTCCTGAAGACTCTGGTATCCTGTAAGCATTTCAGCTCAGGAAGGAATTATTAAGAAACAATTTCCTAGACTGTATAAGAATTAGACAAATTACTGAAGTTAAACCATTAAGCCACCGTATTACAATTTAGATGTTATCTTACAGACATAACAGCAACAGTGAGTTGTGGGATAGATATCCTGCTCTGGAGACTGGGAAAGAAAACCCAGCAAACCCCAGAAAAAGGTAGGAATTCTCCTTCAACTTCTGCCTGGTAGGGTCAGTGTCAGGTTTCCTGTGCATAGAGAAATAAAATTAAATATCCCGCATACAAAGGATTTCTACAAGTACATGTTAACAATTAAAGATTACATTCTTCTGCTAAGATCACAAAACCCAGTCAGGCTCTGTAGGAAAGCCAGAAATTTGATTAATTCTTCCCTTTTTCTGACCCTTATATTCCTTACGAATTTCTTAACTGCTGTTACCCTTTTTTTCCCCCCTCTTCCTATTTCTCCTATTTGAAATAAGGGCTACCAATGTTGCCTTTTCGAAGTGAAGGAGTATCTTGAGCACTTGCTGCCTGTGCCCTGCTCCATCCGGGCGGCAAAACCCCCCCTTCGCACACACGCTTTGCTCTTTAGGTGCCCAATCATTCCCGAGTGCCTCACCTCCCTCCTCAGCCTCCCCGGGTACCAGGCAGTGCCGCGCTGCTCCTTCCCTCGCGTACCTTTACCTTGCGCGCTCTGCCTCACCTTATTCCCGGCCTTCAAAGGCGCGGCACACCTGTCTGAGGCAGCTGCGAGCGCCTCCCTGCCCCGCCTGACTCCGAGCCGCGGGCTGTCAGTCCCTCCCCTCGCACCGTCCGGGGGTCCGGGCTGCGCTCTGTTTCCCGGAGGCGNAGTCCCGGGGGACAGAGGTGAGTGGGTCCGAGCGGGGCAGCGCCCACCGCAGCCCGTCCGGCTCTCCCATCCCCCTCGCCGCCGAGCGCCCGGCCCGGGGACCCCGCTGGGATGCGGCGGGAGGAGCGGGGACGGCAGATGGACGGCGGGAGGGCGGGCGG
>WBMY01000362.1:630244-745030 GCA_013397315.1 Donacobius atricapilla | reverse complement strand
TTTTTGTTGAGAACTTTATCTTGAAATATTTAATGGTTATTCTCAAAAAGTACTAGACCTAATTAGAGATAGCTGAATGCACTGTGACCTCTTGGTTCCCGAGTTTAGCCCCATCAGGAAAGGGTCAAACTACATTTAAGATATGAGACTGGATGCAAGCTGATGGGGATTTCTTATAGCAGTATAAGAGTTAAGTTTGGTTCAATGTTTGCAAAGCACTTCCTATGTTATAATTTCCATTTAAAGGTTAAGTGTGAAGTTTTATTACTTCTTAAAGCCAAGGTGGCTTTTTTTTGGTCTCAAATTATAGGAAAAGTATTGTTAATGAAGCTACATAATTGCTATATTAAAACAATTTGCAAAAACCATACTACGCTGAATAGTCACAGATGCACAGAGACATAAAAACCTGGTGTCTCTTTGTTCAAAAAAATAAAAACCAAACCGCAGAAAAGAAAGCCAACTGGATGTCTTCTGGTATCTTGATATCTGTCCTATTTTGGGTTTGGAAGGGCCCTGTGGGAATTACATCCTTCAGTTGGGTATTTAGCAAAATATTCGAGAAACAGCAGTGGTTTCTTAAATCTGGTCATCAAGGAACTCGTATGTAGATAAGTAGCTAAGACTATCATCCTAAATTGTGTTTTTGGTTTGGTTTGCTTTTTAATTGGCAAAACTTCTGAAGTAATTACCTTGTTTGTTCTAACCCAGGCAGAAATACTGTGAATGTAGTGTGCTGTGGATTTAATCACATTTTGAGTGTGGGTTTTTTTGTTATTTCTGTAGCTGAGAGCAATGTCAGTAGGATTTCTTGGTCATTTTTTAACCCATGCAAGTAGTGGGTGGGACACCACTGATTTAGCACTTTAGAGATGATAAAGAAATGATTTGTCTCTGTCTGTATGTATATTTATATCTCTATGTGAATTTTGTCCGCATATGCAAGGTACTTGCTTACAAACGTACTTCAAGTATGTTACAATGTGACTGAGTTAAGAATAAACCTGTGGACCAACTCGGAGTGCTGATTAGTTCTCGCTCACTCGGATGGAGTTTATTGCAATTTTATGCAGCTGTAGTCCCATGGTTATTTGTATCAGTCATCCTCCAGACCTATGGAAGTGAGGGTTCATATTGTGCAACAAGGGGATAGTTTCAACAAGTTGTCATTTCTTTCATTTGTGTTGGTAATTTTTATGCATTTTAACCTGCTCAGTGGGAGAAACATCTCTAAAGCAATGGAATTTCCCAAGTATATTTAGAACAAGACATCCAGACTTCAGTGCTGACACCAAAATGTGGTGGAATGTTCTACTTTTTGCTGTTCATACAGAGCTGTTACATGTCAACTGTACAGTCATGACTAGATTAATACTGGCAGCATCTGTCTTTTTCACTCCTTTTTTTTTTCCTTTTTTTGAATGTTTAAGCTAAACTGAAACACATGCACGTTGGAATGATGGTTTGAAATGCATTTTACAGTGTTTTCTATCTGACAATTTTTTTTGAGTAGATTAATTGATGGGTGTAACAGTAAATCTGATCCTGGATCCCTTTGGTCTGATACTTGACTGAATGCCCACTTGTCATTGCCTATGTGAGTGAAATGTATGTAAGGAAATTGAAGTCTGAGATACTTATTTTAAGCTGCCTTTACAGTCAGTGGAGAGATACAGGCAACTCTAGGGGTAATTAATCTCTTTTACATGACACATGTGGTACCTGTTTTTGTACACTGAGTGTAAAGGGGGTGAGGTATAGCTGAGTAGATAAGCCTGAGCTCTAATTTTTATTTTGCTGGGAAAGGATGTACGAGCTTAAATAAAGATTTTCTCTATGCTGTAAAATGCAGTGGTAGTACAATGGTGCAGTAAGCCAGAAGGTAACTGAATAGAAGGCAATGTGGGGGAGTTGGGGAAGACATAACATGCTTTATTATAAAAAACACTGACTGTACATCAAGACTTGGATCCTGTTCTTTGCCATTCTGTTATCATTTTGGATAGCCACTTTATTTGCATTTTCAACTCCTTTCTCATCACTAAAATTAACACTGTGGTATCTGTTCTTTTCAAACTGTTCTGAGTGTTTTGTTAATTCTCTGGCAATAGTTTCTGGTGGAGTTCACTAGCAGTTTTTTTCTTAACAGTAAAGGGAATTCTGGGTGCTAAAAAACCTGAAATATGATGACAATTAAAATGTTCTCTCTTTCTTTCTTTAGATCTCCATCAGATGGAGTGATACTCTTGGAACATGACAAAAAACCTGGACTAAATAGAAGTTTTCCTATTTTAGGAAAAAAAAAATTCCAAAATGTACAGACCAGGAGAAATGGTCAAACGTCGACTCAACATGCATGCTCCTCCACGGATAAGAAGTGTGGAAGTTGCTCGAGGAAGAGCAGGTTATGGGTTTACCCTTTCTGGACAAGCTCCTTGTGTTCTTAGTTGTGTGATGAAAGGAAGCCCTGCAGATTATGTTGGACTTAAAGCAGGAGATCAGATATTTGCAGTTAATGAAATTAATGTGAAAAAAGCCTCTCATGAAGATGTAGTGAAACTTATAGGGAAATGTTCTGGAGTCCTGCATATGGTCATTGCTGAAGGGATTAGTCATATGGATTCATGTTCAAGTGATGAAGAAGTTGGTTTTTATGATGGGAAGGGGTGGCTGAAACCCAAACCTGACTCTAAAGCTCTGGGTATAAACAGAGCAGAGAAAGTTGTTGAAGAAATGCAGTCTGGTGGTATTTTCAACATGATCTTTGAGAATCCTGCTCTTTGTGCTGCTAACTCAGATAATTCTGCACCAAAACAAAGATCATTTTCAGTTTCTGCTGCTATGAAATTTGAAACTGGCAATGAAAGTGTAAGCAATCCAAACCTACTGTCAAAGGAAGAAATAGCCAAAGTTCTGAATGATGATTCAGTTTTTAGAATTGGACTGGAGAGCGCAGAAGACTTTGGATTAGATGCAAGCATTTTGAACGTTGCCATGATTGTGGGTTACTTAGGCTCCATCGAACTTCCTTCAACAACCGCGAATTTGGAAACGGAGAGTTTGCAGGCCATTCGTGGGTGCATGAGACGTCTGCGGGCAGAGCAAAAAATCCATTCCCTGGTGATGATGAAGATAATGCATGACTGTATTCAGCTCTGCAGTGACAAATCAGGTGTTGTGGCAGAATACCCTGCAGAGAAACTGGCATTCAGTGCTGTTTGCCCGGATGATAGAAGGTTCTTTGGACTAGTTACAATGCAGACAAATGATGATGCAAGCTTGGCTCAGGAAGATGAAGGTGTCCTGAGGACATCTTGCCATGTTTTCATGGTGGATCCTGAATTATTTCATCATAAAATTCACCAGGGTATAGCGAGACGTTTTGGACTGGAATGTACAGCAGATCCAGATACAAATGGCTGTCTGGAGTTTCCAACATCTTCTCTACCTGTCCTGCAGTTTATTTCTGTTCTGTACAGGGATATGGGGGAATTGATCGAGGGAATGCGTGCGAGGGCTTTCCTTGATGGCGATGCAGATGCTCATCAGAATAATAGTACAAGCAGTAACAGTGATAGTGGAATTGGAAATTTCAACCAAGAAGAAAAGAATAATAGAGTTCTGGTGGTTGATTTAGGGACCAATCCAAGTAAACACATTCCTAGCAGCCTATGGGAAAATCCAGTTGGAAGGGGACAAAACCACCCTGCTTCCCACTGGAATGGCTTCTGTCACGAGCAAGAGGGAAACATCCCTTTAGAAGTAATTCAGAATGATAAGTCCCAAAATGTAAGCAAACACTTGAGCCCTTCTGCTCGCATTGAAGTTCCCTTGGTTTCCTCCCGAAATTCAGTACCCCCATCAAAGAAAAACGCTGCAGGCACGGGCAATCAGAGGTGGCTGCCCGTGCACGTCCTACAGGAGTGGCAGCACGGAAATGCCAGCGACCAGGAGTCGTACACGGACTCCACGGACGGCTGGTCCAGTGTTAACTGTGGGACCCTTCCCCCACCAATGAGTAAGATTCCAGCTGACAGATACAGAGTGGATGGCAGCTTTGCTCAGCCGCAGCTGAAATCTCACAAAAGTGAATGGTCCAAGAAGATGTTCTGCATTCAGAACAAATTTGGCCCTCCTCACAGTATCAGGAAATCTAAAGAAGATAAAAAGGTAAGAGTATGCTGGTGTTGGTTCTTAACAGTACCAGAAAAACCCTGCACCCAAACCCATCTGCCTGTGGTACTTTTACACAGTAATATTTGCATATTAAAATTTAAATGTATACTATATAATTTGCAAAATTTCAGATGAAGAAAATAATACATTTCTCTCTCGTCTGCAGAGGCGTTGCATATTCCTCTTTAATTGAGCGCAGCTCTGGAATTGTAGTTCTGCTGGAAGTGTTGCCTTGGTAGGGCTTTCTCACTTCTCTTCTTGTCTCTTCATTGTTTCCAAATGTTTCAGTGGCACTGAAATGGAAAGGAAGCATGACATTTTAGCAACTTCAGTTTCTTCTGACCTTCAGTTGCAAAAGAATGGAAATCGTCTGCATCTTTAGTCTGGTTTCTTTTTGTAGAAGGCTGGCTTGCAAATGTTGTTATTTTAGTGGCATCTAGTTTTATAGAGATGTAGTCTAATCATTAGTCAAAAACCTGGATTATATACTTTTAACTGAATAAGACTGTTTCATTATAAAACTTCACTTCAGCAAACATCTCAACAAGTAGCATTAAAAACTGACATAAAAAAAACTGGTAGTGGTAGGTCACAAATTTAACATTCTGCCAGCAAGCCCATAATTCAAATTTTTTTCCAAATTACTTGTTTTGTCTACTGTTAGACAAAACGAGGAGACAGAAGCAAAAAATTGTGTGGGAAGAGTATTCAGCATGATTACATACCCTTTGAGACACACACATTTTGCTGTTGAGGGAACTAATCTCAGGGGAGTCTGTTGTAGATAACTGGAATTCTAGAAAGTGGAGGCCATTGTTCTGATACAGAAAGGATCAGTAGCAGTTTTGTATCTGAAATGTTTGCTGACTCCAGGGAAAGACAGAATCTTATATTCCAAATTAGCCTTCAGGAAGCTTTGTCATCCCATGCTTATATTGGCATTCACTTTAACAATACACCAGTGTATAACTATTACATACACTAGTTTGTTTTTTTATTTTATTTTCAGCACAAAAAGCATACAAAAGACTGTATGTGAAAGTTTTTTGTATTACTTATGGGATTGTTTCAGATGTCTGTTGTGCTATCCAAATTTGTTTTGAAAAAATGTGTATTTTCTCACCTGATTAAAAATATACAACTGCTGATCAAGTGGTCAGCAGTAGAGGTTCATTAGTTGTTTCATACTGTTAGAAACAAAACCTTTTTGGGGATTAGGTTGCAGAACTTCAGAACATTTTGGGTTTGGTATGGAAAGAGAAATTATTTTTTTATTGCTTTTCTTGCACTGTAAAGCAAGCAACTTTTGCGTACGTTCTGTTGTATGCTTTTTGCGCTGAAAATAAAAAGAAATAAACTAGAATGTATAATAGTTACACACTAGTGTATTGTTAAGGTGAACACTGCTACAGGCAGCAATGCTTTCCAGACCCACAATAAAATTAAATTTTCAAGTGTTCTTAAATACAAGGTGATTCACACTTTCAAAAGCCAAACAGAAACACTACATTTGTAAACATGGTCCACCCAAAGCACTTAAGACTCAGTTCTGCCTGCTGCCCTGAAAGTCTGTGTGCTTCATGATCTCCTTGCTGATGGGCCAAGGAAAAGGCCTCTTTCAGTGCTGCACCTGGTGCAGGTGCACTGGTCCCACCTGCTGCATTGGATGCTGCTGAAGTTCCCTCAGGGCCTCTGTAATAAGTTTGTGTCTGCAGTGTTGTGCATGGTGGTAATATGGATTAGATATTTGTCAGAAACACTTATTTCATGGAAGTCAAGACTATACTAATTAAAATTTTATAGAAAATTTTACACTTTGAGATGAAAGATGATCTATGTGTGGATAAAGAGTAATAATATTTCACCTACTCAGATCACTCAGATCAGCATAAACTAACACTAAGTATCTCAATCTTCCCTTTTAAGTCTATCTGATAATGAAATAGGCATTCTCTTCTTTGATTAATAAATTTGTTTGCAAGACACATTTAAAATGTTCCTACATGTCTTTAGCATTTAATCTCTTCATTAAGGCTACAGACCTCCTTATGCATTTTAATTTTATTTTTCAGTATTATGAAGGCTGTTGAAACTGATGAGAAAAGCGCATAAAGGTTATTTGGAGTAATGCACAGAGATGAAGTTGTACAATGTTCTCATCTTACATTTTTCATGAAAATAATCAGGGGATGTCATTACTGATGATCATACCTCTGTACTTCAGGTGCTGCAGAAATAGGGAAAATCTGTATTTGCATTGTAGAGCCTTAGTTTATTTTCATAAGAGAGAAATTTAGACTTTCTTATTACTCTCTGTGCAAAGACGAGGTAAAACTGCTCATTCCAAACCATTATTCAGGTGGGTTAGCTCCTGTGTTCTAGAAAATTACATGTTCTCAGCTGCCTGTGACCTTTTTAAGTGGTAAGGACTTATTTTACATAGCTTGCTCAGACTTATTCCAGTCATGGAATAAAGTGTAAAAAGTGGCCACACAGGATTACATTCATATTTTTACAACCTGGTGACTGAGTCTAAGTCTTCATTTGGCAGTACTTAAATTGCTTTTAATTGTCTTTTACATCAATACTGAAGGCAAAACATTCTATGAATGGGAATGTAGAAGCCACTAGAGGGAGAAAAGGTTACCAAAGCTAGAGATTCTTGTGATGGACCGTGTACTTCCATATTAAACACTGTCTTCCTTGGAATTTTCATGACATGAGTTCCTGGATGCAGTTCTGCTCTAGCAGAGCTGCTGTGCAGATAAACAGTGATGATCACAGCATGTAATTCCGAAAAATATGCTGTACTGTACAATGCTAGTGGGGGGTAAGATGGGCATAAACTACTTCCAGATTTTATAGCTGCACTTACAAAACATTTGTGAATTGTACAGCACGCAAGAGCAGATGTGAGAAAGTGTTAGTGAACATATCTATTTAAAATTACACTTTGAGAACGGAGCTTGGGAAGTGCTTCTTGTGAGTAGGAATAGATATGGCATTTCAGACCTCAGGTTACGGGCAAGTAAACACATTTTTTGAGCTTTGTTTTCCCTTTAGTGATGCTGTTTTCAGCTCGCAGACTAGAATTGTGATTAGTTTTGTGATAATTGAGAAACCAACTTTTAAAATAATTATTTGCTATAAGGCATTTTAAAATTCAATATAAGTATGAATAGCAGAAAATAGTTAAAAATGCCTAATTTTGTTGTCAGTGTATAGCATGAGGTTTCTTGTTTTCTTTAAAATGTTGTAATTATGAATTATCCTCAAATTACTGAACACATACTTTCATGATTGCTGGATATTTTATCTTTTTCTAAAACCTTTTAAAAAGGTTTCTGTGCATGGCAAGAGGAGAACTAAATCAGGGAGATTTTGGTTCTAGTCCACCTCTTTTGACTAAGACTTACTAGAAGATATCTCTGGCCCTGTACACTTCTCATATTGTGCCCTGTACTGAGCTTCACATTTCTGGTGTTTCTTAAGTGTCACGTGAAGAGACCTCTATTGAAGCACCTAATGAGAATATTTTGGTGGTATCCATGTCTTCCGTAGGTCTCAGATGAAAACAAGCAGGGCGAGGCCTGATGATGTTGCCAAAATTTACTGCAAAGGCAAATCACGGAAGGCAAGGTGCCTTTCAATCTGAGAACAACTAAGGAAGATTTCTGGTGACAAGAAGCTTCTAAATTGCTCCAAGATTGGTGCTGGGTAGGGGTGTGTGCTCTTGTGAGCTCTGTGAGACCAACATGAGGAGCCTGGTTATGGTTTCGGTGGGAATGGCATAATCGCTGCTTTTTTTGTTTGTAATTCCAGTTGCACTGTCTTGCCTTTGCTGTTGCATTGCTCTTTCCACCTTCTTTAGCATCCCACTAAGTTCCAGCCGCTTACCTACTCGCTCTTGTGCATGATTTTTGGGTGACGCAAATGAAAAGCACCATAAGCAATATGAAAACATCAGGGGATGTTAGAATTGGCAAGGGACTTAAGAAATTGCTGAACAGGGGAGCATTCCTTTCCCTCTAGACTAAATTAATATAAATGCATTTGATTTCGTTCAACCCTCGCTCTCTGTTTTCAGGCTCGTGCCTGGCCAAAAATATGTCTTCCCATTACTGTTTTAAATTAAGTTTTACTGGGAAAATACTCCTTTTTCCACTGGAAAGCTTTATAACAGTCAGTTTAGTTTTTGGGTTCCCTCTCCATAAGGACAGAATCTTCGGCATTGACCTCTCACCATTCTCTTTTAGAAAAAGAAAGTCTGTTTTAATAATGTGGCAGTGAATATAACATTGAAGATCAAAAGAGGTTTTACAACCTGAGCCTGATAACTAGCATTTGGGTCCTAAGTTTATTCCAAGTGAATATGACAAATCTATTGAAATGTAATTAAAAAGCTTTTTAAAATTTTGGATATTGGCTTTTATAAATCCTTTACTTTTTCACAGTTGTTACACTACTGTCCTGATTACATTATTGTTTGTGCTGATGAAAAGTTTGAATTTGGGGTTGGATCCTATTTGTAGATCTTAGAGGAAGACAAAATAGAAAATGTTACTTTATGAGACTCACTGGACGGTAGTATTGCAAATGTGTATTTTCTTTTTTGAACAATAAAATTTATCAACTGCTTGGTGACCTTCATAATTTAAGCTCCTGAAAATATAGTAAAAATGGAGAAGAGAGAAGATAGGTAAGCAGTACTGTGGGGTTCACTAAGGCATCTTTTCTTGCTAATCTAGTTCACAGGTAACTATTATCATTCCTCTGTTTTGATCAGAAATTTAACTGTAACTAATGCAGAGTTGTCTTTGTTTCCAAAGCAAGTGTTACTGAAAAAGATATGCTGTCCAAGTTAAAAATGATTTTTTTTTTTGTGGTGAAAATCTGTAATTTGCTTCAGATCCAAGAACTGCAGTTTTTTTATCGTTGGTAACTGGATGGTGAACTAAGTGCAAAGCAGATATTTTAGATGCAGAGACAATGTTGGCAAAGCTTTGTGCTTCCCATATTTGTTTTTTTTTTGTTGTATAATTACATGTTTTTTTCCCTTTCCTTTAGAATTCTGTTTGCTCACTAGGGTAATTGCTCCAGCACAGCTGTTTTTAAAGCAGAATTAATGGCAGCTGGATTGCTATTCTTATGCAGTACAATTTAATGTCAACTTTTGGATTTATAGGTTTTTGATCTGATTTGAGATCTACCTATCTACCTTAAAGAGAACTCAAGAAAAATCCCAAACACCAGCCTAGATCTGAGAATGTGCTATGTGAATTAATCTGTAAAGAGGCCTCTATGGGAAATATGTCCTCTGATTTTTGCTTTGAGAAAATGAAAAGCAATTAAATATTTAGTAATTCCATGCAGCCTTTTCATATGAATTGTAGTCTTCTAAAATTATTTTTTTAATGATTCTAAGAGCTTCAAAGTGTTTAAAAATCCCAACTAATGCTGGCTGTGTTTTTTTGAAAAAGAAATTAGATAAAATCTGGACAGTAAATGTCTGTACAGCAATGCTGACTTTATGAAATGTCCTCATTACAAATTTGTGTACTAGAAAGAAAATGGCATAGAAAAAAATAATTAGCACAGAAGGAATTGAAATAATGAAAAATGGCTTAATATTTGTGTTTTAAACATAAAAACTTTGAGATGGGAGATTATGAAGTTATTGTCTGTACTAAGAAAGATCTGAATTCCTTCCAGTTGAGAAGATTTAGAGAAGAAAAGGAGTTGTAAAATACCAGTTTTCCACTGGATAAGAAATCAGGGCATATGGAATAAAAATCTTTAATTAGCAAAAATAAATATGGAATTGCTAAATCTTATATGAACTTGTACTTCTGGCATTCCTGATATCACTCAACTTATATATTCTGCAGTTTAATAGTGTGGTAAGAAAACACATAATTGTGCTTTCTGTATAGTTTCATTTCATACCTGCTAATATTTGTCCTGAGAAACACTAACAATCTTTCTCTCTACTTTCTCTTAGAGATATTATTTTTGTTTAAACCTCAATCACCAATCACTTACTTTCTAATCAGAAGTCAGCTTAGTCTTTTCCTGTCCAAAACTTTTTTTCCTAATTATAATATAACTGGTTACTGTAATATTATTTTTGATATGGGTTACCAGAGTTATAAGCAGTTTTAAAAATATGTGGACAGACAATATATTCATAGGGCTTATTTCTTGGGAATTTTTTTCTTTTATGATGATTCCTTTTATGATGGTCAGAGTTTTGATTGTTACTGATTATTTGGTTATACTGCATTAATATTCCCAGCTAATGCCTACCTAATGTTCAAGATGATTTGAAGCTAGTTGTTATGTCCTTTTTTGTATTTTTCATCGCATTTTCTCCTAGTGTAGTAAGGTTTTTCTGTTGCTCTGCAATTTCCAATTACCAGGCTTCCAACTTATAGAAGATACATTTATCTAGTTATACTGAGAAAGTGATCTTACTTTTTCATATATATAAATAACATCAACATTTGTGGTGTTTTTGGTTTTTTTTCCTTGAAAAGGGATTACAATAGTACTGAAGTGCAGATGGGTCAGTGTTTTATGCAGAATATCCTCAGTAAGGAGACAAGCATTACATTTCATTTACTTGGATGTTCATGTCAGGACAGTCACTTTCCTGTATCTTCCTGGAGTCCATGTAGATCTTCTATGAAATTTTACAACACTCTTCATTGTATCATGGGCCAAACTGGCATTTAAAATGCCAGTGTAATAGTTAGAAAGGAGTGAAATGTGTCATTATCATCTGATCAGTAAAGAAGTATTACTAAAAGGAATATAGCATTTGAATTCTTTGTCATCCCGGTGTACCCCAACAACAACAACAAAGTTTACAGGAATTGCAGTGTCATTAAAGCCTGCAGAAAAGCTGGCAGTAAAGTTTGAATGATGATAGACCTTTCTGATTAACCCTCTGTCATCTAATCTGGTTTTGTGAGGTGCTGTCCCTCTGTGATGGTGACACAAGCGCAGGGCAGCCTGAAGGATGTCACTTCATTCTGATTTTTTCCACAGCACCTGGAGCCCTCCCTGTCAGCAGAGATACTGTGCCCCAGGACTTATTGCTTCCTGTGCCAGGCCAGGGAACAGGACCACAGCCACCTCTGCTCCCAGTTCCCCCCAGATTGCTTTATCTCCTTCAGAATACCAGGAGCCCTCACCCAACATACCCCGTATTTCAATCTATCCTGTTCTCAGGCCCCACACACCCTCCTTTTCCCAACACTGTGAGTGCCACTGTCTGTGTTGGGTGGGGGGCACGTGATGCTGGCAGGTGGGATGGGTGGCAAAGGGGGTCAGGACCTGCTCTGCCCTGCCCTGCTCTCAGTCAGGAGCGTGGATGCTTAGGGTGGGAGTGGGCAAGAGAGGAAGACAAAGCCACACAGTCCAGATCAGGATTTGAGACTAATATTGATGGCAGAATAATATTTGCCTCAGTTGCTTTTTTTCTGTGATCCTTTCACTATTTTTTGAGATTTTTGTGTGCTTTATTGGTATTACTGTGGCATCCATGTTTCCCATCCCTTTTTAGAAAGGTCTAAACCAGGAACTTTCTTTCTGAAGTCTTAAACCTGTATTCTTTTTAAAGATGAACTGTCAATTCAGACTGATCCTTTTGCTGAAGTGCTCAACAGCCAGGATTAAATTCGGCAAATTTTGAATATCCACAGAATTTTCAAACTTTATGGTCAGTGTGTCTGGGTTCCAAACTGTTATGCCTTCACCATACAAAATCACAGAATTAAACGTAAAAACAATGGGAGTTTTTAAAAGCTTCAACAGCTGGAAATAGGGCAAATTAAAATTTGTTGATTTTATAGTTAGTGTGATTAAGTTCTGTGACACATAGAACATACCAAAATCTGTTGAGCACCTTAATAAGTTGAGCTCCTTAAATTGAGGCTAGCGGTTCTCTGTGACCATTCTAGCATGTGCATGGTCCTTTTATAGCCTCTTAAATGGCCAGGACCTAGGATAGTGTAGTTGTTCCACCTGAACAGGAGCAGAAACATTTTCTATGACAATTAGTGCATGCTGGTAATGACATTTTTGTCTTAGAGCTTCTAAACTTTGTTCATCACATTTAATGACTTTCTTTTGCTTTTTTAATCAAACATTTAAACTTTTAAAGCAATTTCACTTGAATCTTGTGAGATTAACTTTTGTTGTGAAACAGTTTTGGAAGCATAGTTCTATAAATGTGGATGATCGGGCTTGTCAGTGCTTTTTAAACATTTTTGGTTAGCTTTCCTTCTTAGGTTTTACCTTTCCTTCTAGCTGCTCTTCCACAGAGCAGGAAAAATCTCTGTCCCATCAGATTTAGTCCCTTTAGTTTCCTTTTAAGATCGCAAACTATAATGTGTTTTCCATGAAAAGTTGTAAATTTGCTGGAAGCTGGCCTAAAGCCTCACAGTTTTTCTTTCTCCTTTTCTCCCTTTTTGTGGATTCCTGCTGCCAGCTCACTGTATTTTTTTGTTGTCAGGGATGCCTGAATTCCTAACAAAAATTTCCCCCTTCCTTAGTCTCTAGTACTCCAATAGCTGCCTGTCTCCTTCCTTGCCAAACCCTTTCTGTACCTTCAGCTTTTAAACTGGTACCAGAGGGGAGGAAATTTATTAGTAATATCCAGACAATAACTGTGGAGAGGCACTAAGACTGTTTACACAAAATGGAAATTTCAGGTTGTTGCATATGATAATTTGTTGCAAAGTTAAAATCCTCGATAAGTGCGTTTGGTGGAATATGAAGGAGCACGGTGCAGCTTGTGCTATAGCTGGGAATTCCTTTAAGCTAATTGGAGATGTTTTCTGAAGGTGTTTGGTTTCCTTGTGTTCTGAATAATTGATCAGGTTTCATTGACTTCTGTGCACTCAGGCTCCAGGTTACAGTCACATATTGGCTGTCATGGTTTCACGTTGTGTTTCTTTGGAAGTTCCAGCTTAAAAGCGTTCCTGTTGTGCTCAGGCTAGAGTTGGCAGTGAATATCGTGAGTTGTGCTGGCATGACTGTCTGTGGAGCAGCCTTAGAAACAGGATTACTTCATTTAGTAAACTCTAGTTTACTGTTAGTGGAGATGAGGGCTGCCAAAAATCTTATATGGAACTGCTGCCTGACTTGTTTATCAGTTAAAAATACTTTTAAGAGCCCATCATTTTTTGTTCTATCTTTAAATAATTAGAGTTGTGCAAATCATCTTATATTGGAACCTTTTTGTTCTTTCTGTTCCTCTGTTTGCAGTCTAATGTGAGTCACACCCTTATTCACTCCCTCTGCTTTGCTAACGCATGAAGTACAACGTTTTCCACTTTCTCATGTGTAATTTTCTTGCACACCATTCTTGTTCTCAGACAGAAACCGTTCTCGCTTGGACATGATCACAAAAGGCTGCTATATCAGTCCCCCCTGGTGACCTGTTTTCAGTGCTCTCCTTGTCATATTTGCACTTACCATCTCCTGTTTGCCTAAAAAAAAAAAAAATGGGTGATCTAGTAATTTATTACAAAAAGATAACACAGATGCCATTAATTGTTCTTTTTCTCTTACCATTATACATTTAACTGGTATTTCAATCCATTCTAATTTTTACTTTTCTATATGAGTAGAAAAAGGAATGGATTTTTTTAGAACATCAGTACTTTAATTCCTTTAATCCTTTGTTGTTCTTCCTCTCCATCTGCCAAATCATAACAGGATAGAAGCTTTTAGAGATATGTTCTTTTATACTTTCACCATGATAGATGTAGTAGCAGGGTGGCAAGTGTCTGCATTGCAAATTGGAGAGCGTGTATTGCTGTAGCACATGCTGTTCACTGACCAACTTGTTTTCACAAATTTCTGTGCTTTTTTGTTGGCTTCTGGATGCCTAAAATTTCTAAGGTGAAGGCACTTAGTAAAATGTCAGGTAGACTATAGTTTATAATTCTGTTCTCTGGTGGAATTTCTTAGATTTTCTCGACTATTTAGATATTTTTAGATTTTCATAGATTTAGCAACACTTTTTGAAAGAGAATCTTTAAGGTAGGATAATAAACAGTTCCAGGGCTTATAGGCAATCTGTATTTAAAAAAAAACCCAAACAAACCCAAACAACCCTACAGCCTGATGTTCTTGCAGCAAAGTTCAGTGTTTTAGCTTAGCAGCTAACAGAGAATGAAACAGTATATTTTCATAGACTGGTTTGGGTTGGAAGGGTCCTTAAGGTCATCTCATTCCAAGCCCTCTGCCATGTGCAGGGACACCCTCCACTGGACCAGATTGCTCCAGCCTGGCCATTTTTCTCGTCATCCATGTATTGTTCTGAAATGCCTGTGGGTAATTTAGGGGTTTTTAATACCTGTTTAATGGTGTAATAAAAGGTTTTAGAGGTATGATGATTTCTTTATGTCTAACAGACCGCACAAATGACATTAATATCAGTCCTTGCACTGACAGTCTCTCTGTGATCAAATACTGTGGATTTCCTTAGCCGTGCTGATTAGTGCACTCTAGTTGCAATGGCTGTTTCTGTTCAAGTCATGGATGCTTTTATTTCCAGCTCTTCAGAATCCCATGAAAAACATTTGCCAAAATGGTGCTGTTTGCTTAAGATGCGTGATTTTTTCCTTATTTGTGTGCATGTGTGTGTGCAGAGCCATTTTTATAATTGATCTAGAGAAGGAGGTCTGCCTTCATAGCCTAAATGTCTGGAATAGAGTCAAGAAAAGATGAAAAGGGAGACTTCTCAGGAAATTAAATACTCATGAATTGCAGTCTTTTGGGTTTTTTTTAGTAATGCCCTCCTTAATTTCCTAGATGATTAATTTGATTTTTCAGAGCAAGGAAGATATTTTTGTCAGTTGAAAATATTTTTTTAATTGCAATTGTTATCCAGATGGGTTAGGGAAATGGTTAGCTCAGTGAATTTTTATATTTTGTAATCATTGCTTAAGCATTGTTTTATGCCCAGGGTCTCCTTTTTCTTAACCTGTTCTTATCTTTACTGTTCCACTCAGTAGTCAGTTTTGCATAACAATGTCAAAAACCATAAATAAAAACTTTGATTGGATACTAATTTACTTTCTAAGAGAAAATACTACACAATTTACAAGTGGTTTTCATCTGCTCCGCCTCTTTCTCTTTGCTTCTAGCCACAAATAGGTAAGCAGTGTTTTCTTCCAAAATGAGGCATCTGGTGATAATTAATCTTATCTAGAATCTGCTTCTCAGTGGAATCTAATTAGATTTGTCTTTGGGCAGTTGGTTCTTCCTCTTCCTTCAATTTGTAATGTTACTGTTTCAAAAATTTTTTGAGTGCACCTCTAGGTGCTTGTCTTAATCTCCCAGAATCATATATAGCAATCTCTACTATTTAAATAATTGCTGGTCAATTTATATTCCTTATTGGGGATGAAACAGAATGAAAAGTGAAAATGTATTTGTTATTCTGAATAGATATGTCTGCTCCTGGTAGTTTTTTCATTTTTTTTCCTGTCACCCTTTTATTTTCAATGAAAGATGAGGTTCTCTCAGGCATGCATCTACTTTTAAGAAACACATCAAAGACCATTAAGCATCCATACTGTGTAACTGTTTCATTAGTTTCAAAGTACCAATTGTACTTGCACTAATGATGCCATTAATTTGCTGAGTTGTTAGTAGTCTGAGGGTTTTATCACCAATTCTCAGATTAAGAATGAAACAAATTAAAAATCCCAGAACTAGTGTGGTCAGACTTGACTAACGGTGAAATTGAGTAGCTGTACACGTATATTCATGTTGTTCTAACAGAAACGTTTATACAGGAGGAGCCTCGTTAATGTTTTGATCAGCTGTGCAGCCACAGTAGTGGATACTGCTGACTTGAGTCGGGGGTTGAGGTGAAGCTCACGGTGTGGCCAGATCAGCGCGTTAGGTGCAAGCTTTGCCTTCACACAGGCAAGGCTGGTGTGGCTGGAAGGGATGAGGCAGCTGTGAGCCACCTCAGCCTGGATGGACGCACGATTTTAAAAGTTGCTCAGAAAGATGCTCAAAAAGACAGGATCTGTCCTCATTCCACTGGGTGCTGCTTGTCAACATTTATGGAGAGCAAGTTTGCTCTCTTCGCATTTATTTGATCATTTAGCAAAAGCCATGTTAGTTTGTTTATTCTGCACTTTTAAATGCTCTCTTAGAACCTTGGAAGCTAATATCCAGTTACTAGATTTCCAGGTTGCTTTGGCAAGAACCTGCCTAATTTGCTTCTCAGCCAATAAAAACACAACCAAACCCTTAGTAAACTGAAAATTGGGAGGGAAAGAGATTTCATAGGAAAATGGATCACTTTTAATACTGAATGAAGCTGAACTCTCAAGCCTGTTGAGGGGATGAACCCTGCTGCATACTTTGGATCCAGATTCCTGTTTTGTCATGACAGTTCTTTGGGCTTGTGAACAGAATCTGTGGCGAACACTGGTGATGGCCAGAGCCCAGCTGCTATACAACAGCGTTGTCTCCGTGGGAATTAGCAGACAGACAGACATCTCCGAGGCTGTACAATGCTCTGGCTGCTCCTCTCTGCTTTGTACGAGTGGTTGTTGGCATGAGGCTGTGAGGATGTGAAATTTGTGGTTGTTCCTTTGATTAATGTGATGTGTATAGACTTTGCTATGAGTGATCAAAGGGAGACCGAAATATTTCAGAACTTGGAGCACAGAAACTTGCCCGAAGGAAGAAATGAACACAAATAGAAAATTTAATAAATATTACAAATCTGCCAAATGAGCAATTATAAAAGTTCTAATAATAAATATATTTTTAAGCTTACTATAATGAAGAAAGATGCTGACATGAAAGAGGAATTTTCTCTGTCTTCTATTTTCTAAAGCAAAAAAGCATCAGTAGACAGGGAGGAATTTTCCCCACATTGAATGTTACAGTGAAAGGAATCTAAAATTTCAGGCACATAATCACAAGCTTTTGTAATGTAGTGAGTTTATGTACATCTGCTTAGCACCAGTCACCAACTGTGTGCCTAATTTTAGGTTTAAGCTTACAGTTTGCCATTTGGAATAAACTTGATATGTATATGCTGAGTAGCTTAACCAGCATCTGTGACGTTTTAGGGAGAAAGAGTATGATTATGGGGACAAGAGAAAACCATTAGATATAATTACTGCAGCACCAGTTCTAGTAATGGACCATCCATGTGAGGGAGTTGCTTTCCTCAGAACAAAAGTTCCTGCAGCTTTGTACTGTGTGATTTAAAAAGTTGGACTTCGCAGTGGCAAGGCTTTAAAAAAAAGAGTAGTGAAAGTAAGATTTTTAAAAATGTGCAGAAATATTCCAAGAGAAGATGGATGAGATGATTTCTAGGATGGTAATCTCCTATAGAAAACACAAATATTTTGTAGTTAAATGGTTTCCAGTTAAGACAGGAAAGAGCCAGGATCATCTTGCTTTTATTACTCACCTGTATCATGTGTACATTTTAGCAACCTAACTGATGACTCATGTTAATACAGTATATTAATGCTGAATGTTTAAGATATTTGACTTGAGACTGGAAATGTCAACTTTAATGAACTTTGGTATGTCATTTTACAGAGGCATGGCAAATGACCAACTTGTTTTGAAATTGTGGTCCTGTTACATTTTCTTAAAATTCAGATCTCTCTATGATCAGCAATGTACTAAAATTAAAGAAGTAAATTAAAATATATTTTCTGTTTTGTTTAGGGTGCAAAATTTGGACATACAATGGGATTAAAACAGGCTCCTCCCCCACGTTCTTCTGCTCGAAGATCATTTGGAAGATCTAAGCGATTTAGTATTACTCGCTCTCTGGATGACCTTGAGGTAATTAACTTTCACTTAAAATTTAGAAGTGAGTCTTAAAGAACTTTCAGTGGATAATGCTGATAATTGCTAAAAGGAAGTTAGTATTGTATTAGTATAATAAAGTTACTTACTATCATATGACATTTTTGTGAGGGGAATACAGATTTCAGGTATCAACCTGTCTTTTTCAGTATTTCTTTAATAGGTTACATCGGTGCCAGCAGTGGCCATTCTTTCTGTGGGGAATTCTGACTTTATTTTTCTTATCACAGTTGGTCCTGTGTAAATCTAAACAATATACTTTTGCTGATCAAAATGTTCATAATGTCTCAGAAATTAATGTATCATGATGTATAGAAAAATCAAATGTTTATCATAGTCTGGTTTTTGTTCAGCCGGTGAATTTTGACAACAGCTGATAAAGGGAATTCCTAATCAACTTGGTGATTTTGGGTCCTTTTAAGTGTAATATTATGCTATTTTACATCTGGTGTAACATCAGCTGACGTCTGGGTCTGGGTGGCCAAACCATATTGATTTTGGTGAAAACAAGGAATGAAGAGCCATCCTCCTGTTCTGCTGTAGGATCCACCTGTAGAAATATGGCTTCACTGTATCTTCACTCCTAGTGTGAACCCCCTGCAAAACCTGACCCTCAGTGATGTGAAGGTGAACGGAGAGATTCTTCCCGTACCCCTTTACCATGCTTACTTGGAGGAAGTCTCGTGACTGGGGAGAAACAAAAATCTGTGCAGTGCTCTTGGCACAGAAGCCATGAAATACATACTACACCACCCTTCAGCACGGGAGGGAACGTGGCACACTGAGCCCTCTAAATGGGAAGGAGGTGTTTAAAAAGAATTTGAGGTGGGAGAAGGAAAGGAGACACTCTGAGTTTTCTGCTGTGGGAAAATGTAGGAAGAACGGCATTTCACTGACTCTGAACTAAAGGAGAAGGGAGCTCAGTGCAGTGGATTTTTAGGGAGCAGAATATATGGAGGTGCTCCTGGCGTGCTTAGGGAATGAAGGTAGGAACTATAATTACTTATTTATCAAATGTTTTTCTATCTTTCTGTTTTTCATAGTGGCCTATTTCTATGTTCTCTGAAGCTTTTAAGTGTCTTGCTTTTTTTCCTGGTCATGGAAAATACTTAATTTCTTTGCACTCATAACTTTAATACAGTAATTGCATAACTTAAACACAGCAAGAACTTCTGGATAAAGAGGTTTGGGAACCATCTAGCTACATCTTTCTTTATCAGAAAATGGTGATTCTTCTAAATAGAAAAAGTTTGCTGTTATATATATACAGTTTTGACAGAATTTCTGTTTGCAGTAAGAGTGGATTCTCTCAGAATACCAAAGAGTCTAGTGTTAGTAACTCACATGCAACAGGAAAAACATGGTCCTTTCCACAGCCCTACAGGTTGAAATTTCATGCAGGTTTTTTGCACATCTCATGTTTTGAGTGTTTTAAACATCAAAAATAAAATTTAATTTCTTTTGTTGGAGCTGTTTCACATTGCGTAAATATTCATTAAAATAGGCACTTGGGACTTCCCATTAATTTCAAAAAGATTTGATAGTTACTGGCCCCAAAAGCCTTTTTTTCCTTTCCTTATGTTCTAGTTGGTGTTCGTGTATGTAAACAGGAGGACCAACAGGAGGGATTAAGAGTCGATCTGTGTCTCAATGTTCTCCTTGTTGCTGAGTTACTTTGGAAGGGGAAACTTTCATTCTAGGTCGCAATATGAACTGGAGAAAGGAATGGTCTGTATTCAAATCTGTATTTGGATGAATGCCCTTATTACATGTAGCTGTGTGGGTGCAGACTGTTCTCTGTCCGTCTACTTCTTCTCACTTTGGAATCTTTTTTTCGCTCTGCATGCTGTAAGAGAATGATATCCTAGCTATCCCAGCCACCAGGAGAAAGAGCAACCCAGAGAAGAATTTCAAAAGCTTCGTACGTCAAAATAAAATAGTGTTGAGGTGTTTTGATTTTGGTTCAGACTTGAAGACTGCTGCTTCAGCACTTGTCCCAAGTACTCTTACGCTATGTTGTAGTAGAACACAATGTTGTTAGTACACGTTTCATTTATTTCAGACCGTCTATTTAGGGTTGGAGGAAGAGGAAATAACAATAGCAGGAAATTCTTAGAGACTCCACCTTTGGAATAATGACCGTGAACGTATTGTATAGGATGCTTGCTTGCTTTTGTGTTCTTTTCTGTTATATTAGCAGAATGGATAAGGTAACAATCCAAACATGAAATTTAAGTTAATATGCTTCTCTGAACTTGATTCTTGCTGGCATCCAGATTGATCTTCTAAATTGGGCAGTGTAAATAGGTTCTGTGGATTTTCTTTTATGAGCATTTGCTGAACACTGTTCATTGCTTACAGGTCTAAAAAGCCCATATTTGGATTTTTTGTTGAAGTACGAACAGTGTGTGAAGCACCAGCTGTCAGTGTTGCTGATTGCTGCCATAAGGTGGCGTGATTTCTTTGAAATTTGTTATTTATTTATTTTTAAAAATAGCTGTCCAAGAATACAACATATTCATACATATTTTAATAAATAAAAACATGATTTCATGAAAAAATGTCACTTTTTCTTTTCACTTGTTAGATTACATCTGGCTATGTGCACAGACAGAATTCTTACAAGATTAGAATTAATGGTATGGTTGACCCTCCTTAAGTATTTTCCTCTTACCTGTAGAAGCTGTATTATACATTGAAAAAACAGACAATTAGTAGGCTTAATGTCTAGGTGCTGTTTTTACTTATAGAAACTTTATACAAGATGATTTTAAAAAGGCAGGGATCAAAATGGGATGAGAGTGTAAAATTAATGGTGCAGTTCTGCTATAATTGTGGTAGGGAAAATGTCTCACAAAACAGAAGATGCACAATTTTATTTCTGAACTGTGTAAATTGTGCTTGTTCACAGCAGGGCTGATTATGATTGATTATTTTTTAAACTGGAACTGAATTCAGAAAATGAGCATGTCTAGTATGGGCCCTAGTTATGTTACTTTCATAAGAAATGTATTTAGAAAAATTTCTTTATTAAATTAAAAGAAATCTGGTTTTGTTAACAACAGATTTATTTTTTATCTAGCAATAAATTTTCCTATGTGAATAATTCGTTTTTATGAAGTAGTATCCATTAACAGCCATACTGACATTCTGTGATTTGCACCAATTTTACTTATTAGCATATTTTCTGGTTCATATTTTCAAGGTGTAACTTAAACTAAAAGGACCTTATGATTATTTAATATTTGGCGTAATGACAGGGTATGATCCTGTCTTTCTTCCCACTTTTCTTCCCTGTAGGTATATGCCACTACTCTCATCCTCTTGCACAATTCTGTTCTGGAAAAGATGTTTATAAACACATTAGTTGTTTTATTTATAAACACATTAAAGGTGTCTCTGTGAGACTGCAGACAGTAGAACATTACCTATGTAAAAATTTACCTTAAACACAGTAATTGTAATCCTTCTATTCATCACCAGTTTTGGTAACATTTTCAACTGTAGCCCATTCTACTCATCTTTTAATTTTTTTTGAAGTCTGTAAAAATGGGGGAAGCTTGCCATATTTTCTTGAAGTCAAAAAATTTAGGTTCCTCCTCACCAAGAAGAACATTAAAGCTGTTTTTTCCTGAAAATCATTTTGGTACTTGTACTTTTTGCACCTCTCAGTGGTTAAAAATAGGGCAGAGTAGTATAATGAGAGACATAATCTCTTAGGGAAACAAGTGTCAAATTCTTTAAGTATTGTTAAATAATCATTTAATGCAGAGATTTTTTTAAATTAAAGATGATTTAATTCTTTTAACTAAATATCAAGACAAAAAAAGATGGCTGTTGCAGCTTTTCTTCTTGTTCTCATCCTGTTTTGGAAACCTTAAAGCTGTATGTATATTATAAACAACATTTGTTGTATCACATTTCTAGAGTTTAGTAATGTTTTCAAAGTTGTAACGTATCATGTATTCTTTTTAAAAATCAGTGTGAGGACTTTTGTTACACTGTTCCATCTTAATTATAACCATTAATAATGCAGTATTATTAGGTGTTATTATAGATAATAATGCTTGATTTTTTTTCTGTTTTGTTAATTCTACTAAATCTACTTCTTTTTGCATTTCATCTGCTATTTGAAAGCGTACAGCGCATCTCTTTGGTATGAGTTTTTTATACTAATGGATGACATGTCTCTGCTGGATATTAGCTTTGGCATCTGTGGGTGGCAAAAGCCCCCCAAATGCTCATTTGATTTAATAAGGAGTTTTTAAGTGGGTGCCTGTTTTTGTTTGACTGATTTAAATAATCAGACAAAGCTTACACAGGGAGATAATAGCTTATATTAGACCAACTAGTATACTGGGAAAATCAGACAAGATCTAAACATGCCCCAAACTTTTCCCGCCCTTTCTAATAAAAGTATTAACTCTCCCTGAAGAGGTTGCTTAATTGATGTTCTTAGATCATCACCAGGGCCACTATGCCACCACTCTGGTGAGTGTAAGTACATGATTTAAATCAAGAGGCCTCTTCATTCTCAGCTTAAAACAGTAAATTCCAAGTTTGAAAAGAATGTGTAATTTTGTCTTATATTTCACCAATTACTTAAAAACATGTTCTACTGTGTACCCCCTTTAAGAACTGCATCTTTGGCAATATTTTGTCCAAATTTTTATCTCAGATGTAAGCAACCAATTGGCAGTTTTGCTGTCAGCTTTCATGAAAGGGGGAGGAAAGGCCAATTGTGAAGTAACAGGGCACGCATGAGAAAATCTCCATCTTTGTATGTAAAAGGCAGTATTGTATTTTTAGCATGCTGATAATGAGTTCCTAAAGGCTTAATCCAGTCTCACATACTCATATATAAGCTCAGTTATAAAATTAAGAACTCTGAAGTCTGAGTGCTAACACTGAGCAGCCCCTGACGCTGCTGTGTTGGAAGGTTCATGGATCCGTGCCCACGGATGAGGTCCTTGTTTCTCTTCTCCCTTTGCACCAGGGGTCAGCTCCTGGAGCAGTGAGAGGTGTGCTTAGTGCTTTCAGACTCCCTGGCTATAGCGGCTCAAACCCTCTTGCGGAACCATGATGTCTAGCTGTAAATAGTGTAAATCAGTCACGACATTGCACACTGATGTTTTTACCTTGAATTACTGATGTGGTCATGGAGCTGATCAGTGAGATTTTGAACACATCCAGTGGTTTGTGCTGGGCATTCTTCTGCTTTGCTCAGACGCTGGGCTGCCGCAGCCCTGGCTGGAGCTGTTCAGCTGCTGGGCTGCGCTGTGGCCGCACGCTGTGCCTGGAGGTGAAACAGCCCGGACAGGGGGCAGGCAGGGCATTGCACTGTCATGCTGTCCAGCATCATTTGGTTTCACATTTGCTTCTCTAGACTGCTCTATTAAGAATTTCAGACTCTCCAGCCTTCTCTAGAGGATCATCCTCAGGCTTTTACTTTGGCATGTGGGATCTTATCAGGTAGTTTTTTTTTAATATATCTCTTTGAAGAAGGAAACATCATGCTAGTAGTATACATTTTATTTTTCTCCACAGATTGTGCTCTAGCATTACTGTTAGTTTTTTTGCTGATATTTTATACTATACCATGATTTAAAAAAGATTTTCACTAGCTGCTCTTAAGTTTACATTTATATTTCCATTTTTCATGGAAAGTTCTTGTGCTCTTCACATTATTTTGTAAGGTATCTGACAAAGGTGGGTTGGTCAACAGATCAGTACAGTTGTGTATGACCTCTTTATTGTAAATTTGAGCTACTTATTTCTACATATAATCCAGAATGGTAAACTGTGCCTTTTTTCCCCCCTGACACTGAGAATAATGGGATTTATTTTCTGTTACTGCAATTGGTAAAATGACCATCCTTTAGTAATGTTACTGTTTAGTGTTTTCTCCTGCTTTTGGGTTATTTTCTTTACTTCAGATTCTGGAGAAATTTGCCATGTAAATTTGCATGTAAAAAGCAGAGAGAATATGCTGAGAGCTGGATCTCATCTCTGCTTTTTTTGTGAGGTGCATATGGGCAGTGCTCATCACGGCAGCGCTCACCCCATGCTGTGGTGCCTGAGGAGAAACCAACAGTGTTGCCTAGGATGGATTCCTCAGGGAAATAGGTCCACATATGTGCAAAGGCAGTTAGAGAAATTTCTGTATAGAGAAATTCTTCTTGAGGAGGCAATCAGTAGATTGTCTGACCCTGTCACTCAAGTGCTGTCCGAGCCTTTACTGCCTCCAGGCTTGGCTGTCCAACACAAGCCCATTTCTGCCACAAAACCAGAGACACAATATGCACTTTCAGGGATTAGAGATTAACTTGTATTCTGTATAAATTAATTTTCTTGTAGTACTGCCATTCTTAAGCTGTGTAATTAAAAGGACACAGGTGAATTCACAAACTGTAAATACCTGTGCAGTTTGTGGAACTAAAAGGATCAGACAGGGTGAGCAAATTCAAGTAACCACCTGAAGCTACAGAGGGGGTTGCATTCCTTAGTTCAGCAATGTAAGATACTGGGCTCTGGCATTGGCTCTGCTATTTTGGTTCTGGTTTCCTTGAGTAGTGACAGAACTGTCAGTGCTCACACGAATGGAGTTCTTGTTAGGTTGGCAACCTCTCAGGGGTGTCTTTCTCCTGACCTAGCATTTGTCATAAATTGGGCTTACTCTTTGAACTGAAGCTGCTCCCTCTTCTGGGTCTGAGGCACGTGGCATTAAAGCAGAGTAATGCTGCTATTTACTGCACTGATTCTGAAATGCAGAACTATTTGCTGCTTAAAGCTGATCCTTGCTGCAGTTTCTTACATTACATTTGTTGATTCAAGGGCATCTTTTAAGGCTCCTCCCAAGAAGGTTAGCTGTGAGGTGAAGTTACTCCAGGTAATAAGGACAGGAGCGGTCTCTGAAGATGAGACCAGGCGGCTTTTATAAGACTGAATGACTGGGCAACAAATGGCAGGTGAAAATGTATCCAGATAAATGTAAAGGAATACAAATGAGGCAAAATAGCTCTAGCTTCGTATAACAAATGATATACGTGTTTCTCAGCAGACTGTTTCTTCTCAGAAGTGAGGTCTTTGAGTTATAAGGGAGAGCTGCATTTAAACAACAGCTCAGTCCAGTAGCAATGAAGCAAAATACTGTATTACAGATTATTATGGAAGGAATGGATGACTCCATTGCATTTTGTTTTTCCATACCTGCTCTCTTTATTTTAAAATGTTCTGATATATTAGAAGACGAAAAGATTTAGAAAGGTGTAAGAAAGTGTGGAAAATCATGGGTGGCATAAGAAAAGTACTTGGGATTGATTGCTCACTCTCTCCTTTGGGATGCGAAGTTGACACCATTAATTAAAGATAGCTGGAGCCAGGAGCAAAACAAACAGGAGAACATGATTGTTCATGTGGGAGGTGAGTTGGCCTGTGGGATGCCTCACCACTGAGTGCTGTGGATGCAAGAAATTTGCATGTCCTGAAGGGAAAGTGGACAAGTATTTGGAAAGGAGAGCCACTGGGGATTATTAAGGAGACAAGCCACATCAGGTTCAGGAAATCTCTTGAACTAAAAATACCTGGAGTCTGGGAGAATGTAATCAGGGAACGTCTGATATGCTGCCCTGTGCTGCTTGTTGGTAGACTTCCACGTGTGGCCACTACTGGAAACATAATACTGGGTTTGACGAACCCATGTTCTGAACTGACCGTGTGCAGAGACGTGAGGGTGGACAGTGCTCTTCCCTGGCTGTGGCACTGTGGGTCTNTTAGAAATCTTTAAAAGGACCTTGCTTCATGCGTCCATATTCCTGTGGCAGCATTTTCCCTTAGCACGCTGACACTCCTGTAAGACCTTGAGATAAGAAACAGAATAAACATCTTTGAAGACCGAGCTGCAGGATCTGTCTCATCTTTCAACCCTGGTACGGGACTCCGAGAGACAGAAAACCCCTACTTAGAGGGATATTGGGGTAAAAATCCCGACACCTTTCCCTTGGTGCGAGGTTGCTATGAAGGGGCTGGCTGGGTGTAGTATCTGCTGGATGTGGGTGCCTGCCCTGGGCACGGGGAGCATTCCCTGTTCGTGCTGCAGCGCTGCGGGAGATGGCCCTGGCCACTGCTCTGCTGAGAGCTGCTGCTGCCGGGATTGTCCAGGCAGCTCCTGGAATGAGCGGGAATGAGGAACTGCCCAACTGGTTTGGTGCCTCCCTGTCCCTGCCCTCCCTTGCTGCTCCTCCTGTCACCTGGTATGTCTTTCTGTCACGTCGCACGGCAAAAGAATAACTAAGGAGGGATTTTTGCTCGATGATGAGACCTGGTTGATGTTAGGGAAGGAATGAGGCTTTATTGAATGAACTGGATTGGTATTTCTAGAATACCTGCAGCACAAATGGATAGCATCTGCAAATTGTTTCTGATTCTCTCTTATGCTTAAGCTGCTGGGATTTTGTGTAGGAGCCTGTACCACCTAATTTTCATTGTCCTCATGCATTTATCTGTCCAGTGAAACTTTAGAAAGAAAAGGAGTTAGCTTGAACTTTTACTAGATGCTTTCTATTTACTTGCTACCATTTTTTTTTCCACTATTAAATCATTAAAGCACTTCACTAGTACTTCTAAAACTTAAAAAATACAGTAAAAAGCCCATCCGCAACTTCCCTCTGGACAAAGGAACTGCTGAAGGATGATATTTAAGGATTATTTTTGGGCAGAAAGTGCATGTGTTTTTTTTCTGAAAATGCACAGATATTGCGGGTCTGTCTGGAGAGAGGTGTGGTATTGAAAATTATGAGAGCAATGTTTCACTTGGAACATGAGCCTCATAAATGCCAATGCTCTGCTTACTCACAAGAACACGGAGAGTTTTGGTAGGATGAGATAGGTTGCACAATATGCATACGTGTGATTGTAATCACACCGAGACACGTACATACATGCCAGAAACTGCAAGAAATTTGCTGTGAGTCTTATGTGTTTAAACAGTATTTTTTTCTAAAGTATTTTTAGATTGTATTTTAATTATTTTTAGTAGAGATTGGTGACTTGGTTCGCTCAGGTAACATGCTCATGAAAGGGGAATGTCTTAAGAAAGGGATTACTTTGGATGAGAAGGCGATGTTGACTCAGTGCTTAAACAAGTTTGGACAAACCTTTACGACAGAGTCCTGTAGGCCCTCGGTGAATGTATTTTACATTAGCAGATTCCTCAGCAGGGCTGTTGTCTTTAGAGGAGCTTTATTGTTACGCAGGACCTGCCTCAACACCATTTTGAAAGCTGCCTGTTCCTTTTGATGAGAAGATACAGAACCAGTGCTGAGGGCGGGGAATGCGCTGGGGAGGGAGGAGAATGGGAGAGGTGTTGATAGGGCAACAGACGGAGAAGCCTCATTTTTTTACTGGACTCTGGAAGAAGTAAATATGTGTTCAGAAAGAGTGTAATAATAAAGTTGAAGGACTGTTCCTTAACAATGAGCTATTAAACCATTTATACATGGAGAGAACTTTTACTGATAGTCAAGTGTCTGTAAGTATAAAGTTTTGTTTGTTTAAAGTGAACAGGAAACAGGAATATGATTTAATGAGTAGTCTTCTGAGCTAAGAAATCTTGCAGTGAAATATGATAAATTATGCTTCTAAGGATTCAGTGAGGTTTTAAAGAGACAAAGTTCGTAAGTATAAGTATTTAAGTTGACTTTCTATATAAGCTCTGTTATAAAATTAAGAATACACCATTTTTATAGCTATGTTTAAAATTCTTTTGCAGCATTGTATTGTTTTTAAAATGAGTGTGGTAGATGCACAGACATTTCTCTAATTTTTTTTATAAACTTTGCACTTAATTTTTATTATACTTGCACGTTTCCGTAAAGCAAAAATGTCGTTACAGATATGTTGCCTTTTAATTGTTACAGTGCTTTTTAAAAAGTTGTGCAGCTAAAGGGATTTTTCTTCTTCCAGCTGGATTTTTATCCAAGAAAACAGAATCCAGATGGTGTGAATTATTAAAATAACTGAAAATAAATGAAAGGTATTTATAGAATACAAAATTTCTGAGGTGTTGAGACTTAGAGCCATTTTGACTTCTTGTTGCTCAGAAAACACTTTTTTTTGCAAGTAAGCATCTTAGCTGTATTATGGAATTTTGACATTATTCTTTCTGTCTATATATCTCAGAATAAAAATGGTCTTAAATGCTAAAAGTATGGCAGCAAAATTTTCATATTTTAAAATCAGGAGGGAAGTAAGTAATTGCAAAGCGTGGGAAGATATTATATGCATTATTTACTTAAAATATAATAGTTTTCATGCTCACTTTTGCATTGAATTCCGCAAAATCTCTTAATTTTTAGGGGCTACATCAGTAGCAGGAAATTCAGAAGTGTTTCAGTGATCTGTCACTTAATCACATCCTCTTTAATATGCAGTTTAATTTTAGTTTACTGTGGGACTGCAAGTTACCTTCCATCTGCATGTGCAAGTTGTGCTGTTTCTGCATGTTTTTATTAGTGGAGAGAATTTAGTTGTCTTAAAATGTTGATCAACAGAAGGAGAATATAAATCCAGGAATCGTTCACAAATAGTTTTGCAAAAAGGATATTTTTTAAATTTTCATGTTGCAGTACAATTATTATTCAAACTTTACAATATGGCTTGTAGAACCAGTTTTATTTTTAAGGTTGAATTTCTGGATGGCAAACCTTAAATTTATCACTTGAAAACATGCACAGGAGTTTGGGCAGTGTTGCAGACAGCAGAGGGCACTCGGAACAGTGGTTTGCATCGTTCCCTTTGCTTCACAGGATTTACTGTAGGGAAAGTCTCAGTGTCTGACAAGGCAGCTTGTACTTCAGTTGTTTATACACCAGCAAATTCCAGCTAGTTTGGCTTCAGAATATTTTTGTTAATATTGCATTGGACTAGGAAGGACTCTTATATCAAAATTCATAAAGGGAATCCAAAATGTTGTAAATGAGAGAATCTTTCCTCTTCTCATCAGTAGCACATATGGGGTCTGTATATTGTCGAGTAGCTGACAAATCACTGACAAAGATATATGCAGACAGATTACAGAAAATTCGGAGAACAAGGGAAAAAACAGTTTATTTTATGGCAGAGTTTTCTTAATTTATGTGTAGGCTTTTTGATGCTCCTCCTTTTTATTTCACTAACTGGGGTCAATGAGCTAAATAATATTCTTAATATGTGGCTGTCATGCAAGTAGTTGTTACTTTAATGTGCCATAAAAATCAATACTTGATGAGATTTAAGATTTTTGGTGGTGCATCCTGCCAATGTTTCATTTACTTTAGGACTGTGTGAGGAGGAGCTGGTCCAGGGGATTGCCTCTTTCTGGTTGTCTGGTGGTTTTTGTGTGTGTTTTCTTCTTTAGGAGTCAGGAATATTATAAATCCTATTAATCCGTTGACAAGTTAAAACTTATCCAGGCTCCCTGTCATTCTGTCTTTCTCTTCAGCCTCTTCTGCTCCGAAAACAAATGTACAAAAGCAAATCTGAGCAGGAAATGGAGGGAGGGTAGGAGAGAAAAACAGATCAAGCTTATCTGGGGTCGCTACCCCTTCCCACAGTTTAGCTCCTAAGCAGATGGATGTGGGTTTACAAATGTCGTCTTCGGTATATCTGAATAAGGCTTTTAAAGCTGTTGTACCATATTTTAACACTTTCCATTAATAGCTTTGCAAATTAGCATTCCTTCTTGCCTTTGACCTTTGACCTCTGAGTTGCCTGCCCAATTTCCAAATCTGCTACGCAGAATCACAAGATTTTATATACGTAGCTGCTCAAATAAGCTGTGAAAATGTAGAGGGATATGAATTTTTTAAAGGGCTTTCAGTGCCACATGACACTTCATAGCCATGATCATTAACTGTGGCTGCCTAATTGCTTGGGCTTGTTTTTCAGTATTCGTAGAGTCACCGTATGGAAAAAACATGGTCGTGTAATGCTTAGTTCAGTGAAACAAAATCAACAATCCTTAATGTCTGTTTAAAGGAAGGGATTATTAGGTTTACAATGCCGAGTGTGAGTGCCTAGAATGTGTAAAACATTGCCCACCCACAATGTTCCCGACAACATTCACTGCAGTTGCTCCAGTGAGCTGCTGGTCTTGCAGCTACATCCCACTGTTGCATGTGGGGTTTTTTTTCTCTTATTCCTTCTTATGGGCAACATCCTCACCTGTTAAAATCATACTTTTGGTCTGTCTAGGGTGATTCCTAGAGGATTTAGGTTGGGTGTTAAGTGTGAGTGCTATTGATGAAAGTCCTGTTTGGTGTTACCCCAAAGTGGTGTTCACCCGAAAGTTCTTCAAGCATTTCTGACCCATTTGTGATTTTTATTCATCCGCTGTAAGGATTATTATGCATCTGATAATTTGTAATAGTGTTGCTATTTGGTTAAAGTATAGACAATGAAACTACATTCTGCATCCCACTTGGTTTAATGTCAAACCAGATGCAGTACTTAAACTGCTCTGGCATATTTTTCTTTATAAAGTTGCACATTTTGAATACTTACCCACACACAGTAAAACTGTTCTTCTGTGCAAGTACCATAGGGTACTTGCTTCTGAAATCCTAGAATAATGGAGGGTGTAATTTGTAATTTTTAAAACACATTTCTTCTTGTCTACCTACCCCTTTGTTTCCATTGAATTTTTTCATGGTATTAAATACTTGTAGGAACAAGTAGTGTGCAGTGGTGTGCCTATTCAAACAAGTAATCAATCAAAAAATTAACTGTCCATCCCAGCATTTGGCTTATGCCATTAAAATTCTAGTTAGTGTAGGCTTCACCTGCAAGTGAATTAAAATTCTTCCCTGATCTCTAAATTAAATTGAGAAGATGGAGTTTTTCTGTTAACCAAGTCTCTTCATCCTAAATACAAAATGGAAAGATGTGCAGTCTTTTACATATTGGCTGTAGCAAGCCAGTCTCACCATGAAATGTTGAGTGAAGGCTTTTCTCTTTCCTCATTTTCACTCTCTGAAAGTTCCAAGTAATATTTGCCCGCTTCACAGGGTTGTTTGTATATTAGGGGCTCAACCTAGGAACCGGTGGATGTGACGGGTTCCACAGCCTGCACTGAACAAGGGAGAAAGCTCCTCTTTCCTAAATGTCTACTAGCACGTCCACCTAGGGCTTAAGGACATCCCACTAGCATAAAAATGCCCAATAATCACTCCCGGATTGCAATGCTGGTGTTCATTTTTAGCAGAAAGTTGCGTTCTGATTGCTTTAAAAATAACAGCAGTGAATATTTTAGGTACTGTCACTGTTGTGGACAGCAGTAAACTTCCTGAAATGCCGTACTTTCCATATAGAGTCTCTTGAAGACACCGCTGTCGCAGGCAAGTGAATTGCACTTCCCTCTTTCATTACAAGGAGCCGATTTTGCTCTCTGCTCCGGAGGCTCTGTGCACAGAACTCTCTTGACATCAGCTGAGCACAGGTTCAGGTCGTGAGGGAGGAAGGGCAGAATAGCAGTTGGCTTCTGAAAGAAGAATTTTGTCTTTAGTGACAAGAGGCTACTCCTAGGTTTAATGAAATGCACCGCCTCCTTGTATTGCAGATTTTTATGCGCAGTTTATAGTGTTAACCACTGAAAAGTTAAGCAGAATGGACTATTTGAGGTCCAACTTTGTTCTGGCTTGCATTATGTAAACCTCTGAAAATAGTGATTTGCTATGTAAATGTTTCTCTAACTAATGTTAGGGTGATTAACTAGTGTTTTTTTGGAAACTGTCTTGGAAATCTGTTTTATTGAATACAGGATTACCATATGGTTCGGCGTCATTTTATTTTCCTGATTTGTTATAGGAAACCTTCTCAAATACAATCAGCATGATTTATAGAAAATGATCGAGCTTTTCTGGTGAGAGATAATTGAGATCTAATCTGAATCCCTGACGAACCACAGCTTCCTGCATTGGCCTGTTGCTATTGGTAACATAAAGGGAGTAAAATAGAACTTCATACGAAATGCCTTTAAACTTTACTGGCATGTACAGGCATGGAACAGCGTTGAATTTTTTAGTTTAATCTTTGAGAAGCCGACGTGTTAAGGAAATGCTTTTTCCATATTAAGTGAAGATGAATTTAGGAAGAGTACTGCTAGGAAAAATAACTGCTGTTTCTTATGAGGAGCGGGTAAGTGATATGAATTATATTTAGCTAAAGCAAGGCATTGTTGCAGTGAGAAATTAGAATAGGCTATTGTTATTGGCAAGAAATTAGAGAAGAATGGCATCAGCTTCAGAATGCTTTTTGCTCAGCCTTTAAGCTTTTTCACTTTAAAATATTTGAGTTAAAATTCCATAGTAAATGCAAACATTGGGTTTTATTCTCAGGGAAAAGTAATATTGTTATACCAAATAACACTGAGATTTTGATATGTATTTATGAACTATGCCCGATATGTATAAAGCTAAAAAAACCAGTATGTTTATAATGTGTGTCTATTATTTAATTATGTGCAATATATTTTGTATATGCTTTCTGTACCATTTTATCATTTTATCTTTAGGTAAGACTGTATATATTTTGTACATATCTTTATAAAAATAATTTTAGGGATGGATTTGGCACTTAAGGCACTGTGTTTGTGTGTGATAGGATTGGTTTTGTTTGGGGTAAAAAGTTGAACATGTATTTTGTAAAGGAATTCCAAATGTCACATCATTTATTCTTCATATGTTGTTTTTATAGATTCGAATATTTGACAAAATTATACTGACTGTATTCAGTAAAGTTATTTCACAGTAGTTGTACAGTATGTTTTTCTGCAGAACTCTTACATATAGAATGCTTTCGTGTTAACTGTTATGAATGCAATTTGGTGGTAGTGAATTGAAAAGTGAAATTGTGTAATGGTTCCCCTTTAAGTGGCATTCTGAAGAGCCACTCTTCTCAAAGAATTCTAAATTGTGAAATTATTGGCAATAATATTTAGAAACGGGGATAAAAAAGCCTGTAGTGTTATGCTACTTTTTAGGTGGTAAGTACATTTGAGATAATTTATTAGAAGGAAAAACTAGCAAAAATTGATGCATAATATGGCTTTATTTTTATTTAAAATCTTAGAACTGTATATACCATATTTTGAGGCATGATCTCCCTCCCTTCCCAGAGACCACTGGAGTTCATGGCATGAACTATATTGATGCTGTAATATATTTTAAAATACATATGTATCATGTAAATCCTGCAGTAACGTGGCTGAAGACCTTGGGATCTGCTGATAATTCATACCCTGGCAAAAGGAGAAGTTGCTTCAGGTGATTCAAGAAGTAGTTTGAACAAAGCTAGATGTGGGCAGACGGTCATCTGAGTGACAGGCTTTCCCTGAGATAAGCAACAGAATGTTTGGGAGTTGGCTCTTTGTATTCAGCCTGTAAATCTTCAGGACCTAACAGATTTCCTAACACTATCCTCGATACTGAAATCATATGAGAAAATTAGTTTAGAAGGTTGGTCGAGCTAGGTGTGCTATTCTAACCTGGAAGGCTTATTTACAGGGACTTTATAAAACGATGTAAAGTGATGTTGTCCTGGGTAAGTAACAGATTCTGGCAGCACTCACAGAATTCTTTGGATGCAGCAAGAAGTCAGTGCCTGTATTGCAAGAAAGTGTGCTTTGGAAAGGTGACAGAGAGGTCATTTTTCATCCCTTTTACTCTGAATCTTTCTGGATTCCCAGGAAAAGAATAGATGTTTCTGTTTAGTCACTGATTCTGTCATTGTTAGCATAGGGGAGAGAAATACATCTTCACTCTCCTTACAGATTTTACCCTCTGTGTCTCAGGAGGAGTGGGAAACAGATCTCTGTTTCACAGCCTTTTTTGACTCAGGAAGGCACTCACCCCCGTTGTAATGGCACAGATGATTTCATGTTGCTCCATTTTATGTCTAAGGCCTGGCATTTCCCAGTATGTGTCACCCCTGCCAGTATCCCCCTCTTTCCTTTTGTTCTACTCCAGTATTTGAGCATGACTTCAACTTGAGTGACAAATCTTGAGCTGGAGGAAAAGGACATTTTTATTTTGTGTTACCTGGGTAGTTGTACGCATGGATTTATTTGCTCAGCGTAATGTCTGGGTTATAGGTAGGGTATTTTTTGGTTTTCTGCATGATGTTAAGGCAGAATTGGACAGTACCTAGTTACTTCTCTGGGGCCTGATCCATGTAAAATGGAACATGTAAGATGGAATTAAGTGGGTAAGAGTTTCTATCACCTGAAAGATGTCATCAGACAAGCTTCATGCAGAGGTGCACACATCTAGCAGGTTATAGGCCATGAAAGCAAAAAGATACAGCCTGTTCCAACCTTATGAACTTTTAGCCTTATGAATTATTCTCCTCTATCCCTCTCTCCCTTTGTACCTTGTTGTTGGGGCAAAGTACTATGTTGTCTACTTCTGTTCTGGAAAAATAATTAGGTACTCACAAAGTAGTTTTCTCCTTGATAATTATTATAAGCTTTAACTATTTTAGATTTGCTGCTAGCAGATCCTGGATACAACATCAAAAGCTCATGGGCCCTTCTGGTTTTTCCACCTAGCAAAGAGAGATGGTGCAAAGAGAACTTTAACATCTTTTCTCTTATTCAGAACTTTATGTTATCAAATATGTGCTGAAGCATTTGCCAGTTTACAGAGACCTAGAGCATCTTTTATGCTGTATGGTAACTGGGAAGCCACTCTTCAGCTTGCTGGCCCTGGCACTGAGCTTCTCTCTCAAATCACAGAGATCAAGATCCTGCCATGAAGTCCCCAGAACCGAGTTGCATCCCCCAACTTTGCAGGGTGTGTGTGAGTGTCTGTGTAACTCAGCTGCTAATCCAGCTAGATGAGCAAGCAGAGTTACCATAAAGAGATAAAATGGAAGGCATTTTAACTTTCCTAAATCAGATTTATTTTTTACATTTTGGTAATCTGTTATCATCAGACTCCTGGCATATACCATGGGCTTTTTCCTAAACCAATTTGGTAACTGGGGTGATTTGAAGAACCAATTTGAGTTCTTATCTGGTTGTGAAAGATCTGATGGTTTCATACAATTGGATTTTATCTCTGGATGATAGCTCATATGTACATTCACAACATACATGTTCTTTCATTTGGAATTAAACACTTAAATGCTTTTAAAAAATCTTCGCATTAGTCCTAACTGGCACAGAGTCATGCCCTGTCCTTCCGCCTCTTTCAGAAATGGTTACGTACAGGAGCTGTTCAATTTTATAGTTTTCTGAAACATATGTTTTTCAATAGGTGGTTCTTACTATGTGTGTGCTATTAAATTTCATCAAATAATCAAACTTTTTATGTGTAGTAGATCAAATTTTGTCCTGAAGAGCCTCCAGTGGTGGGAAACAGGAGTGCTGAAGAATGAGAAACAGCCCCCAACATAAAGTGTATTTTTAAAATGAGATCATCATAGTATTTAAAAAAATCTGGTCTTGCAACTTACACCTTTCAAAGACAAATCTAGACAAGTTTCAGCTGAACAGTTTAGAAGAGAAACTTCTTTGTTTGAATGTGGATTGCATGCAATTTCTGACAGGTTTATACTGAGATTTCTAAGTACTCACAAATGTAGTTTGAACTGTGAGTTCTTACACAGTAATTACAAGCTTTAGTTTCTAGGTTTTATTGAATTAGGTGGGTTCAGTTACACCAATGAATTGAAAGAAATGTTCTTAAAAACAGATTTTATTCTGTGATCTATAGAAATAAACAGTCAATGCTTGGAACATGATAGGTATATTTAGTGATTCTGTAGTGTAAAATATATTCCTCCTATAGGTACTTCTCTGAAATGTTCTAACATAAAAATTACTAAGGCCTTGCTTGGAGAGATTTTAAGGTGCAGATACACGTAATGTAGCATGCTGTAGATAAAGCATTTAAAATAAACACGCAAAACCAATCCATGGTGTGTAGAAAGTTTACTGCATTAACTTATGCTAAATGGATTGAGATGAAACTCTGTGTCCATTAATGATTGAGCTTTTCTATGAAATTGCACCATTTTCCCTTTAAAATTATATTTTAAAATTGTTAACTTCCCAGTTTTTGACAGAAGTAGTATGAAGTATTTCTTCTGCTATCGTGAGAATCCTATTAATTTTGCTTCATACCTTTCAAAACTACAAAGAATTGTACTTGGTGTTTGAATCTTGGTTAATGAAAGCTGACAAAGTAAATGATCATTCCTAAAATACAGATATTTTGAAAGTACTTTGGTTTTTTTTTCTAACGTGTAAACCGATACTATTACTTTACTTTGAGTCATCCTTTTCTTCATTCTTTGAGAAATGATATTGAAGTTGTTTATTCATTAACTGTACTGTACAGTGATGTGACTAAGAAATTAGAAGCAATCACATTTATAAACCAGACTTCAATAATACAAATTAAATTTTCTATATTACAAACATGAATGAAGTTATGGCTTCTGAATGCACAACATGATCACTAGACTTATGTGCAAAATAGAAAAGATGTCCTAAGCCCCACTGAAAGATTGTAACCAGAATTATGTTTTTGATGCCCGAAACAAAGCTATTAAAGGGAAATGCTTGGACATACTTTTTATTATATTATTGTGCTTCACAGATCCAGAAGCATTTATGTAGTTAAGCAAGAAGTGTCACCATTTTTTCATTTTTTACATCTTTTTCATGAGAGGTGTATTGTGTTTATCTGAACCAGCACCAGGGGAATGATGTCGATAGAAGTTAGTTTAGACTTTGAAAGTCCCAGAATACTTGTGTCAAAGACTAGATCAGATCCTCTCCTGGTGATGGGAATGGTGAGGCCACAACAGTTTGTAACAAGCTCTTCAGAGAGTGTTAACAGCAGTTTGAGACCCTGCGGTGAAAGAGAAAGAAGGAAGATACTACTAAAGATTTTTGTGGATTTTGAAGAAGAGTGGGAGTGTTTGTTGCCAAGGCTGAAAAATACAAACTATGAAGAGGTCGCTGTTAGCTTGAATTGTGAATGTATTTGTGCTTTTCTTCTTCTGTGTGTTTCTGACCTTGAAGAAGTTGTGGATACTGTAGGGCATTCTTTCCTAGCTTTTTAATGAGCAGTACAAATGAAGAGGGTATTTTTTTAGTATTTAGGGGGTTTCCTAAAGTTTCAAGGACACTTTCAATGACCAAGAAAGATTAGCCAAACTAAAATAAAAATACTCTCTATTAGTCATTAAAAAAATCTGATTTTTTTAGATGCAAACTTAAATCTAAAACTCACTTGTCCTCCAGACTTCACTCAGCTGAGTGTCAAGGTTCAAGCATTAGAGTACCTATTTGAGCAGTGGTCAGTACTTGGATTTAATGAGGTTTTAGATGCCTTGAGGTCATTTATGATCAAAGTTGAGAAGTTTGGGGTAGATAAGCACATAAACTCCGGCATTTCACTAGAATACTAATTGTCCTTGAAAATCCGATGTACAATATAGGTAGAGGTGGTGAGGAGTTCTTACTTATTGGAAATAAAATTCCAATTAGCTTATTGCAAGCACTCTAAACATCTTTTATTTCTGGGAGAGTCAGAAGTGACTGACAGAGGAAGTTTTTAGAGTCACCTGACTGACAAAACACTGAATTTTCATTTTAATGCCACATATCTCCAAATATTACAGCAAATTAAAGTGCATGAAGTATTGTTTTAATTCATATTGTTTCTTTGCAGGTCAGTTTTAGGTATGTACCTTGTCGCAAGTACCAACTGATTGTCTCTGCCCGTCTAAGAGGGACTTTTGGGGGCAGTGTAGTTACCACAGCAGGAAATGCTTCTTCCAGTAGATATTAGTGGGATCAAATCCCTGGACAGTAGTGGTTGAGAGGCCTGGGGTGAATTTCATGCTGGGGAGACAACAACTGTGAGAAATAACAGCAAGCTTCTTTAGATTTTCCTCTCTAATATTATCTGTTATTAGTAAGACGATAAAAGTAGCTAACACTGCAAATACTAAGTGAAGCTCAAAGATTTCTGATACTTGCCATGAAACTTCAGTAACCCTTCTTCTTTTCTTTTTTTCTTTTTTATTGCAGTCAGCAACTGTTTCTGATGGAGGTAAGCTGAAGCTTGTTTTTACTTTTATAATGAAAAATAATCCATTTTCCACATTAAGCAACATAATATGTGGTAAATTATGTGATATATTACAAGATGTAAGTCCAAGGTGGTGCAGAACTCTGTGACTGCTTTGGGATCTGTGCCAGTAAAAATATTGCAGGATTGTGTTCACATACTTTCACTGGTTTATTTGCATAATATTTTTTTTCTGGTACATTTATATATGCACGTTTTTTATTGTAACTAGGCTTCTTCATTCATAATAATAGAGGCAGAGCTGGTAGACTTCTGTGTAATTGGATGTTAGATAAAATCTCATTCTCTGTTTTATTGTCCTTTACATACCTCATTTGCTTTTACAGAGATGCTCTAGCTTCTAAGTTGTAAGCTGTGTTGGTACATTTGTTGAGGTTGAACTTTCTTAAGTGTGATCCTTTTTGAGAAGGGTGTAAGTAATTTGATATTTCTAAAATCCCAGCATGGAGCTTTTGCACTTCTGGAGTATTTCTAAGTAAACTCCTCTTTATTGCACATAAGCTGGTTTGTTTTGATTTTAACATGCCTTTAATGTTTTAAAGGATGTCCACTCTATGTTAAACATTAGAAGACGATTTCTCTGAAGCTTTGAAGTTAATTGAAACAGTTTAAAAAGGCTTCCTTAATGGAATAAAGGAATTTGTATAGTGTAGAGTAGACAGGAGATGGCTTTTCTCCTTGTCTTCTCTGGCAGGAGTTGGTTCACTTGATCCTGCAGAGAAGGTCACGTATTTTTGCATTCCCTGTTTTTTGACAACATTACAAGACAAATTTATTAAAAAGAAAGGGCAAAAGGGAACAAGCTATGTTGCCATAATCAGTGCAGTGAAGTTGAAAAAAATATTTGGAATGGTAAGGATAATTTTTTTATACTAGATGCAAGTGTAAATTAGGAATACTATTTACAAAATAATTCTAATTTCTGATTCCTTGCAAGACTAAAACTGCAGTTGAGAAAAACGTTACTGTTTTGGTCCTTATGCTGGAGTCATTTCCCAGCGGCTGACTTTGTCAGGTATTTTCCTTCTCTACTGCTGACACAGTCTAATGCTTTACTGTACTACTGTCTGGATCAGAAGGTAGACTCTGTGTTGTATCGGTCTTGTCTGCAATGTGACAAAACAATAAAACAGAAAATAGGAGTGTTTATTCTGCTTTCTATTCCTAAAATGTGGCCTGTGTTTTTCTGGGAAAAATACGTTGGTTTTTTTTTTTTTTTTTCCTCCACATCTTACCTGCTTGATATAAAAATCAAAGCAGACCACAGGCTTTCTGATTGTGGATGTGGTTGTTGAGAACCATAAATGTGATTTATCTTTTTTTTAGGTAAAACACAATGTACTTCTGTCTTGTGTCCATGAGGGTTCTTGTTCTATGTTAATGAAAGTTATTTTGTTGCCTAGCCAGACTTGGAAATCCCTGTGATGGTACTCATACAATAATAATTTCAATATTTTTATCCTTCCAGATGAAAATTTATTTTAAAAATTCCACTTACTTTCAGTTCTTCCAGTATGGCTTGTGTCTTATTCCTGTAATAACTGTTTTCACAATTAATTTTGTACAGTTTTTTGAGATCTAGGGGCCATCTAGTTCATGAAATCTAGGGGCCATATAAGGTCACAGAGGTGAAAGAACAGCCAAGAAGTTATGTGCAATTTTCTGCTGAGTTGTATCCCCTATTTTTTTAGCTAGTTCAGAATTTAGCATGAACTCTCTCTTCATTGTTAAATGCTACTTAAGAAGGGGTATAATTTGTGTAAAAAGTGGTAGTTGAACTATATTGAATAATATTGAATGAATGCTTAAATACCCAGATAGTGGGTTGGAAAAATAGGAGCCAGAGAGACTGTAACCAGAAAAAGAGAAATTAAATAAATCCCTGTGATTTCAAGTTGCATTGAGTAAAAAGTTCTGATTCATGTGTACATTGCATTATCTAGCATTTACTTTCATTGAGTGTGGCACAGCACTGATTTTTTTTCAGTTTTTCTTAGTCTCACGCAAATAGATCCACAGACTTAGACATTTTAGGTTATGTCTAGTTTAGAAAAATTTTCACCAGTGTAACCATCAGTACAGCACTGCATACTTCCCTTCCTAGACTAAACCTTTATCATCACAGAATCACAGAATGATTAGGGTTGGAAGGGACTGTAAAGGTGAACTTGTTCAACCCCTTGGCATCCAACCTGGCCTTGACACTTCCAGCGATGGGATATCTACAGTTTCTCTGGGCACCTTTTTCCAGTGCTGTCGCTGTCAGAGGGAAAATTTTCTTACATCGAATCTAAATCTACCCTCCTTCTGTTTAAAGCCGTTACCCTTTGCTCTTGTCAGAAGTCCCTCTCCAGCTCTCTTGTAGCCCCCTTTAGGTACTGGAAGGTGCTCTACAGTCTCTCCAGGACCTTCTCTACTGCTTGGTGTTATTAACTAATATCAGTATTTGTACATATAACTAGATACTATAAATACTGTTGTTAAGCTTTTGTTTGGGAAGAAAATTAGTGCATAAAAAGCAATTATGTGTTTATATACATCTCTTCAGTATGGTGGGAGGCACAACAGTTCTTTGTAGATTTTCTTTCTAAAGTCAATGAAGATTTATGTCATATGGCTTTTATTATGTTAGAGCCCAGCACTGGAAACCGTCTACCCTGTGTTGTGTTTATTTTATATTTAACATCCCAGCCTTGCACAGGCTGGGATGTAAAATATAAAATATCTTGTGCAAGGCTGGGATGTTCTTATCAGCCAAAACTCTGCACTTGGGTATTGCAAGAGAGCTAACGTGTAAATTAGTATTGTTTCCAGACGTGCTGATCAGTGGCAGCTCTTAACCGTAATTGATTTGTGTAATGAATTGCAGACAATCAGAATGCAAACTGTAATAATGCTTAGATGCAAGATTACTGCTGTAGATCAACTAATCTGGAGCACCTCTGCTCCAGGAGTAGCAGGAACCATTAAATGTTACTACAGCGACCTGTCATTAGCAGGCTTCTCTTACTTCCCACCTCAGAAATTGTCCTCTGCTGCTGACTGTGGGAGCAGTGGGAGTGTGTACACAGCACACAGGCTGTGCCTGATGTTTTGAGCGCTGTGCCATCTGAATTGTCACAGGGATGATCAATCGTCCCCAGCTAATGTCTGACTTGGCTATTTATACCTGGAAGGCACTTTAGAAAGGGAAAACCTTAAGGTCAGAGGGTCTGTAACAGAGGTACCATCATCATTCATCTCCCAGACAGAGGTGGTGAGGTATCTGAGCTAGTGAGAATGTCTGAGTCAGTTCTCGCCTGCTATTCCCTGCAGAGATCAGTTCCACAAAGCTGAAGTTTGTTATTTACAAATACTTCAGCCTAACAGATACTATATGCACGTATTTTTTCCTAAGATACTATTTTGCTGTAGTTTCTGCTGATTTTTGCTTTTAGTGTTCATCACTTGGAAAGAATTTTCATAAGGAAAAGTGTTCCTAAAGACCTTTCTGAAAGGAATCTGATGTTTGCAGTAATAATAATGTAAAACTGTATTTTAAAAAGTAACGTAAGAAGGTAAGGCAAAAAATTCGCAATGAAGTGCAAAATAAAGCAAAATGCTGTTTATGTTTTTTTACACTATAAATACAGATGGATTATTTCCTCTTACAGGTATCTGACTTATTTGCCAGTTCTGCTGGTGCTGTGTGCTTACTGTAGCTGTGTTCCAATACAGCATAAATAATTCAAGTTCCTTTAGCAGCAGTGGCAAAAGGTCTTTTCCTTAAATTATTTATGTAGCATTTTATAATGCTTTGTGTTAAGTATAGTATTGCTTCCCTCTGCTTGAAGCCACGAGGGTAAGGAATCAATTTGTTTAGAATGGTATTAGAGGCTCCCAGGAATTGCCGTGGGGAAATGTGTTAGCTTCCCTCATCCCAAAACTGCAGAGGAACAATGTGCTGTACAGTCAGACTAACCTACACCCAATGGGTTCCGGGACGTTTCAGCTGAACTTGGCATGGATTCAGAAGGATGGCTTTCAGTGAAGGGCTTGAAGTATTTGATTAAGTGGCACCACAGTGGTTCTTATCAGCTTTATCCAGGTAACGTATTTAGTGATTAACTAGAATATCTTAATTATATGATTGTCTGCGTTCCGATGATTACGAGGAATACGCTTAGCTTCTCACAACAATAAGAAGTGTTTGTAGTCTGAAAAATGTATACAAAATACATACAAATGCATGCAAAAGAGCCTTCATTTATTGTATTCAGGCTTATGGCTTTATATTATCTAAACCAAAACTTCAGAAGCTATCTTATCCTGAATACTTTCAAGATTTAGTTGATAAAATGCTTGTATTTTCTTACATAATATTGTTTTTGTAAAATAAATAAAGCCAAGACTCTCCATGTAATATGTAAACACAAAAAGTGCAAAATACTGGGTTTTGGGATTTTTTAGATCCCATTCTGTATCAGTTCTGTATTTTCAAAAGATAATAAAGGAAACTGAATGAGCTTGCACTCAAAGTAGCTTTTCCTCACTGGGTATGGTTGCTATCAAGCAGAACAAAAGTAAAGTTAGGTCCCTGGGGTTTGAAATGTTTGAGCAAGGAGCCTCCTTTCACAGGTAATACAAAATAAGTCGGTGCTTCCACCAGTGATGGCAAAGAAGGAAAGGCATTTGGAAACTTCTCAGCACTGCTGGAGTCCATGTCAGCCATGCCGAGCTGGGATTTTTCACATTAAACTCCTCTGGCATCCTGAGATTCCCAATTGCTCCTTTTCTTTTTTAAAGTACTTTACAAGGAGGAGGAGTCCGCTTTGCACAACAGCCCCGTGGCGAGAACATTTGAGGGTGGGAGTCAGGGCTCTGTGTTTCCTCCGACGATCATCACAGAGAGGGCTCATTAGATGAAATATGTGACCCGGTTGGAAAGTTTCTCCATTCTGGCTTTCCAAGGTGGGCTGCTTGTACCTGGGAATGCATGAGCTGTGAGAGTCAGGAAACCTGATGCTGGAGTCTTACACTGGAAACATTCCTCTGCAAGAGGAGTGGAGCAGGAGTTGTGCCTTATACAATCTTCATTTAAGTGTGATTTGGATGACTTGAGTACTAATGTTACAGTCGGGGAGGTGTTTTTCCTTCCATCTGACTTTCTTTTCCTCCAGTTCTAAATGGTATATCTGCACTAGGCTGTAACTGTTTTAATTGAAGCTGATGATCTGGGTAGTAAAAGAAACCAGAATAAGCAAGCCTCTTCTGGCAGACAACTTTTTCTATATTGTTTTCAGCTTGACAGGTACCACAGTAGAAAGCTCTGCAGATTTTAAAAGCATCTTTTCATTAAGAGAAACTAAAGCTGTTCCAGGGTTAAGTATAAATTAAAATAGTTCTTTTTGAAAAAAGTGTGAATTACCTAAATTGAATCTACCAGAACAGAGCCAGTTTACTGGGAATGAGTAATTCCTTAATGCTGTGTTAACACATTGAAGACCTGTGCCAGTAGCTCTTTGGTTGTTGGAAGTAGTGTCTTATTTTGGTTCATTTGTTTTCATGGGATCTCCAGAGTTGGGAGCGTATGAGAGGAGGTAGAACCCAGTGCAGTTTAGAGGAGTGTCACTCTGAGGAGCTGGAGAGAGCAGGCAGCTGGTTGCAATTAAAGGTAGTTAGCAGTTACCCACTGGTGTAAACACTGGAGGCTGTAATTGCAGTTCGGTTTCCCTGCTGCCACGGGGAGATTGAACGCCTGCCACTGGGAGGGAGGTGATGCTGACTGGCTGAGGGTTGCTGTGCCTGCCACTTCCCAATCCCTTCCGAATCCTAAGGCACTGTGACTCCAGGATCCAGAGTTGAGCGCTTGGTGTGGCTGCTCCCTAATTTCTCTCTGCCAGCCAAGGAGGTTTCAGGGGTTTGGTATGTGGGATGAGTTTGCCTTTCTGACTTTGCCTGAAAGGAACAAGGAAATTTGCATCGCTCACCACTGGAGAATGCTGGGGATTGAACCCTCCAGGAGTGAGGCAGTATCTGAAACTGTTCCAGATTTATCAAGAAGTGGGTGTCTATTTATATCCTGGACTGTAATATAGAACATATCCACCTGCAGAGTTAAAGCAAAACACTTCAGATAATAAATTTAGATATCATTCCCTTCAGATTCACATTAACTTCTTTCACAATAGTTTCCCTGTGGTGACAGGTATTCTCTAATGAAGTTAACATTTCACTTGGTTATGCTCTTTCATATGTTTTAAAGGAATAAGTGAAAAAATATTCGTGTAAGAAAATTTGGCAGTATTTGCTGAGTGTTTGTAATTAGCTTTGATTAATATGGTGATTACGAGAAGAAAATTATTTATTTATACCTGATTTGTTACTAATGTCCTTAAATATTGTCATTGTTGAAAATACAAATTTACATTTTGTTCTTCCCTCATCTAATTCTATATCTTTGTCTTGTTTTATTTTTGTCTTAAAAAATAGCTATGCTTACAGAAACTCAAATTAGTTAACTGTTACATCTTAGTGAATATTTCTGACCTAAGAATATGTTTAAAAATGAAGTTTCAGGACTCTTAATTTTTTTTCTTATCTTTACAACTATCTTTATAACTTTTCCAATGCTTGTAACTGTTTTTGAATGGTGCATTTTTTCAAAGCTCTTACTTCCTGGGAGGAACAGTAATGTTTTGTTACATGAAGTTTGGGAACGCAAAGTGCTTTCAAATACTTTTAACATGAAAGGAGACCTTGAGAGATTGTATAAACTAGGTTTTTTTGGTGATATTTCTCCTTGCTGTAGTTAGTCTAAATGATTAACTGAGGAAAATCATAAAAATGTCCCTGTGAAGCACAGTCCATTTTTGACTGGTTGTGAATTTAGTTTTCTCAAACAGATTTCATCTCTAGTGAACCGCATACTTGCTTTTCCATTTGGCATGAAATTGCTGAATATACCATCTATTTAATTTGAGGGTGTTATTTTCTCACATCTTACTGCAGATTTTTCAAATAATTGAATGTCTGTGATTTTTTTCATCTCTTCATCAAAGAATCTCATTCAGTTTGGCATCTCTCTATGTGCAAACTGTCCTGCTCGAAGCTGGGAGATCAGGCCAGGTAGCTCAGGCTTTAGTTGTGTCTCCACTATGAGTTAAACCTTACATCACCTCTGTGAAGTGTGTGGCTGTGGGTTCGGCATTACCAGTTTTACATTTGTGTACACTGGGAGGTGGAGGGACCGTCCTGTAAAAGGGTGTGCAAGAAGTTAATGACAAATCTGTGAATAGAGGCCTGTTGTAAGCAATTCCCTCTCTTACTTAGAACAGCCATTTCTTTCCCCTTTCTACTTCTGTGAACCAGTCGTCACTTTGCCGTTTTTTGTGTGCCTATTTTGTTTACTGACATGACAAAGATGACCTGGAGTTAATACTTGAAATTGTTAGGCTGCCACACGAGGTTTTTTTTTTGTTTTTCCCTGAATTCTCCATGAGTTCTTGTTAATTCATTTCTCAGAATAAAAAAATCACTTCTGTTTTTTCAAAATCTAAAGAATCAGATAATTTCTCATCTTGGATTCTCTAGGTTATTCCAGTATATTGGCTGGAGTCTGGAAGGGATCCCATAATAAACCATAATCAATTGAGGATCTATGGTTTGATGTCTCTTACTTCTTGTGGATGAGGAAGGCATCCCTCACTAGCTCATTTTCCTAATGTTCTTTTCCACAACTGACTCCTCTACTAATTTTTCAGTATTAATGGGAATCTTGTATTTCCATGGAAATTTTCACACATTGCCTGTCTACTAATTGAAATGTATATGAAATCTTGCTGTCTTCTATCACCTAATAGGTTTTTGCCCACATTCTGGTGAACAGGGGGTTCTTGAAGGTGAACTTTCCTTGGATAATTTTACAACACAGTGCAGTCCATAGTGTGAGAAATATAAAGAGGAAAATGTATTTTAGTTTGTGGAACCAGAAAAAAGATTTTGTTTTGGGCCTGCCCCTTTTGCTTCTGTCAGGGGACTGCTGTTCTTTGCAGTGTAACAGAAGAAACTTGAGAGGTTTTTGGGTTTTTTTTTTCTATGCAGGTGCCCTTAATAAAAATGGAGAGGCATATTTAGAAGTCTGCACCACTGTGAGCTTGAGCAGTAGGTGTGATAAATAAACAATACTGAAGAGTAAAAGTGATAGTACTTTATTGACAGATTTAATTTCCTTTGTTAACAGAGCTGAATAGCACTGAATTGAAAGACTGCATCAGTGAAAACAGCCTGAGTAGCAATGCCAGCCTTCCCAGCGTGCAGAGCTGCCGGCGACTGCGAGAACGGAGAGTTGCAAGCTGGGCTGTTTCCTTTGAGCGACTTCTTCAGGATTCTGTTGGTGTTAAATATTTTTCGGTGAGTTTTGAGGGATAATAGGAGGCTTTCCAAAATACCTGGTACTGCTGCAGTGATTTTCCTGTATTTTTTTTTCTTGACTTGCTACTTGTGCAGGACAAGAGACAGGAGTTCATTCATGCTCTGTAGTTATCTGAGCATCTTCCTGAGCTTACACAGGTTCACAGCTGAGTAAGAGTTGATAGTAATATTCAGATTGCCATGTATTTATACACAGCAGAGTTTCAGGTGAAAATGGAAGCTATATTTAGCTTTGTCTGGGAACTTTCAGAATGCTTCCCTGTTTTGTGAAATGTTTTTTTTGTATCTGAAGCCTTTGTACAAGAAGAAGGAAGTACTTCTGGTAGTTTCCTAAGACTCTGTTGTTATTCACATCTATCTCCTGAAACTTTGGAAGCCACACAGAAGATTGTTTTTCAATGATAGAGTGGCTTATTTTCCTGCAATAGGTTTTTAGAAATACTTTTTGGAAGTAGTTACGGTAGTTAAGAGCACTGGTTAGAACTGCAACTTGAAGGAGTAATACAGAGTATTTGCAAAGCATAAATACTTTGCAATGCATAAATACTGTTCTGCACAGCACATTTATGAAGTTGTAAATAGCATCATCTCTATTTTGCATGTGAGGAAACTGAGGGTGCGTACTTTTGCTTTGTTGCACTGAGAGTATGTTGCTGATTCTGAATATGTTACACGGGGACAGTTTGTGCTGACCAGGTAATTTTCACAATGAGAATATAAGGAAAGCTGTGCTATAGGAGAGGTAGATTATTGGCATCCGCAGTAACTCAGAAGTTGCTTGATACAAAAGTATCAAGAGATCACAATGGTTAATAAACAGACTTCCCTGTTAACCGGTGGGGGAACCCAAAAGCCACATTAACAGTCAACATCTGTTTGTGGAAACAGAGAAGTGGAAAGCAAAATAATACATACTGGATATTATGTTCCTTGGTTTAGCAGAGTAGTCTGAGAGTTAATAGCATTTCTACTTTCATATTGAGACTTCTTGTCAGGCTGGATGAGAAATTACAATTCTGATCTGATGTTAGAGTCCAGCTGAAAAATGATGTAGTTCATGGAGCTGCTACTGACAGTTCAGTTCGTTTAGTTCTAATTACCTGTAAACCTCCAGTAAACTTGTGTACACTTAGGAAATTGCTGCATTAAATTTTTATCTGCTGAGTCTTCAAATCTTACTTCATAAATGTAAAAAGTAGCACATATAATTTGAATAAATTTTCAGATTACAAGGTTAAAGGTACACTTCATTTTAGCAAAAGCCAACCTCAGATATTCTGAAAGTTTTATATTCCACCCCCATTTTATTCTAATTAGAATTTACACTACAAAAGAGCATGTCTTAAATAAATACTCACTTTAAAAAACAATTAGGGAGTGTTAAAGTTTATTGTGTGCACCACTAGTTTCTTGGGACCCAGGAGATGTCCAGAGCCATTGTTTAGATTTATTGACCTGGTTGCCCTAATGCTGTGCAGTTACTGCCAGTATCCAGGATCGAGGCATCAGCATTTAATTCAGGGTGCCACAGCAAGTGTCTTGGTGCATTTGGGTTCCAGCGTCTGCCTTTCCTGAGGACAGCTTTGTCACAGAGCAGGAATTACTCTCTAAGAAGGAGAGGTTTTGCATGTTTTGCAAATACGCACACTTTGCATAATAGGTGCTGCTCAGAGCACTCAGCCAGGAGGTGAGAGAGCTGTTTGCAGGTTCCCCCCTCGAGGGGGGCAGACCAACCTCTGCAGCCTCCCAGCCTGATGGGCTGCCTGAAGTTCCAGCTGGGGCACCGCTCAGCCCTCCTGGGGCAGCTGAGCTGTTGGACAGCCAGCTGTGCCCAAATCCTGTGGCCACAAGGAAGAAAGTGGGAGATGGAGTCTAGGTTCACAGGGAGTGTGCCAAGGGGGAAGTAGGCAGTTGTGTTCCGGTTCTTGCTCACTCATTTGATTCTCTTTCAATATGTAATTACATGTAAAGTGCAGAAATGTTCTCCTGACTATTCTCTGGATTGTCTCATATGCGTTCAGTGTCTCAGCTTATGTAGCTGAAAAACTTCAAATTCAGAGCTTGCTTGGGTGTTTAGATTCCCTGTGTTGTCATTTATTTGATTTACTTTCTTACAGCTGCACTGTGGGCTCGATATTTGAGCCTGAATTTCAGCTTGCTAACCATTGCTGGCTCCTTTCCCAAGGGAAAGCTGTCAACAGTTTTCTCTTTTCAAAACACCTCTCTCCGTTTCTCAGCACAGGTTCAGCAAACAGTGTTCCCTTTGCCATAACAACTGTCCCCAGGGGTTGGTTCCTATTCCTGAACCAATGGAGAGCAGTGTCAGTGCCATGGGCCAATAATAGACCTTTTTACACAGCGTGTTCTAAAAGAAACTGTTGGAATTGTAAATAAAGCCTTCTTTCTCTTCTGACAACTACATGGAATCAATCTATTTCATGTCCTACCGTGACACTGGACGCCTTAAATTCTATGTAAATCTGAAAAGCATAAATAAACTTATTTCTGTGGAGATTCTTCTTACACAGCTTTCTGAGGCTGCTTTGTATGATAAAGAAGCTTCACTGATACCCATGTGACGATTGAGTGAAGGTTGTGGTGGCTCAAGTTTGTTTTTTTTTTTTTTTTTTAATCTTTATTTTTCCCTTGATGGTTAAAATGCTTTTAAGATGCCGAGAGAATGTTGAATTATATAGATCTGAATATGGGACAGTTTGTGCATGTAGAGTTTTCCAACTGAATCAGTACCAGTGTTCAGTTGAACTTTAGGATGCTGTAATATAAATGTCCTGATTATTGTATGTTGTACTGGGAGGTATTTTTTTTTTCCTCTCAGTGAGTATTTTCCAAAGAGAAGCCATGTAACCACATTGAACACAGTGAACAGTGATACAAGAACACTTTCCTTTTATAGTTGCCATGTCATACAAAAAGACACTGCAATGAATCCAGAATTGATTATGGTCACTTCTTGATAAACATGTACTCTGTTATATCAGTACAACTGCAGTTAAAGAGAGTTTACAGTGTCACCTTTAAATCTAGTTTATAAACTATTCAAGTTTTCATTAAAAGTTTATTCAACGGTTTGTGCACTACTTATCATGACATTTCAAACTTTGTACTTGGAAATGATTTGATTATAACTTGATGTATTCTTCTTAGTTATATACATTTTAAAAGACACAAGGAAGAGGGAGAGCATCAGGTGTGTATTGGACATACATTTATTTTTACTTTAGAAGAAAACTGGACTGTTCAAACTTACCTTTATGCAAACTTTCCAAACATTATAAATATGTTATTTAAGCTGGCAAGTAACTTTTCTTTGAGACGTTTATTTATTTGCTTATCTTTTCCCCTAGGAATTTCTACGGAAAGAATTTAGTGAAGAAAATATTTTATTTTGGCAGGCCTGTGAATATTTTAACCATGTACCTGCACATGATAAAAAAGAGGTAAGTCAGTGTCGTATTTCAGTAGCTTGTGTTGCTTCTTCAAGAATTATTACTCCTTCAAGATAATTGAAATGAATGGAGCTGTGCTTGATTTGTGTACTGTGACATAACTAAAATAGGGTGGGATGACCTCAGTTTAAGATGCTGGATGTGTTTAAACTGCAGCAAAGTGCAGAGGTAGCTCTGTTAGAATGAGGTAAGGTATCCTGGATGTTGGAAATGGCCAGCTGTGCATGGAAGTGCAGAGCAGTTGAACGTGTCAAGGAGAGGCCCCTTAGACTCTTGTAGCTAGACTGCCTCCACCAACAAAGGCTGTGTTTCTAAATAACTTAGATTAACTACTGCTCAAAGGGTAGGGCTCTCATGTTTGTTCGCAAATTATGAGAATCTCCATCCCGTCCTTCTGAGGGAGTTCTACATTGGTCAGGCAGTTTGGGTGAATTTTGAACTTTGTACACGTTGGCAACACTTCTGTCTACACCGCAGCCAAATCTGGTCAGGTTTATGTGGTGGAAACAGTTTCATCTTCCAAGTCTCTCTCAACTCTTTTGTCTACTAATGATTTTTTTTTTCTTCTACTTCTTTCTGTCTTTAAACAATGTATTTTCTGAACACCACCCTTAAGGGCTGTGGGCTCAGCTTGGTGGGTTCTTCATTATTTTTGTGATGTGGGTATTTCAAAGCAAACAAGTTAAAAATGAGTGGTTTTGGCTGTAAATATTCATATATATACTTACCTTTTTCTCACTTCTAGAAATTGAATCTTAGAGGATGTATTTAAATAGTAACTGTTATGGAAAAGGTCTAAAATCTAAAAAAATCTGCTCTCCTTTTTGAAAAATACCTGCTGTGCTTCACTGCTTGATTATTTTAATTTCTATTCAGAGGACAACTTCTCCTGTTTAAGAAATATTTGATGAATATTTGTAATCTTAAAGGAAAAACTCTTATTTATCTGCCTAAAACTGGCAAAAGCTGATATGTGAAAAATACATACATAAAAGATTCAGGAGTGGTCATCTATTTTTGGGTGGAATATATCAGTGTAAGAAATGCTTAGCTAAAAGTATGGTTTTAAAAACAACATACATTTAGCATTTCTTTTCTGTAGCTTTCTTACAGGGCTCGGGAGATCTTCAGTAAGTTCTTGTGTAGCAAAGCTACAACCCCAGTTAATATTGACAGCCAGGCACAGCTGGCAGATGATATTCTCAATTCTCCCCATCCGGATATGTTCAAGGAACAGCAACTTCAGGTAACCATAGTAACCATAAATGCTTTATGTTTATGTCTGTTATCTTTTCCTTGATAATCTGTAAAAATAGTTTTACATGCTGTATTTTTTGGCTCTGTTAGAAGAATGGAAAAAAGGCTGCTTAACTGTTTTTCTGTTATGTGTAGAGAAAATAGTCATTTAACTAAAAAATAATCTGAAAAGTACTATTATTGAAATGAGGGTTTAGTGCAAGTAAATAATTCCATGTGTTGCGCCACCATTGCATAGAGTGTTTGCATATGGTGCTTTTCTTTTCTTTAGTGGAGAGTTGAGTGCACAAGTAGTGTCTAATTTTGGTTTTTAAAATGTCGGTTGTATTAAAGGAGTTCTTCTCTTATGGTTTAATACTACTGTCAGGCAAAGAGATTTTAAAACTCTTGGAGTCTGAAGACCTCTGAAGTGGATGTATTTTAAATAATTTTTGATAATCAGAACAGTTATGCAACAGCACAATATGCTTTACATTTCCTGTAGAATTTAAGTTTCTAGGTTTTTTTTTCGCCAGGTCATCTCTTTGGTAACTCTTCCACCCTAACAGTTTATTAGTAGAAGTAATTTTGATATCATTATTTCAAAATCAAGGCCATAGCTTTAATGAACCAGGTCACAATCTTAGGACACAATCTCAGACCACATGCTTTTGGGCAATCTGAGCAGCTGGGTGTAGTGTCATCCTCCTGCAAAGTGGAGATAGAAAGGTAGGTCTGACTGCTGGTCTGGGAGCTTCCAGCATTATAGCTACTCCTTATGTACCTCCCAAACCTGAACCTTCTGTGGGAAATACCAGTCACCACCTTCCCAGACATTTTTTCATGCATTTGCCATCCTGGTGGTGTGGAGACTGTGCCTGAATTCCTCCTTATCCTCTTCCATTTGTTTGGTGCTGGCCTGATGAGTCATGTGACAGGGCTGATGCAGGTTTTGTCCCTTTGAAAATGCTGTATCTTTAGTTGGAGGGCTCATAATGCAGGAGAAGTTGCTCATGAGAAGTCCTGCTGTGGGTCCAGTCCCTGCAACAAGGCCTGTCTGTACCTGACCTGCTTACCTCAAATTGTCAGTGCCTCAGTCAGACCCGTTCCTTTCACTGAAAAATGACGTGAAGCAGGATGAGAGTTACTTCTGCTGAAGGACATGGCCTTGGAGCTTGTCTGAGGTCTGAGGTCAGTGCTGGGGAATCAGCTGCTTGGTGGCCCTTAATTTCTTGGCTTCAGTGAGTGGTTCTGCAGGTCAGTTTGTGGTCTTGGTGGATAGCCCCACCTTGAGAACACAGCTGTGGGTTCTGTTACTGCAACACACCCACAGACTCTCTAAGTTCAGCTCATGGTGGTGACACAGCCTAAATAAAGAGAAAGCTCTGCATTTGTGGTCTTTCACAAGATCTTTTAGATTTGAACACTGACCACAGAGTGTAAGGGTGCTGCTCTGTGTGGTTGTTGGATGAGTGTGGTGCTGGGGAATAGGCAGCATTGCTGTAAGGCTGCAGAGGAGTTGCTGGAGTGTGTGGAAAAGTGCCTTGGAAACACTTTCAGGCTGTTCTCTCTCAGGCACTGCCTGTTGGGAATACCTCTGGAAGTTGCTTTCAGTCCGTGTCCTGACAAATTTGTCCACGATCTTGTTGTTAGAGGTTGTAATGGCAGTGTGGATGCAGCTGAAGTACCTAGTTAGGATGTTGTTCCTTTTTGTAAATTGAGTAAGAACAAGCATTTTCAATGTTTCTGGATGGAGGACAGTGTAGGTCACTTGAACGTACCAAAATAAGAATAACATGGCATGTACTTAATGTAGAGTTGATAATGGATATAAGTTTTACTATGCCTGTTTATCTGAAAATTTCAAATTATGCTTTTAAAATATTTTTCTCATTTGTAGGCTAGCATCTGCTAGCCTTTTCCATATAAGCAGAAATCATTAAGATATGTAATTATAGGAAATCATGGATGGGGCTGGAAACATAGGGCGGATGATAGCTCAAGGTAAATCAGTTACACTCTCATGACTGTCCAGCAAAGTTAAAAGGTTGTAATTTTTTTGCTGTATTAAGTATGTTCAACTTGCAGACTGTCAAAGCTAGCATATACAGAAGTATTTTTCCATAGCTTACCATGTGGAAAGCAGTGCATTAGAAGGCCCAATAAAGATGACAGGCAGCACCTAAGCAGGAATGGGAATATACAGAGGAAAACATGGAAGTTGGCATTCAGTTTGAGTTTGGTTTCTGTGACTCTGCAGGATCAAGTTTTTCTGCTCTATCTTGCTGTTTACAAGATAAGTTTTGGGCTAAGACCTGTTGAGAAAGTTGTGTCTGCAAAATCTGAGGCATGGTTTCCATCTGCAAATGGGCCACTCTCTCCATGCTGGACTTCCCTTTATACTCTTGGGAATGCCGTAACCTGCTGGGTGGTGCATACCTTCCTCTGCTTGTGGGGAATTTGTCATGTCCAAAGAAGTAGCCATTCATACTGTTTTTTCAGATCAACTGAATCGTGGGAGAAGATAAAGAGCTAAAAGTATGGATTCACTTAAAACAGCAGGTTTGCAAAAAATGGAACAAAAAATTTTAACATTATTTAGCATTTAAGAAAAAGCTCTTTTTCACTTTCATAAATTTAGCTTCGGTTAAATCAGCCTCAGATATTTGCTCCAGGCCTGATATAGAGCTGCTTTTTTCCTCTGTGGTTAAGGATAAATGTTGGTCATTTAGTGTAAACTGTTCTCTTTCAAGATCTACAGCACCTTGATTATTGAATTGTCCAGAGATACTGATGGGTTTTTTCCTTATCATTGGGCACACGTCCATGGTTTACTGCTAATACTTGTCAGTTCTGGGTTAATGGCTGGGCGTAATAATCTTAGAGATCTTTTCCAGCCTAAATGATTCTATGATTCTGTGAACATTATATATGGTGTAGTGGACTCTCAGCTTCTCCTCACATCATCAATTAACTTCGTGTATCTTGTATCATTGTGTATTATTGCATATTGTAATTGTATCACATTTGCGTGTTTTAGAGCATTAACTGTCCTTGTTCACAGCTACCTTAAAACACACTTGCATAACTTCATCCGGTCACACACAGTGCTAGTGTAACAAACCTTCAAAATGTTTTAAATGGCCAGCTTGCTACATGCCCCACATAGAATGGCATCAACGCCCTAAAAGAGAGTGGTTTTGCCAAGACTCTGCAGCATCTCAGCTTGCGCTTTGCACAAATCATGACTTCTTTTCTGAACCTGTAATATGGCAATAGATCAAACTATGTTTCACTTTAAAATGGGTGCAGAGTATTTAGCCAGGTCTAAACAGTGTCATACCTGTGCTGTTTGCAGCCTGATGTCCTAAATTTTGTGGGAGTGTCCTGTTGCAAAGTAGCTTCATTTTCTTGCTGTGTTACTCTAATGTATGTACCCATTATCCACTGTGGTTTAATTTCAGATATTTAACTTGATGAAGTTTGATAGCTATACCCGCTTCCTCAAATCCCCCCTTTATCAAGAATGCATCTTAGCTGAAGTGGAAGGACGTCCTCTTCCTGATCCTCAACGTGTTCCCAGCAGCCCCACTTCTAAGCACAGCATCAGTTCAGAGAAGTCCAACATGTCAACACCAAAAAAGGTGACCTTTGCATTGTTATTATCTCAAAATCGTGGTTTTAAATAATATTTCTCAGTTTCTTGAGAAAGTCCAAGATAATGTGTGGTTAGGGACGCTGGCAAATAAAATTGGAAAGCTTTTATGTGCTCCGGAATATACCTATTTTTTTTATCCTTGCCTTTGAATTAGTTTTCTAGATACTGCATTTCTGAATATAATTTTAAATCTTCATTATTATTTAACTATATGTATACAAATAAAAAGGGTTATTTTGTTAATGCACCATTCAGAAGCTTATTTTGCTTGAATATGTGAACTAAGATGTAATAATTTAACATTGGCTGAGAGGAGACATTTTATCAGAAGTTCTGGAAAAGGCTTAACCTGAACTAAATAATTTTTGCAGAGGGTGTTTTTTAATTTCTTAGCTCCTACTAAATGAAAATAATTCTGTGTTAAATAGGTACAGTTGCTTAAAAATTAGACCAGTAGTCTTACTGACTGATCCTCTGACATTATTTGGGGTTTATTTTTAATTCTTGTAGATAATACCACCATAGCATTACATAACGGTATGGGTAAATTATAACTTTTCATTTTTCATGTCAATCACTACAGATTACCCCATCTGCCATTATGTATTCTTATGACTAGCAACCTTTAAAGAGTAGCATTTCAAGGAATATTCTAATAATCTAACGAGAATACTAGCTTGTTAAAAGCGAGTTTAGTTTAATATCAAACATTCCTGACATTTGTATTCTTCAACTCTAATAAATACTTGATTTTACTTGTAAATGTTAAACAGTACTTTGTCATTGTCTTTGAAAGCTGTTCATGTTCAAGCCCTGCCTAGGAAAAATACCAAAATGAAATTCAGTTTTAAAAGCAAGGCAAATGGCCTTTCCAATACACTTGGGCATTACTGGTGAGCTGGGGCCAGTTCTTTCATATTTCATATTTGCTGGAGCTCTCCATGGCTCATTTCCAGCTCCTGTTTTGTACTCCCTAACAAGTAGCACATTTCCATTTCTCTGTTTCTTTTTGTTACCACTGGTGAGGTTTTTTGGGGGTTTTTTTGATTGCGGCTGAGAGGGATGCTGGCACAGACACTCATGCGTGGGGTAAAGAAGGCAGCTAACCTGGCCTTCACACTCTTGTTTTAGGAAGAAGTGTGGGAAGGTTTATTTTAGACAATATATTCACAACTGTGATCCAACCAGTGATTTAATTGTGTTTTGGTGATAGCTAAGTGGTAAGTCAAAGTCAGGAAGATCTTTAAATGAAGAATCAGGAGAGGAGGACACTGAGAAGAAAAAACGGGGAACATTCTTCTCATGGTCAAGAAGTAAGAGTTTGGGAAAATCACAGAAGAGAAGAGAAAATGGTGATTATCCAAACGGTGAGTATCACATTCCACTTTGTTTCAAGATTGTTTCAGCAACAGATGTGACTAGTCTCACCATGATTAGTTGCTATCTAAGTGCATTCTTGAGAGTGACAGAGGAAAAGAGCTGACAAGCCAGAAAGCCATAACGTGGCTCCTGTTGCTGCAGTTTTGTGGAAGATGTACAAGTAAATAGATGAAAATATGGCAATATTAAAATTTGTTTTTACTGACTTCCACAAGACTTTTCTTCTGCCTTTTGCCACATTCTTCCTTTTTGTGTGCTGGTAATTCCTTTTTCAAGCAGAGCGCTACTATTTTTATAGAAAGATAATTTCAAATCTTTACAGAAAAGTCTAGGAGCAGTACAACAAATAGTGCTATAGTTACAACAATTTAAAAGTTCCTCCATCTGTGTTGTCCTATTTTTCTTTCTTTTATCAGTGACACACAGGTATGTTCACTTCTGAACAGTCACCATCTGTTTTCACCTTCCCTGACTAAAATGAAAAAAGGAGAGTCAGAGGTGTGAAAACCCTTGTAACCTGCTGTTTTGTTATTTAATTGTGTTTGAGAGTTTAAGAAGAGTTTCCTTATGAAAGCACCTGTATGTGGCCTTTGGAGGAGACGAAGTAAATTATTCTGTTGAGTTACAAATAATGTAGAAATTCCAGCGAAGCACTGAATTTGGTCCATATTTGATACTGTAGTTTCTGCTTCTGGTAAATGCCCAGACCCACAAGATACCTTTGATCATATGGATAATTTGAGTGTTCTTAGTATATTCATATGTGAAAAGACATCAGAGGCATTTGCTGAGATCATAGACATATTTTGAAAGTGACTAGTAATTATCTTAGATTTTAGTGTTCTAACACCATACTTGCACTTTTAAAAATATTTATCTCCCCTCAGAATATATGAAGAGGTAGAATAATTTTTAAGATGAAATATTGAAATCTTGTTAAATTGAATTAACTAAGCTAATATTTTTTTAAAAAGAGAACTTTTTTTCCTTTTTTTTAATGCAAAAAGTAGGTCTATTCAGGGATTACATAACTAAGAAACACTTGACCAAAAGTTGCTTTGGTTTCCATGCTTCTCTGCACTGTACTAAGATTTGGTGGTTTCTTTCCTTTTAATGAATAAAGAAAAAACTGTGACCTAACAAGCTAATATTTGAAATAGTTTTCTGTGTTACAATAAATAGCGAAACAAGCCTCCTTACTGATTGCTGCTTCTTTGCACAAACAGATTCTTTTCAGTCCAATGGATTGTCATACAGACGGGAATCACAAGGCTCCATGTCATCCACTGCTAGTCTCGACTTGGTAATGTTGCCTCTTACTCATGGACCGGGGGGGAGCAGATAAAACAGGGAATTACTGGTTTTCTAAGTAGTGGGATTCAGCTTGTTTGATGTAATGCCTTGGGAAAGGGTTTTTCAGTGACACAGCTGGAGCACAAGATGTAATATTAGGCAATTTTAGAGTGTTAGAAATGCAATAGAGATTGTATTCATATCTTATGTCTATTCTGTCCTTGGACGTGCTCTGCATCTTGTCTGTCTTAATATCAGGCACTAGTGAACTACCAGAATACAGTTTCCCTTTTAAAGACTGTAACTCTTTAAAAAGAGTTTGTTTTAGAATCTGTTTTGAACAGCCATGAGTTAAAGTTTTCCTTCTTCTTGGCCTATGCAATAAGGGGGATGCAAGTTGCATTAGGTTGATCTTTGTTGTGCCAGTGTCTGTTGTGCTTCTTTGTTTCTTTTAAAGTCGTGTGTTCTTGTCATTATGACTTAACTTGGTCCTTAAAAACCTGAGAAGTTTTTTGCAAGCACTTTGTCATGTTAAGAAATTAAGAAATGAAGACACTGTGATTTCTAACCATGAAGTTCTACCTTCACAGTGTAAAACTAGCGAGGTGCAAAATTAAAACAGTATTAATAAAACATAGATATAATTCTTTTATCTATGTTGACATGGAGGAAGAACCTAAAAAAAGGAAATTTTAAAGTTCTTTTGTGTTTTTGATATCCCTCCAGTAGACTAGATTCTGTGTAATTAACCATTAATAACCGTGTAATTTTATCTATGCTAAAAATATTGATCAGGGGAACAAGCATAGTGAAGTCATGTTTATTTCTGTTGCAGAAAAGTCTTGTCTTAAAAAATAGAAAATGCAAAGCCTCCCTAAAGCCACAACCCCTCATTTCTCTCCCACTCCCACCTGATTTAAGTCAGAAAGTTACAGTGATTTGAATGAAAAACACCAAGTTAAAGAAAAGAGAAAAAGCATGATGTGTTGTCAGGCTCAAACCCAATATTTTTTAGTGTCCTTTTAATTTATAAGTGAGCTTTCAGTTAAATTTTGAAAGATACTTTTGATATTTAGTAGTAGTGTTACTATTCTACTGTTACTCTAGAATAAAGTGCCTAGCCCATAACATTGTAGTTCTTTACTAAAAACAATTAACGGTTGTGAGCAAATAATTTTAAAATTTTAATTTCTCTGTGGTGTAGTTGTGCATAGAATTCATATTATGTTGAAAGCAGAGGAAATTTTGAGAGGAAAGATTGAGGGACCTGATATTTAAAGGCTCTTCACTTAAATGTTGATTCACAGGGTGCCAATGTTAATTTTTTCATTGGCAGGACATTATTGAGCATAGACATTTAACTATTTGGATGTTTAATAAGATTTTATTTACTTTTATACTTAGGAGTTCTTTAGTAAATCTTGTAACTGTTTTACACGCTCTCTGTGTAAAACTTCATCTGTTCTTGAAATAAATTTAGATTTGTGCAGTATTGTAATCTTTATGTAATTCTTTTCCCCCAGGATTTAAATTTATCTGATATTTTTGGTGTTTGGAAGGTTTTCTAAAGCATGGTAGAAAGTATAGTTCTTGGCTTGATCTTTGCAGACTCTGAAAGTTTATACCCAGTCTTAATTTTCCTATTGGGCACTGACATTTCTTTTTCCTTTCAAGTCTGAAACCTCAAGATTGCCTGCATTTGTACCAGATAAAGACAAATCCCCCAAATACTGCTGTGTAAACCTTCCGGATGGTTCATCGAGCAAAATGGCTGTGAAATCCGGGTTCTCCATCAAGGAGGTGCTCTCTGGGGTCTGTGAGAAACATGGCATCAACATAGCTGCAGTGGACCTGTTTCTAGTTGGAGGTGATAAGGTAATGCCTATTCGTGGGCTTTTTTGGAAGCATTTTGGTCCCCATTCTACAGATAAGGAGTTCTGTTCTCTCTGTACTGACACCTGTCTCCTGATTCTGCCTGTGGCTTTACATTGGCAGTGCTGGTTAATTGAAGGACAATTGAATTATCCACAAAGAAAACAAGTGTCTGGTTCTAGATGCTACTGCATTAAAGCCCAAAAGCATATTGACATTCAGTTCAAAGCTGAATGGGGTGCATTAATGCTAAAAATGAGGTACAGGTTTTAATACTGAGGAAAATTTCCAAGACAGCGATCTGTGTGGATGGTGCAGTGTGTGTGTGTGTGATGGCTTTTAATGCAACAGAAATATCTCCAATTCAAAGAGAAGCTGTAGGCATGGAGTATTGATGCTCTTAAATTCCTGCTTTTGATCCATCTAGATGATTACGATGACAAAAATCAATGGATGTTCATAGTTATGGACTTTTTCTTTTAAAGCTTATAGAGACTGTAAGCTGGCCATATTTTCTAATGCATCATTCTATGTAATTTATGTAAGTTGACGACTCTAAGTTTGTTTTACAAAACTAAGTTGCTGACTCCAGTGAAAATTGAATTTTGGTGATTGTTTCACACCTAGCCAAAAGAAAACACGCTTCAATCATGTTCCATTTTGTAAAGATACAGTCACTGGAATGCATGCAACCTATATTAATAATATTCTGAGTTATCTTTAAAAAAATTAACAACAAAACTGCTCTTTTTTACATAGTTTAAAATTAATTAGCTCTCTCTTCTTTTGTCCCTGCCGTGCTCTGTAGCCCCTGGTATTGCACCAAGACAGCAGTATCCTGGAGTCTCGGGACCTGCGCTTAGAAAAACGCACTTTATTTCGGTAAGAGTCAGAAGTTATGTCTTCCTCTGGCCTTTTCCACCCTGTTTTCCATTTTACTTCTTGTAGGTGCAGTAAAGGATATGTTGCCCGTTACCTGTGCAGTGAAACAGGAGGCTGCAGGAGGGGGCTTTCTGGATTGCTCTTAGGATACAAGTGGGATTTTGATGCCAGTGTTCCAGTTTAGGGACATCTAAATATTATTATGATGTCAAAATGCTCAAGCTGAGGCAGCTGTGAAAGCATCAGACAGATCTGTGGGTCCAGAGGGACCTTCCACAATAGAAAGAAACATTTTTAGTAGGTTGGAGTAGCACAAGAAAGATACGGAAATTGAACTGTGAGTCTCCTAGTCTTCAAATTAAATGGATATATTTATTGATGTCATGTTCCCATTCAGTTATACCTGTAATTATATACCCACCTGGAAAATTATAGTAAGACTAATTGTATAAATATAATTCATCTGATGAACCCTGAATATTAAACAAGTCAATGTTAAATTATGGATATAGTATAATGCTCCGTGACGTTTTTAGTTTTATGTAATATATTTGATAGCATATGGTTTTTTCAAAATAACATTTGTATTTTTTTCCAAAATGAATTCAAACTAATGCTATGAAAACTCCTGAAATAATTATTTCAGGAAAAAAATTGAAGTAAAATGTATTATATTACTGACCTAGACTTTTGAAGTAAATAAACTTTATTTTGTCAGGCATTCCTTATTTTGGCTCTATATTACTTTTCCTTAGGAAGCTGGGCTAATTTCTATTTAAAGGTACTTCAGGTTAATAAATACTGAGTAACATATTCAATTTTGAAATTGAGATTGAGCAGTCTTTTATTAGGTGTGAGCTTGTTGAGTCTCCAAGTTAAAAAGGAACTTTAAGTAGGCAGTACCATATGTTATTTGTGTGTTAATTAAAATGTAGAAATAAATGTTCTACATTATTCCCTTCTCTGGGTAGATGCTCTGTAAGCAAATACAGTCAAACATTTGGAACATTTTCAGACAAAAGAGAAATACTGTGTGGCTATATTTAATTACCTCAATGTTTGTCACTTCTGTATCAATTACCATCTAATGATTAAAATGGATCACTTCAATTCAGTAACTGTTGAATTCAGAGGAAATATGAAAGACAAAGTTTCAGTTATTATGGCTTCTTGTGGAAGAGAAAAGTCAACATGAGTAAACATCTTGTATTTAAGTAATTTTTGTGAGGTAAAACATGAGTTTTATATTTAATTGTGACTGACAAAATTACTGGTAATAGTAATATCTGATGATGATGTACATTTCTTCTGACTGTTTTGTTAGTAATAAGCTTGTCCTTGATTTCATGCTGTAGTACCATTACAGTCAAATGAGGCTTATGGAGGATTCAGGGCACAGATGAGCATTAAAAAAGAAACAAAACCAAACCAAAGCTAGGCACAGTTCTGTGCAGGGAAATGGATGCTAATTAATTAGTTGTTCTAGTTTTTTTTTTTTTAATGTTTGTATTTCATTATTCTTTTGCTGTTGTAATAATGCAAAATTGTAAAATAGGCTCTGAAGAGAACTATCTTTAACCTGTGAATTCTATATTAATTACGTTTTCAGCTTTAGTATATAAGTTTCTCTTATACCAGTATTTCATCATACAGTGGCACCAAGCCTAAAGAAGAAGCATCATCTGGAATTCCACTGTTAGTCTGCTTAAAAATTAAATTGCTTGTCCAAATCCATCTCGTGTAATTGCATAAGAAGTTGTGAGTCTCTCTTGTGGAACTGAGAAGAAATATTTTTCCTGCATCCAAGTCTATAGTCCAGGCATGGAGTCACTTTGGAAGGACTCCTGGACCAAACTGGTCAGAGTAATCTCCCTATAAATATGGAAGTGCTGTGGAATGCTTCTCCTTGGTCTGAAATAGACTGGCTCAGGCTGTCAGCTCTGGTGAAACAGCACAATTTTTAGTTGTGTAAAATATAAGCAATAATAAATGTAATAATAAAGAAATAGAAATAAATTAATAAATTATTTGTCACTTCAGTTTAGCATAGATTCATGCTACTGCAGTTCCAGCTAGTTACTAGCTGTAAATTGGTGCAACTTTGCTGTAGATTGGATTTTCCATATTTCTGTTCACTTTATTTGTTGGAATATTTCACATTTAATGTTCCAATTGCTGTGTTTCAGGCTGGATCTTGTTCCTATCAATCGGTCAGTTGGTCTGAAGGCAAAACCCACCAAACCAGTAACAGAGGTCTTAAGGCCTGTTGTTGCAAAATATGGTTTAAATCTTAATGAACTTGTGGCAAGACTAGTAAGTATTCTTTGATGTAATTCAAGCAGCAATATTTTCTGTCTGGAGCAGATCATATGATATTGCCTGGAATGATTCCTCTCCTGAGAATTAGGCATTTAAATACCTGTAGCTACATTTTGAGATAAAATGCATCATACTTATAACCATTATGCTTAATAGTAGTTACCTCAAATATTTAGTCTGTCTGTTTTATATTTTCTTCAGAATAAATCCAACATCCTAAACAAGCAAGCCTGAACTTTGCTTCTTCCAGAGCTCTACTCCCATTATTAGCCAGGGAAAGTTGGTTGGATTAAAGCTTTTGTTCCATTATCCAGGGAATCATGGAAGTTGCCACAAATGCCCTTGCAGAAATTTGTTGTGAAAGCAGACTGAGTCAACATCTCTACTACTGAGCTCGTGGCTAGATGTTCTCTTTTCAATTATGCTGGAATACCTAGGAATGTAAAGTTAATTTTGTGGTATTTCTGTATGCTGTCTTAGCTGAACCAGTCCAGGCTTTTAAGATAACTGAAAAAGCATGTTGGCATAAAGGTAACTTCATTTAATGAGATTACAAAACTAATGAAATACAATCAATTTAGAATAAAAAAAATCTTAAATGTCCTCTGAAAAACATGATTTGCTAAACATACACACTAATGGTGCTGGAGTATTTGAGCATACTTAGAAATTGGATGATTTTTTTTTCTCCATGTATCCTTTTTTTTCCCCAAATACCATTCTTCTCACAGAACAGGGTTACACTCATTAAAATCAAGGTAGTTTTACACCACTGGAATAAACATTTTTAGAATGGTAGAAGGATGTATTGAAGCTACTCTGAAGCATAAAAATGCTTTGCTCGTTTTCTTTCAAAAATGTCAGACTGCATAAATTTGTTCTGAAAACAGCTTTTTCTCCATTACATACAAACTGTGATCTGACTTCAGAGTGGTGAGCAGGAGCCACTTGATCTTGGTGTCCCTATATCTAATCTGGATGGTCAACGGGTTGTTCTAGATGAAAAAGAACCATCAAAGGGTAGAGGTAAGTTTGTATAAAAGCTTTTGTTTATGGTTCCAAATCAGTTTCTTAAACCCTGACTATGTTTAGTTTTTCCTGTTGATGTGAAGGTGGAGTAAATGTGATTAAATTTAGATATATCACATGTGGCATTATTCTTTTTAACTAAAAAGCAGTGCAGTTTCTGAAGATCGAAGATTATTTTAGTCTGTGGTAGCAAGTACTTTTACTGTTGCTGTAAGAAATTTTGCAGTAGTAATATTTGAATTTTTTGTTTGCACTCACCCACAGATCCACACACAGACTTCGGAACACAGTGCCCAGTAATAATAATGAGAGTAAAGTGCCAAATATCTTCTGTGCATTTGGCAATTATTCAGTAAGGGACATTCTCTATAAGGAAAACAGGTGCAGTTTGTACAGCAGCTGTATGTGCTGCTATCACGATGTCCTTCTTAAGCATGAGAAAGTAGCAGAGCCTACTTCTTCCATTTTAAGTGACGATTTCTGAAAGTAACGCCAAAAAGGATGAAACTCATGATTACCTTAAGCAACATAACTGGAAAAATAAAAATTTATCAGCTAAACAGTTGACAATCTCTTGGCACAATTAACACTCTAGATTAATGTAATCAGCCTTGAGAGTAAAGGTTTGGTTCCATTAGGAGACCTTTTTAGAGCTATCAAACATTGATTTTCAAAAACTAAATTAGATATGGTTAAATTAAATAGACTTAGAGCAGAGATCCTCTTTAAGGAGGAACTGGAATTATAAAGATGCAGGTATTTATTGAGAAAAATCAGGTTTTTCATTTTTCTAACCAACAGAACCGATTGTTATTTTGAAAAAAGTTTTCAATCAAATAATCTTACAGATAATTAGTTAAAGGATTACAAGTAAAGCCTAAATCCACTGTGCTGCCAGCAGCTGTAAAAGCCTAAATCATAGAGGATCATTCTGGCAGTGAGTTGGTTCTGTGGCAATGTACCAGTGAAAGAGGGCTATGATTCTGTGTTACGATATTTGCTGTGGGCAGATTTAATTTGATGGAGCCTTTCGGTTACTAAGAAGATGGCAAGGAGGATACAGCAGTGTCTACAAAATAATTGATGCATGAAACAGGATGGAAAAGATTTGACATAGCCTTTCAGTGGTCTTTTCTGCTGATTTTCGTTTACTTTTTAAAATTATAATTTTGAGAATTGCAGACTGAATTACCAGATTTTATGATTATTTGATCTAAAGCAACTGAAAATTTAGTATGTAAGTGAAACTTCAGCATCTTTTAACTTTAATGTCAATGTCAGTAAAATCTAAAGATGGGAGGGAGATTCTGGTAGGTTTTTACTGCAAAGTATTAGGGTTATCAACTGTGCTCACTCTTTATTTTCTGAGTACATATTAGAGCAATTTTAAAGCAAAAATCTGCTGTGTCCATCATTGTCCCTTCAATTTCGCTTCTTTGGGGAATTATAAATCAGTAGTTACAGAAGGTATATTTATGTTCAATGTTTACAGAGAAACAAAGAGGCGTATTAGTAAAACAGACTGCGACTGTATCTTCAAGAAGTCAAGGATCTACTGTAAGTCTTCTGCAACGATTTTTCTCCATTAGATCATCTTCTGTTTCCTTCTAGAATTCTGTATCAAAGGCTGCATTCACACATGATTTTGAATCGGCCAAGTTATGTAACTAGATTGAATAGAGCTGTAATCTGTCTGATATTTTTACACTGTCAACAGCATTTATTTGTGAAGAACTTTGTCTTCATGATGAATCAGTTAACTCTTTCACTGTGTTGTGTTTGTTGTTTCGTGTCTCATTGGTTTATCTATGTTTGAAAGTGATTGAGCTACTCCGTAGTTCAAAGGCCCTTTTGGTTAAGTGAATTCTTCAGAGTAAACAATATTATATTTATTTCTACATTTTTGGGAACTGCTATGGCAAATGTTCTTTGCCATAATCAGGACTGAACTAAAACATTTGTTGTGGTCTTAGAGAAATGTGTTTCCAAAATAACTTTCCTCATTCCTTTAGGCCATATTATGTATTCAATGATAGACCCTGAATGTAAGTAGTACCTTAACTTTCCTTCTAATGCAGGGAGAGGGAAGAACTCTAGGAAAGTCTAATTCTATCAAAATGAAAGGCGAAAATGGAAAAAATGCTAGGGAAGTCCGGCTGTCAAAGAGAGAAGACTCTATTGCAAAGATTGGGAAAAAAAAATGTCAGAAAATAAATTTGGATGAAGCAGAGGGTATGTGAACTTTATAGCTTACATATTAACATAAGTAGTCTTAGAAACATTTTGTGTCTGTGTAGGTACTGTGTGTTTAATACTGTGTTGTGAAAATCATAGTCATGACCATTACGTTTTTGTTTGGTGTGTTTGAATTGTCAAGTTTTCTTAAGTTGAAGGTAAAATTTTAAGAATACCTAAACACCGATGTTGGTGCCCAGTGGGATTTTCAAAAGTGAGGGGTACCTAATTCCTGCAAAGTAAAAAGGAATTAGTTACTCAACTGCAGTTGAACATCCCATTTTATACTCTTTGTAAGCTGTGTAGAAGTTTGGCTTTCTGTTCACCTCTATATAAGTGTTCAACAGGCACTGCACAGTAGTGTAGACCCAAATGTACTCAGGTAAGATTTTTTTAAGTTTTCTGCTGAACTCTCTAACAGCCAGGGCAGTGCAGTCTGACTGAGGAGGAGATGTGATGGGCAACAGGAAAATTTGCATTCAGCAAATGCACTGAAAAGGTATTTAGAACTAGAAATACGCAAAGAGGTTATTGGTAATCTTGCATTTCCTGAGTCCTATTTTTACCTTCATTGCATCTTAATAGTTCTGGTGGCATCACTGGAAAAAAATCTCCTAAGAGAATTTGCTTTCTTATAGAAAGATGTCCATGGGCAAAAGAGAAATAAAAATGATGTAGCACTAAAAATTTTGGCATAACACCTCATGCCCTAGGACATGAACTGAAGTGATTACCTGTCTGTCAGCCCTACATGCTCCTTCCTAGTTTCCCATGTATCAAAAAAACCCCTCAAAGGACATATTTGACCCACAGATTAAAATTTACTGCTGAGGCGACCCCATATGCATATCCAAAACCTGGTTATGCGCATTTATACAGCAAATGAATGTTTACCTCAGAATGTTCATCTGTGAATAAATGTCCACTAACTAGAACTGAAAAAAATTGCTATGGCTAAAACTTCTACTGCAAAATAGATGTTTTTAAATATAAGTGTTATTACAAAATATTAGTGCATTTTAAATTATTTTCTGTTGCTTTCTCTTTTGTTAACTTGTTTTCCACATTTTAATACTTTCATTTTTTTCCCTAGGACTGAGTAAAACATTAACATAATTTGAAAACTTCAGAATTCGAGCCTTTCACATTATATTTTGAGTTTTGTGAAATTTGTTAAGATTTTGGAAAATGAATGCCAAATGTTGTAGACTGTTTTTTAATGCAAAAACAAACAACTGTTCTATGAACTTTGAAATCTCAGAAACATTTTTGTATGACACATCTTAGAAATGTTGCATGTTTTAATATGCCTACCGTCATTTTGCAAAACTTTGGCAATAAGAAGCATTTTGAAGCTTCCATCTTGGCTACATTCAGATTTTATGGCATTTAAGAAAAGCATGTTAAAAAGTCATTTTTACGAATACATTGTAAAGCCTGCCAAGTATGAGTAGAGGATTTAGGAAAAAGGTCATACAGGTGCAAGTGTATGACTTTATTATGCTAAGTTAAAATTGATAATAATGTTCTGTTGCTTTATTTCTTAATGGCTTTTGCTTCAAACAGTATTTATAAGCTGGGTTGGAACTGTTAATTTTAATTAATCTGTTGGAGATGGCCTTTTTAAGCATCTTTTAATATTCTGTAGTTAAAGTGCTTTCTTCTTGAAAAATTAGGACATGCAGAGTCCCTATATTAAGAATTACATATTTTTATATGTCTATGTTTTGTACCAAAGAGTTTGTTTATTGTTGCAATGCTTCTTTTCTGAGGAGTGGTATAATTCTTGGCTTACAATTGATAAGTTTCTTGTTGCCAGGTTTTGGAACTTTTTAGAACAGTGTTGATCTACTATGAGTATTATTTATATATAGAAACATATTAAACCATTGGATATCATTAGGGACATGATCAGAAAATCACTTCTAATTGTGTTAAAGCCTCTTTAAAAAGCTGCCCCATCGCTTTTGGTAATGGCTCCTTGGATGTTTATTGACTACCTGTAAGCTACTGATTCATTGCAGCTCCAAGCAAAATGGGGTTACTTAAATCATCATCTGATCATACCCTGTGATGATAACATCCTGGTTTAAAACTACACCATGAATTGAATTTAAACTGTGATAAAATATAATTACTCTGAGAGAAACTCAATATAACAAGGAAGTTTGCAACATTCTGAATCTTTGAATGTTCAAATGGCATGCTATTTTTGAGTTAAGATGGGTGAAACCCATCCAGAATATAAAAATGTGCACCCATTGTCTGTAAGACTAGAGCCTTGTTTTGTATAAAGAATTTAAAAATCCTGCGTGTGTGTACAGATTTATTAACTGCGTAAAATAGAAGATGTGTTCAAGGCTCAGTGAATTGCAGCTGTTCTAAACTGCAAAACTCTTACAATAGCAATGCTGATGGTCTTAATTATAGTGATGCTAGTGAACATTGCTGCAATTGAAAAAGTTCCTAATTAACATGGGATCTTATTTCAAGGCAGCATTGAAAGAATTGAAGATCTTCATGGAAAATAAATGTGCTGAAAATGTACGTTTTAATGGCATTGCACTTTCTGACAAAAACTTGTCAATTTTGGGTTTTTCCCCAATAGAATTTTTTGAACTCATATCCAAAGCACAAAGTAACAGAGCAGATGACCAACGTGGACTGCTAAGGAAAGAAGACCTCATTCTTCCTGACTTTCTTCGTTTACCACCCACTGGACCAGAACCGTCCTCATCTACTCCCGCAGGTCCCAAAGGCCTCAGCAAGCGAGTTTCAAAAAGTGATAGCAGTGATGGATGTACATCACCCAGTGGAAAACAGGAGTCCGTGCAAAACTTTAACGAAAATTCACTAAAGAAAGTGGGTTACTCGGAAAACAAACACAAATCTGCTTTGGCAGCACTCCACAGCCAGAAGACTTTCAGCGTTCCTTTCAGCCCGCCGTTGTCTCCAATTCCGCACGCGCCGGAGAACAATGCCACGGTGTGGAAAAGGCAGTCAGGAGAGTTGCAGGCCGAAGGCATTCAGATGGTAGATGATGAAAACGTGGCAGACTTGACTCTTGTGGCTGAAGGAGATATTAGTAGCCCCAACAGCACTTTGCTGCCACCGCCACCACCAACGCCACTGTCAGACGTCAGTAAACTCACAGAAGCCAACTATCCACCCCCAACTCCTTTTGCAGGTAATCAGGAAAAATCTGGATTTCAAAGATCCAATTCAGGTATTTCTAGATTTTAATAGTCTTTCCTTTTGTGTAAAACTACTTTTCTTTGGCACTGTTAATCAGGATTTGGCACCCATTAAGACAAAGAAAATTCTCTCTGCACCTTAATTTTTTTCTTTTAACCAAAAAAAGAAGGAAAAAATATTTTAATTGCCTTAGTCTGTTCAAACTGTAATACTTCTGGTTGCCTTTAACAATGTACTTTTGTTTGGATCTGGCATGTAACCAAAAATGGCCATATGCAGACAAACCATCCACGTGCTATAATTATCTCATTCCCCCTCAGACTACAAAACAGGGTATCAGCATTTTGAGCTCCATAGCACTGTTGTGTTCCAGATTTTCTGATCCATTTCTCATAATGAGATACATGATTAGGGTTTGGAAGTTTAAGTACTTTAACAAAAACCCTAATTATATGTTGAAAATTGCAGTATTGTTTATGATTAAAATTTTAAAATGAATGAGCCTCAACTTAAAATATATTTCACTAATAAATTTGATATTTGTGACTAAAAAAAAAAATGCTATTTTTTTTAACCCGTACTTTGCTACACAGAGAAATAGATTGCATCTATCACACTTTCTCCCAGAATATTCACATATCAAGTAGCTTTCTATTAGATAATTTTAAAGAAAATATGTAACTTTTTTAGGATGTAAGTTTCATGGTCTAGCAATATCACAGAGCAATATTAGCCCAAGGCTGAAGTATGGAATTTCTTTATAAACATGGACTCTAATAATAATTGCTATTACCAGAAACAGGAATTTGAAGACAATGGGTGTCATGGCATTGACATTTTACAGTCATTGTACAGTGCATTTGAATGTAAAATATAAGAAGAGGTATCTATGTGCTACATTTATTTTTGATGTTTCACAAACATATGGTGCCATATTTGTATGATCACATTTCTTTGTGATGTGGGAATATACATTTTAATTATTTATCTTTTTACACAGAGTATTTGATACTGTTCTTTATCTGTATGGTTGATGATTTGTAAATACTTCTTTGGTTGTTGGATGCTTATAAATGGCAGTGCAAATTATTTCATCCTCTTGGTATTTTAAAAGCCAATTCCTTTATTAGTAGTATCTGAGAAATGTTCTATAAGCACTATCACCTAATTTCTGAAACTGAGTATTGGACGGACTTGTAACCAGTGCCTATGAATAACAGAACCACAAAATGTACTTCAGACATATTGATGTATATATGCCTAGATTTGTGTTGGTGTCTTTCTGATAATATATCAAGTGTACAACATAGGTATCAATTTGCATATTTTTCAGTGAGAAATGTTAAAAAAACCATTTGCACTTAAAAAAAACTTCATGAATTTACAGTATTTTAATGCATGCCATAAGTTTCTGTGTAACCACTGAGCTGTAGCTTTCCCTTTTCCCACTTTCTACTTTTTACTTTGTAGAAATCTTTGTGTAGTTTTCACATGTATTTTGTATCCTTGTTCTCTCAGGAGTAATAAATTCTAGCTCTAGTTACGCAAACTGGTTTTAAGCTTTCATTTTCTTCATTATTTTAAAAATTCTTTCAGTCCTGGATTAAGAATTCTGGTTGAAATTACCTTTTATAACAAACAGATAAATAGATATGAACTAGCAATTACCATGAGACAAAGCTGCCAAACATTAGATTTGTTAATAATTTAGACATCAAAGGGCAAATGCTGTCTTGAGATGCTGATGGGTCACATGTGAAATCCATAGAATTGGCATGTGCTCCAGAAGGCAGATAAGACAGGAGATTTCTTTTGAATTAGTCATAACAGGAACTCCTGAAAGGAGAATTTCTTCTGTCTTTGGGTTCTTGGGCTAAGCTTTATATTCATTACTTTCCTCTTTATTTTAAACTAAAGCAACTCTTCCCTGGTCTTTAAGAAGTGAGCTGGTGATCTCAGCTCATTTGGTGTGGAGTAACCAAAGTAACCACCTCTTTATTTGGTAGTCTTGGGTAAGAAATGAGATGTTGGTTGAGTGCTGGAGACCACGCTACTCTTTTCACTCTTTGAGATGGGTCCTACATAACAGCGCTGTGAAGCCTAATTAAAAAAAAAAAAAAAACTGAAGAGAGGCTTGTCCTCCTGTTAACTAGGTCTCATTGTGTTCTGGGTGATGAAAATCCAGTTTTTCCAAAAGTCACTGTGTTCCCACATATTTGTGGGCCTTCATGAAAGAAAATAAAGCAGTTGAAAGTCCTGTAGCAGTTCCCATTCTAAAGTTATTCAGACTTTTTTGCAATAAATAGCTAATGCTCTCCATATTGAATTTAATTTTATAAACGTGGATTTTAATTCGCATGTATTCCAACTAGTGTTCTCTACTTTCAGTGGTGATTGTGTCTTATTGTTCTGTCATAGTCACCTGTGACACTAAGTAATCAAACTAATTTTGCAAAACTAAACATCTAAATTCCTTTTAGCTTTCTGACAAACCAGATTTTTTTTTTTTTAGGAATGGCAAAAATTTAAAAAAAAGATACAAAACGTCTTACTTCTTTTTTTTGCTACAGGCTTATTGCATATATTAAGCTGTATTCTGTGCTCCTCTCACAACACACTACTATTTAATGGGAACTGTATTCTATAAAGGAGCGGTGATTTTTTGGAAAAAATGTGGGCTGAAACAAAAATTTTCTATTTTCATGATTGGAGTTTGCATGGAAAGGCTATTTGATGATGTACATAATTATAATAAAGACTTCTGGAAACTCTCCAGTCAAAAATCGAAATCTCAAAGGACTAAATCATTAATAATGGTTGCTTTTTTAAGTGCTTTAATGGTTCTTCATTCATAACCCCTATCAGTGGAAATCACATTTTTGATTGGTTTATTCAATTAAAATGTTGGGGTATAAAGAAAAATAATGACTACATAATTTGAAGAGGTCTCTAGTCTTGGTTCCAAATTGGCCTAAAGACAAATGACGTGTGTACTTACCCTGCACATGTTGGGCTTCTAAATGCTGGGAAAAGGACTGGGAGGAATGAAGGGGTCCCTCGCGTTCTGCAGGGGGCAATTTGCTGATGTAGTAAAGCCAGGCCAGTGTGCATCCCCCTCTAAAGGGTAACACTTGAGGGTTTTTTTCACTTGATGATCTAGAAAGCAAAATATGAACAATGGGAGGGGGCAAAATAAGGTTTGCATCACTCTGAGCTTTTGAGAACACATTTTCAAAGTCAGTTCTTTCTGAAATAAGTGAAATGTTTTTATGCTGTATTAATACTTAGTATGAAGTAAATAGCAAATCAGTTCGCAACACAAGGATCATTACTGATTCTAGTTGTGTTACTCATCAAGAGAAAATGTCTTTATTTTGACTAAGCCTGCTAGTTCTGGCAAATTTCCCACTTCAAAAATCAGAGGTTTCTGGAATCTGAAGACATTCTTTCATCTCTGTGCATGTAATGGTGGTCCCATCTGAGGAAAAAATAATTATTGTGTGGTGTGATTGGCTTGAAGTGTTGCATTCATTTTTGAAAGTGTTAAAATGCTGATTTAATCTCCTGGGCTTTTGTTTTTTTGGTTTGTTTGTTTTATTTTTCTTGTTTTAATTGCCTGGTATAGTTTGGGTACTTTGAATGTTGTCCAGTTTTTCCCAAGGGGTTGGGCACACACGTTCCCCAAGTGTAAAATAGTTGCCATGGGGAAAGGCAGACTCCCAGACCTTTAGTCTCCTCAAGAGCTGTGACTATTAAGTCACAGACCTTGCACTGGATTGTTTATTCAGCAATATTCCACTGGTCTGAGTTGTTCATGGTGGTTTTTGCCTCTCCTACAAAGTAGGTGGGCATTTAGCCACGATAGCAAGTGGGCTTTTCCATGGAATACCATTTCATCCTGAAGTAGGACAATTTGCAGCAATCCAGATTGAAGCGCACAGACTGAAGATTTGAGTCCATCAAATTGTTCTTCCTTCTCTTAAAAAAAATCCTGTTATTTTTGGGGCTTTTATTTTTTTTCAGCTAGGATGAGAATTATTCTCAAAATGACCGTACAGTTACAGTCAGTGTAATTATCTACCAGGTAGGAAGGTCTTCTTTTTTAAGGTGTATAGACTGGATCCAACAATGCAATTGAAAAGTTTATTCACAACTATCTTTTAACAAGCATATAATGTCATTGGTTAAGATAGAGAGCCAGCTAGGGAAAATAAAAGCATGAACTCTCTTTTTACATGCTTTAGTAAAATGTCTATGGAAGTTAAAGAATTAAGTTAGACAGTCTAAAGTTACGTAGCTTTTTTTTTTAAGAAATCGCTTTGTTTCTGAAAGACCTATGCAATTGTACCCTCAAAATAAAGTTGCTTCCTTTCTTATTGGAAAGAAATCTTTGAGAAATGGAATAGTTAGTACCAGCGCTAGGATGTTTTTGTTGTGAAAGATTAAATTACGCAGAAACAGAATGCAGGGTAGTCTCTCAGAGTCTGGGACTGGCTATTGTTCCCAAAGCCAAGAAAAAAGAAAACCCTAAAATCCCCAACTGCACTTTTTTTTTTATTATTCACAGAGAGGATGCAGTATCCCACAGCCGAAGAACAGAGATCAGTGGTATTTCTATGACTTCCACTTCTTTGGCTACTAAATTTTTCAATTCTAATGGTAATGAATTCTAAGTGAAAAAAAAAAAGTGATACTTAAGGAGATTAAGAGAAGGTTAAGAGCAATCACGTCTATCTTCAAAATCGAAAAGAAATCTTTGTTATTGTAATAAATTATATAATATTTTATGTAACTAATATTTTATATAATGTCTTAATTCATGTGGCATATTTTAAAGACAGTCCAGTGGTGTTCCCTGTGTAAATCAAGATAACCACATGAATGAAAACATAAATAGAAATTTAAGAAAAGGAGGTGATTATTACTTAAAAGATGTAAGAATAATGTAAATGATTATTTTTAACAAAGTGTATTTTCTTGCAGTAACTTACATCCTTTACTGGTTCTGTGTAAATTTATAGAAGATAACTGGATTCTGGATCAATGTAAATAAGTACTTACAAGAATCCAGAAATACTAAGGCTGGGATGTGTTAATCCTCATTTAATCAGAGCATGATTAAATGGGAGAATTACATGCAGTACATGACTGTGATGAACAACAGAGGAGAAGGAGAATTCAGAGTGGACAAATGGGAAGCAAGGAAGACCTTGGGGGATGATTATTTGAAATGTAAACTTACTTTCATAGAGCAACAGGATAAACATTTTAGAAAGAATGGCAAATCTTATCACTGACTGGATGCAATGCTAGAAAAATGACAGCTACCCTTTGAACCAAATGAACATGAGCTAAACCCAGACCTAGGCAAACCCGTGGCAGCCTTTGGATGATGAAATGAACTTAACTGAATTAATTATTGGTTGAAATGTTACCAGTAGCCCAGCGAAACCACATTTTAGACTTTCATAACTGAAAAGTAACCTCGTGAATGGCAGATTAAATTAAAATGGATTCAAGTAATTCAATCCACTATTTCCCAATATAGGACTCTCTGCAATAATTAAACCTGCAGCTACTGACCACTGATGGAAAACTATTAATGCTGGAAGATCATGCTGAGGGCTGAATATGTGTAGGCTACTGCAGAGTTGTTTTATCATGTCTACTGCTTGGAAAGCAGTCAAATTTTTTTTCAGTTTTAGCAGTGGAGAAAGGGAAAATTTGAGCAAATTGGACAGTGTTATTGAGGGCATACATGTCTGCCGGGATCAAAATTCAGAACTTTTAATTAATTTATTCGTGGACTGCTCCTGGCTTTTAAATGACATTGTGTGCAGTTCCCTTCAGCTGTGGACATGAAGGGTCCCTACCCCCAGCAAACACAGGTTGCAGTGTTCCCTCTTCTGCATCTCTGTGCCACTGGTGAGCTCCCACTTCCATGTGATATTCCAAATTTGTTTTTCTGAATAATGCTTGGTGCTTTGTTCTTCTTGTGAACGCTTTGGAGATGAGTGCAATGAAAGGATTTCCATCTGCCCGTTTCTAAACTTAAGGCTCCAAATGTATCCCCAAAATTCCCTGGAAAAAGGTAAATAAACTGGTAATGTAAAATATTGCTGCACTGTAGAATAACCCATTTCCTGGCTCAATGCCTTCATTTTACTGAGTCAGATTTCAAGGCACTGAGCATATGCTGCAGTTGCTGTTTCATCATGCAAGTGAAATTTAGCATATAAAGTCAAATCTCCTTTGAAAAGATTTAGCATAAACTGTAGGTAGGAATCTTTTATTAAATCCACTTTCTCCCCGGTGCTGTATCAATTAAGAGATAAAAAGAAGGAAACTACCGAAGAAAATTTAACCTGTGATATTCTAAAACTTAAATGTAAAGTATCCTTTTCCCTTCAGAAGCATAATTCACTTTACAAACGTAAAAAAAAAAAAAAAAAAGATTCTTGCAGTAGTAACAGTATGTCAGCCAGTGTGGAAGTCATTCATCCATCACTTAAAAGAATCCATGTGTGGGAGGGCTAAAATGTAGATGTAGTATTGCCTAACAGTTTAGGACAGGAAGGGATAAGTGTCTTTCCCAGAGTGAAACTGCCAGATTCTTTCCATGTTAAGGAGAAATTACTTATATTGATGTATTTCTAGGACCCTGAAATGAACACCCACTGTAGAAGTGACCATCAGAGGCTCCTTTTTTCATTCCCATGTGAGAAAATGCTCTCTCAGGCAGTTTGGCACCTCCTTGGGACAGGCTCCATGGAGGCAGAGGCTGGAACAGTGTCTGCCCACACTCCCATGGTACAGCACACCCCAGAGCCTTGCTGCTCTGGAGATCAGATCCTCGCTGACCTCAGAAGTGAAATGCCTGGGATCAGTGGTATGAAAATCAGCAGGATATTCTTGTTATCTTTCAGTAGAACTGAGAGCCATCTAAATAGTTAATGATTTTGGCAAGAACAGTAGGATTTTAGCAAAGGTAGAATGATGAGTGAAACACTCAATTTACAAGAAAGAGATTTTATTAAAAATTGTAACTAAAATTTAGCACATTGAAAAGAAATGAATTTATTGATTGTGGCATAGAAACAATATAATTGCAAGGTGCTGTGAGCAGACCTTTAAATCCACAAGCATCTGCCTTAGACTTAGGGTTCTATGGTCCTGTCATCTGCATTTGGCAGTTAATGCTGCTCCTGAAATTTCCAGGTTTTTTGTGACCTCGTCTCTGTGTGGAATTTGGCCAAATGCTCCCTTATTCTTAAACTACCTGGAAGACAATGTCTTGTGATCTTTTGCTTAGATATCGAGGAAGATTTTATACAGAAGAAGCAGAGTTCCAGTTGTCTTTCTCTATGAAGATAGTTCTCTGTAATGATAATGTTAAATTTAGAGTGCTTGAGAATAATACACAAAATCCAAATATCAGAAAAAAGAGAAATATTGGTAACAAAAATCAGGAGATCAGTCAAAACACTGCCTGATTGTAGTCACCTTTGGAAGAATGCAGATGGGTGCAGTTAAGCCTTCTAAGCAGCCATTTGGCTGTGAGTCTGTAATAAGGCAAATCTCTGGTTTAAGGACAAAAGATGACCTGCATCTTTCCATCTTTAAACCAGCTGGAACATATTAACAGGATCAGATGCACAAAAAAAATCCCAAGAGCTGTGTGGAATGTTTAGCAAGGGAGGAGATTACCAATAGGTGTGAATGTGGTATTCCAGCCTGGAAATTCACCTGTGTGACTGCTGCCATAAGCAGTTTCTTCCTTTCCTCTCCTGAAGTTAGGTAGGACATTTGAGAGATTAGATTTGGGGAAATGTAATAATATTCCTGACCATGCTTCATCCATGGCAAAGCTTCTGCAGAGCTCTCCGTGGAGGTGTTCATCACTCCAGCCAAAAATATATGAAGAGAAATTTTACCTGTGGAGACCCTCTGCGCCTTAGGTGGTGCCCTGCACAGCTAAGTGTCTTCAGGTATTTGTTACTCAAAAAGAAAACATGAGGAGGAGACCAGTGCAAAAGTGTTACCAACTTCATTGAAACCTCATTATAGAGCTCCACTGATTACATGCAAATCTTGAGTCTGCTTAAAAGCTTGTGGGCTACATTTATACACAGGCTGGTTGAGCAAATCTTGCCTATTATTTGTGTTAAATAGCCTTAGCCCATACAAGCTTTATCTTAAAAAAACAAGGAAAAAAATTACAGTGAAATATTTTTTTCTGTGTAGTGCTACTCTTGAAATCATCTTCCTGTTTGGTGAAGATGAGCTAAGATCCTTTCTACCCTGACAGGAAAAGTGAAATCATCTTCACAGTATCCTCCCTTAGTAATTCCATGTTCTTTTGAACTGGTATTTTAGACAAGATGTTCTCTATTACTGCCCTACCTCTAGTAGTAATTTATCTGATGCTAGAGAGATTGCTCCTGAGAAGGGCATTAATAGAAAAATGTCTGTAATGTGGATGTGTTCTTGTTCAGATGAGGCTGTCTTGTGAAGTCTGAGAGCAAACACTGACCTTTTTTTTACTGTGTTCCTATTAGACAGCTTCCATGCCCGGTTGCTTTGTGTGATGACTCAGTGGCACCATAATTCCAAGACTTAATGGCATTTCTTATATTAAGCCGTGGAAGGGCTTAGCACCTAGATAAATCCAGCAGTACTTGCACCTTCCATAGTGTTCCTCGGCAGGAGTTTCCAGCTCTTTCATCTCCTGTACCCTGTTAATATGGGCTGTGTCTTTTGACTGTGGAAAGTGTTTCAACCTAGTCCAAGTCAACAGATATGAGACCTTCCACCCCAGTCAAAGATGTTCCTTTACGTGACATTTTATAGGAGGATGTATTCTCAGTGCTAGGACAGCTGGATGACTCATGCTCTGTCAATGCCATGTATTTGTGGTAATTTGTCATTAGTAGGCATTTCAGCAATTTGTAGCTCTTCTAAAGCAATTTCAAAGGAGAGTCACAGGTCTTCCTCAAAGGGCATTAGAATAGATTAAAGAGATCAAGAGAACAATTCAATGCACTTTCATGTAAGATAAACGTTCCAGAACAGAAGAATAGCATTTTGCAGAACAGCCATGCAAGCAGCAGTTAAAATTTAGCCAATGTTCAGTTTCAGTGGGGAGATTTAAACACAAAGTATAATATAGTCCCATTAAATGCTAGCTGCAATTTAGTAGGCTGGAGTCATGCTGGGCTAACAGGGCTGGGAGCTTTCTGCCTCTCTCTGCTCAGCTGATTTGTTTGGAGTTTGATCTAATAACTCTGAAAAAACAGCAAGCGTTACTGATGTGAAATACCCTCATTATTCATGTGGGGCTTCACTGTAGTTAAAACACTAAGCTTTGCACTACTTAGGATTTTAAATTATTTTTCTTAAATAGAAAGCTTTAACCCTCAAGAAGACCCTGGAGTGATTTGATTGAAACTCTATGAAAGTGCTTTTTTGGTCTTTCTCATTTGCATTTCCTCCATTCTCCATATCAAAAAGTTCTTGATTACGATGATTAGACATGGAAATTTCCTTGCATAAAACTGTATCAATCACTTCATGGAATAAACACAAATAAAAGATTTGAAAGACAGCTATGGGGTTTAACCACACCAGTTTCATGGGATTTGTGTGGCTAAACATGCTGGTCATGCACTTGGATGTACTGTGGCACAAGATTTCAGAATGCTTTGGGCAAAGCATGTCAGATAGGATGGTGTCTTTTAAAAGATGGATAAGAAGATACATAAAAAATGGAATTAAATATGAAATGAAAGCCCCTACTCAGGTTTGCTTTTGTGCCTTGAAAGTTTCTCTTTTTTCTTGGCTCTCAGTTTGATCTAATGAAAGCACTTCTGTGTCTCTGAAAATGTTGCCCCTCTTCATATGATTATGGGGGGAACCTCAACTACAGAAACCACATTGTTAACTGTGGTGGGAATCCCGAAATCAACTCCTTCACCCTTCCCTTGTCACTGCTGTTGACACAGGCAAATCCGCTTCTCTGCATTTGCTTTAAGAAGCTCGTACTTTGCAGGGTCACACCTAACACAAAACTGGTTTTTGGGAGCTCAAGGGTTTAAACTACAGCTGTCTTGGGATAGTGATGACTTTGTGTGTGTAGTCTAGAGAACAGGCCTGGATCCTGGCAGCTGTGATTTTAGATGTAATTCAGGTGTTTCTTTAAAAGCCCTCAGACCTTAGGGAGCTGTGCAGCCCTTCAGAGAGACCTCGATGGGCTGGAGAGACGGGCAGAGAGGAACCTTCTGCCATTCAGCAAGGGCAAATGCAGGCTCCTGCACCTGGGCAGGAACAACCCCATGGGCCGGCACAGGCTGGGGGCTGACCTGCTGGGAGGCAGCTCTGCAGAGAAGGACCTGGGGTCCTGGTGGACACAAGCTGTCCATGGGCCAGCAGTGTGTCCTTGTGGCTAAGAAGGCCAAGGGAGTCCTGGGGTGCATTAGGAGGAGCAGCGCCAGCAGGGCAAGGGAGGTGATCCTGCCCCTCTGCTCAGCCCTGCTGAGACACATCTGGAGTGCTGTGTCCACTTCTGGGCTCCTCGGGACAAGGAGCTCCTAGAGCAGGTCCAGCAAATAACTACTAAGTTGGTCTGGAGAGTCTCTCTTAGGAGGAAAGAATCAGGGAACTGGGCCTGCGCAGCCTTGAGGAGAAACAACTGAGAGGAGACCTCAGCAATGTTCATAAATATCTAAAGAGGGGGTGACAGAGGATGGAGTCAGGCTCTGCTCAGTGGTGCTGAGCTACAGAGCACGAGGAAATGGGCAGAAATCGCTGCACAGGAAGTTCCACCTGAATATGAGGAAGAGCTTCTTTACTGCTCTGAGCACTGGGACAGGCTGCGCAGAGAGGGTGTGGTGTCTCGCTCCCTGGAGATATTCAAGAACCAGCTGGACACAATCCTGTGCCATGTGCCCTGGGATGACCTGGCCCGAGCAGGGAGGTCCAGATGCCCCACTGGGTCCCTTCCAGCCTGACCCATCCTGTGATTCGGTGATTCGTCAAAGTTGCTTCTTTTATTCTTGTCCTGTAAACTGTGGCCCACAGTTGCTCTGTTGCAGTTCAGTACAGTGAACTGCAACTTCAAATAACCCCTTACTAGTCTGCTAGAGTATTAAAGCCCTAGCCAAGTAAAAATACTATCTCAGCAGGGTCTTGAAGACCAGTTCAACTGAAAGAACATCTCCCATTCTGCCCCAGTGGAAGGTCTATAGTCTCCTCCTTTACCTTTGGGTTTGCTGGTATGAGAATTTTTTTGTTCTAGAGGTGTACAAAATTATACTAAGGAGTAATTTTTAATGAAGTCTTCTTAAAAATTCTGAAAAATGCTACAATAAGACAGATAGGTATTAGTATTTCACATTTATCTTTGAGATCTAGTGTTTAGTTACCTACATGGTATATCAGTAAGGCTCTTTGGTGGGTGAATATCCCAGCTGACTACCATTAGGGCCTCAGAGAAGGCTGCAATACTGAAAACTGCTAAAACCAGAAGTACATAACTCTCCTGTTCTGTGTTTTTCTGTTTTTAATTCTTCTGTTAGGTGCAAACAGAAAGAAAAATGATTCACAAGGAACTTCAGGAAACTCCTGTGAGCAGACCTCCCACAAAGCAAAGCCCAGCAGAAGCTTTAATCCTCCTGGTGTGAGAGGGAACCCCAGAACGGAGCTCCCTGTAAACAGGATAATCGATGTGGATGGGGTCAAACTGGATGACTCTGGCACACGCTGTGATGATTCTGAAGGAAACCTCAGCTTTGAGGGTTACGTCTCTGAACTGAGATCTTGCCAAGGGAGGATGAGGACTGGAGTTTACAGGACGTCAGACCTTCCATCTCTGATAGCTGTGAAGAGCGAGAAGAATAAGGCCACTGAGAATCAGTATAAAGCTACTTTTGTTTAAATCTCTGCTTTTAATTAGATTTTCTGGTATTTTGCTTGGCATCAGCAGCAGTGGAGATATGTCTTAGAGACATGTTAGTGCAAGATATAAGTGGTTTTCAATATCCACTTGCCTTCAAAGAGCCTGCTAGAGACCATCACTTCTGGTATGGGTTGGAAGCCCTAGAATGAAAAAGGAATGTTCCAATGAAAGTATTGAGCTATTTGGTTTTGCTTTTTTTTCCATTTCTGTATTATTTTCCCTGGGATGATTCCATTGAACAGTGCAATTAAAATTCTTATTTCAACCCCTACCCTTCTTGTCTTTATTCAAGACAAACTTACTTTAAAATCCCCTGTCCAAACTTTTTATTTAAGATAATTTCAGTTTAATCTTCTAATGGTTTTCCCTTGTCTTCAGGATTCCCTGTGTTTTAGTAGATTTTTGAAGTGTGGGTAAAATCAGTTACTGGTGTAAAAAAGATTAGGAATATTTTCTCAATATCATCCTGTCTAACATTTGGGAAGAGGTCCAAGTGGAATTCAGTCTTGTCCAATGCATTGCCTGGATATATGCAATAAGACCATTGTTATACAAGCAGCAAGAAGCAAAAACAAGAAGAACAACAAACCAACAAAAACCACCCCCCGCCCCCAATACACACCCAACAACAACAACAGAAAAAACCCCAAACCAAACCAAAATTTGAATTTCCTGTGCTGGGAATAGTAGCTGCTTTCATAGCCAACACTGGTGATGTTTCCATACCAGAGATAGATATCTAATTACACAGTGGTGTGATGGTCATTGACTCCCTCCTCATCACTGCTCTCAGTGCCTTTTAACCTTGGGGAAAGGCAATTTGGTTATTGCTCTTTTGATAAGGGTCCAGTGCCTCTTATTCTTTTATTGTTCATTTTAGTTTCAGTTAATTTTCTACCCTTAGGTGGAGTTTTGATAAGGAAAAGATACTTAAGACTGATATTGAAGATATTTAAATATTTAAGATATTTAAAACATGTTGGTTTTGCCACCTGCTCCTTTTCCTCCATGACCGTTTCTTCAGGAGAGGTTGTAAACCTGGGCATGCACAAGGGTACACGAAGAATTGAGAGTGTTGGATGTCTGCTCATCATATTGAGTGGATATGGACTTCTGGGGGTTCACTGCTTTGAAATTATTGTGAGACTTAAGAAGTCATGCTGCCTATCTCCTGGACTACAGATCCACACAGGCACTAGGTGTAAAACATCAAGGCAAATATTGATTAATTCCTCTTTCTCTGTTCCTAAAGCATGCCAAGAATCATGAATTTTCTGAATAGCTGAGAGTACTGGATGCCGTCACTCAGTTTCTTAAACTCAAAGGTCATACAGGATCATACAAAAGTATGATTTTTAAATCATAAATCAAGATTCCTAAAGCTTAATGCTTAAGTGTTACATCAAATACTCCAGTGAGATTAAGGGATACAACACCCATTAGCTTTAATACTTTATTTTTTTCTACTGGTAAGTGATTTTGCTTTTGATATTGTGGAAAAATCCTTGTTGACATTAGACTCAACTCAGTGTGGGCCTGAATGAAGCTATATGCTGTGAAAATAGCTGTACTTTTTGAAACTTTCAAGCTTTAAACTAATTTTAGAGTCATGATAAAATCGTGGTGGTGTAACAATACTAGAGATTTGGAAAACATAGCGGGCAGAACATAGCCTAGTGATGTGGAAATACTTAAATATATATATTTAAAGATATTTTTTGTTTGGTTTGTGGTTTTTTTGTAGTTTTTTTGCTAACAGTTGCCCTTGAACAGATTTTTATTTTTGCACAGATAAATGGATAAATGGCCATAATTTTTTTCCTATCTTTTGGAAAATTAATAGCTTTATTCTAATCAAAACTAAAATTACAGCAGACAAACTCAAGAGAGGGCTTTTTGACATGGGATATGGTTTGCACTGTTTGTGTCTTTGAAAATAAAATCCTAACATCTGACAGATAAAAACTTGAAATTCAAATGTAATCATTACAGTCTTTTATTAAATCTCTGATCAATATTTCAGATAAAACAAGGTTGCTTATCTTAAATTGTGCAAGGGCACTCAAGTGCCTGGGAGTGAGCAATACAGAACTCTTTGGAAAAAGAGACAGCTGAGGGGAGATGCCAGAACAGCTGAAAAACCTGGAGTGCCATGAAGAGGGGGATTGATTTTCACACTCCTTTCTAATGCAAGGGTATGGGATCATCAGATGAAAAGCCAGGTGTAAATCAAAGAGCAGTTTCTCCAACCTCTCCTGTCTTCTACCCCCAAGCTGCTGTGCTCAGAAAAACAAGCAAATGGAAGGGCTGTTCATAAATCCTGCGTGCAACAAAATGGATTTGACTCTATCAATGTTCAAAGGGAATTTGACAGCATGGGAGTCAAGCCGTGTGCAGGAAAATGAAGGATGTGAAAGAATGGAGTTTTCTTTAACATGGAGAGAACTCTTGGCATGATGCCTGGAAATCCTGTAAACAAGGACATGAAAAAAGCTGTTTCTCCCCATGCCACACCATCATGCCAGTTAATAGCAGATTGTTTAAAAGAATAACTTCTTACCTAGAACTAATAGAAATTAATTCCTTAGACTTAGAAAACATTAATAATATTAGCTTTCCTTTCAATATCTGGCAGAATATAAAAGTAACCAGGCTTGAATCAGGAGTTAATAAAAAGGAATGTGGGCAACCTGCCTCTGGCTGATGGTTTCCAATATTTTACTAGGGATGTGGTCTAGTTTTAATTGCTGTATGACTTCATAATACGATTTTAAGTTGCTTCCTCATACTGTCATCTACACTACAAATCAAATCTACTTACCGTTAAAAATCAGCCTAATTGAAGCCCTGCTTAATTACTTGATCCTTTATCTTGCCAACTAGTTCCTAAAGATAACTGAATTCTAGCTGGCTTTATTTATCTTTTATTTTTCCCAGTTTTTCTGTGTGGGAACTCCACTTGTGCAGAGTTACTTTTTTGTCTTCCTAATCCCATGATGATAAATAAAAGGGGTTTTCCATCATTTTAGGTGGAAGAGGGAGATCTACTGACCTGTGTCAGTACTCAAACCTGAAACTGTAACAACCAGTGATATAAAAAAAATCCAGTCCCGACACTCAGAAAATCCTGCAGCATTCCAAATCTTATTTAATGTAGTAGTTGTCTTGTATTTCACTTGTTGTCATGGTGTCTGATTTTCAATTGTAGCAGTTTCAGCCTCATTGGTTCCACAAGTCACAGTTTGGTTGTGGTTTAATTTTAAAGGCTTTGTGAAGAATAGAAAGTACACATATAGCCAAACTTGCAAGGAGACTTCACCCATAGGATTACGGTAGTTTTGTGCCTTGTCAACAAGTTTGTGATATAACAGACATGCAAAATAAATCACTGATTAGCTCTGGGGGACTGTGTGACAAAGAACTAAGGGGTTATGAAGACACATAAACAGGCTTTGCAAAGAGACTTTGCAAGAGCTTTAGTGCTCCGTGGGAAGGAGCCAATACCTGGCTGTATTGTCCTTTCTCATGCCCCTGGAAGTCTTCTGGGGGCTATTTTATGTCCTTCAAAGATGCTGTGTCCTTCTGGCACTACTTGTCTGCCTGCAAGTTTTGGTTTCTTTGTGCCTTTGGTGTAGCCTGAATTGCATTATTCCCGCTTTTCTTCTGATGCTGGAATTTAATGCTCTTAACAGAAAACTTCTAGAAGGTGTGGCCCAGCTGGCAGCCTCCTTGCCTCATTGTAGCAGAGATAACCAGGATTTACGAGCATATTTTTATTTTTTGGAAGTAGCTTGATTTTTGCCACGAAACTGAAACCCTTGTAGTTGTCTCTCATCAGTGGTGTTGCTGCTCACCCCAGCCCTCTCCGACACAGATGTGACAGCAAATATTGCCATTTAAAATGGTCTCTCCTAAGGTACTTGGTAGCTGGGAGACAGGGAGAGTGTGCGTGGTAGCGTGATGCAAACACCTGGAGGCATCTTTTCACAATTTCTCAAAGATTTTGAAAAGTTTCCAAAGGCTCAGTTAGACAAAGGCAGTTAGACAGCAGCAGGTCCTTATCAAGGGGTGTGAGAAGCCAGCACAGGTCTGAGGCACCTCCCAACTCCCAACCACAGCTCGGTGACTTGAGTTTAGAAATGACCCTATTTTCTGCATGAATCGGCACATTTCCAAGCTTTGTGGGATTGTAGCAAACCTGTGTGACAACAGAGTTGCTCTGTGGGTGGTGTGGGTGTTTACCCTGCAGCAAAACAAGTGCCACATCAAGTGCTTCTCTCTGTGCTCTTGGAATGGCATCCCAAGTTTAGCATTGTGGGATGATGAAGAACCGTGAAATTTGTGACCCCTAATCCAATGCCAGGTAAAATGCAGGAAAAGCTTTCATTGATCTTATCAAAATATTTCCTTTCTGTAGACCAACTGTCACTTTTAGCCAGGTTACTCTTGATTTTTTTCAGAATAAAAACCTGTCGAGAAGTGCTGGATGATGACATGTTTGCAAATCTTGCCTGCATTACTCAAAATATTAGCAAATCCAAGATGTTGCACATGACCCAACATGCTTTCTGAACTCTTGGTGTGAAAGATAAGAAAACTGCTTATATTTTTTGTTCCAGTTGATAAATCAGTTGTACAGTTTAAAATGCTGCTGTACAGAATTTGATTTGTATCCTTGTTTTATTTGTGGTTTTGTGTTTATATATCTATATGATCAGTTCCTAATATGAAAAGGCACATTGGTTTTCTTTCTCATCCCTTGTCTCCCCAAAGTATTAAGAAATCATGTACTGCACAATAATGTTTATAGAATCTTAAGTGTGTCAAACTCATTAAAATATTGATTGTGTATGTAGCAAGTAAATAATTCATGCCACTAGAGCTGATAATGTTTAATTGATATTTAGTTTCAATGTAGGGAAAAGATGTGAAAAATATTTTTTCAGCAATTCTGGGACCTGCTGCCATTTAGACATTGCAGTTTAAATGGGAGTATGAGACAACACAAAAGTCACATGCATTTTATTAGATTCTGCAAAGATATCTTCTTAAACCTAGCCTACATAAAGAAATTCCTTTAAAAGTGGATCGTTAAGAATTCTTGCCAAATATTTAGATACCTTAAAAATAGCTCATACTCTGGAATTTAATAATAGTAGCATATGTTTTTAGACTTTAGTTATTTCCTTTTGCTCTATTCTAGCAACACAAAGGGATTGCAAGCCTGAATAGCCGAATGTTTTCCAGGTACAGTGTAATCCTCCTCTGGCTTCTCATCTGCAGAGTCTTGGTGTGTTGTCTAGCTCTGTGTGCTGCTCTGAGGGCACCAGTGCATCAGAACTGCCCTTGCTGCTAGCACTGCTAAAATATACAGATGTCCTATCTACCAGAGACATAGAGAGATAACGGGAGAGAGAGAGAGAGAGAGAGAAAGAAAAGAAAGAAAGAAAGAAAGAAAGAAAGAAAGAAAGAAAGAAAGAAAGAAAGAAAGAAAGAAAGAAAGAAAGAAAGAGAAAGAAAGAGAAAGGAATGAAGAAAGAAAGAAAGAGAGAAAGAAAGAAAGAAAAAGGAAGTTGCAAGGGTTTGATGCCTGTGTAAACTCAGCTGTATCAGTGACACAATGGTGCTTTAATCCTTCAATGGTTCCCTTCTCATCCACATCTCATCCACATCCCTTTCTGTGCTTGGAACAATCTGTGCCAGAACAAGAGGAATACAGAAGTTTAAGTACCAATAGTGGAAAATAATGACTGATGGGAATGGGATGAAACCTGTCTTCCAAGTCCATGCCAACACTGTGTTGCTGTCTGTGATAATCTCATCCCAGTTTCCCATGATAAATGTGAATGCCATTCCTGCAAGTGCAGAGAGCTACAAAGCCGCTGGAGCATTTCCAAGGTGCCCGTAGCCTGTAGCAAGTGCCAGCATGGGTGCTGTAAGGGCATTCATCCACCTCCCTGGAGAAGCTCCTGGGGTCCAAGTTTGGGAAGTGTATTCTTAAATACTTTGTGCCTGCCTTGACAGGGAGCACCAACCTGTTCCTCATTTGCATTCCTTGCCTGCAAAGATCTGCTCACAATCTCAAAATAGTCTAGAATTCCGTTATTGTGCAGATTCACACCTCAATTCCAGAGCATGCGGATAAACAAATGAAAAGGCAGCTAGAAATTCATCTGACTAAAGATAATCCCTCTTGGAGTGGCATGTTCTTAGACCAGAGCACAAAAATGAAATTAATGCTTCTCCCCATTCCTGAAAGAAGTAGCTGGGGTCTTAATGACTTGAGTCTTTTCTGGAAAGAGGAAACCATATGATTAGGAGAAATTTAATTACTATTACTTTAATTACTATTTCCCTCCTTTATAGACTTGCACACGCATCCCTTTCAGTAGCTATTTGCCATTGTTTACCAGTATACCAACAGTATGAACTCCCACACCACCTACAGCTACGTAACCTCAACCTCTTCCATGATTTAAACATTTCCAGAGTCAGTGCTGTGGCCAGGATGAAGCAATGCCTGGCTGAGATCAGCCCTCTGTATGCAGAGCAGTTAGCTGAAAATTGTTTGCAAGCAGGAGATAATCTGAGGTGGTGGGAGCATATCTCTGATCTTGTCTCATTTGAGCGTTGACTAAAGTTTGTGTGTTAGAAAATCCAGAGCAACACATGCTGCAATTTCATTCCCTGGTGAGATTGTGAAGGGAGGCAGATGTTGGAATCCTGTGGGAAGATGCTGGATTGCTGAGGCTCTGCTGGGCTTGCACCACCTCCATCTCCTGGAAAAAGCTGGTTCTCCCTTTGCATCTTGCCTGCTTGTTTCATGCTCTCTTGAGAAAGGACTGACACAGATGTATGAGATTCTGCTGCCATTCATTGCAATGACATCAGCTTGCACCATTGAAACAGCCACCCTGTGATACCATCAGAGGTAATTTTGCTTGGTAGACACTCTGTAGTCAACAGGATCCAGCAAAAGAAAGTCCAGTTTAGCTCGAGGTACACTTAGCAGAGCTGATATGAAAGACATATTTTCTCTTTTAGGAGAAGCCAGTTGGGATCTTGCCTAACTTTAAGTGTCCACTCCAAAGCTGCCTTTGTATCATAAACACTGGTGTTACTTTATGTATTTGTTAGGGATGTCATTAATACTGTCTACGGACATAAAGAACTGTTTGTTTAATACCTTCCATGTATAAAAAGAATGATTTGTTTCATCCTTGAGCTGAAACATACTTTTGTACAGGTGACTCATACCTTAAATTTAACACTTGTATATTTTTGAGGTCTCCACGGCCTAATCTGTGAGCCTTGATACCTACCTGAGATGTAAATACATATGCAATGTATGTAGCTAGGTGGGGTGATTCTCATCTGCCAGTTCCTCCTGATCTGTGAACAATGTAAGTCAATGACAGCTCAGATTGTTTCAGCAGCAATTACACAGAGCAGCAATTACATTTCTGCAGCAATTACAAGGAGTGGCACTGGAAGTACAGGAAAATGAGGGGGGGGGAAAGAGAGAGAAGGAAATACAGCAGGGATATTGACCTTGCTGAGAAATCTTTAGCCTAAGCCTCTTCTCAAGGATGTGAGTTGTACACAGTCACTTCTGAAGTCAGGATTTGTGCAGTGGGGAGAGGGCAGCTCACCAGAAGGGCACCCAGGTTCCTCCTGGGGGGCATCTCTGCCTGCCTTACTTTGAGGAGTGCACAAAAAGTGGCTCTGGAGTTTTTCCAGGGACAGAATCATTACTGATTTGGTGAAAAAAGCGTGCTTCAGTCCCCAGCAGGATGAGACCATGGACTGGCAAGAGCAGAGGGAGATAACAGAGGCATCAGTAACGGGATTTTTGTACGCAGTGAGGACAGCCCTGCTAAGGGACACTGTGTCTCACCTTCCAGGAGGGAGCCTCATCTCTCTCTGCCTACCTGATACATCACCAGCTCTCCCAAATATACCCCAGGGCATGAGACCGAGCTCCAAGGGTCCTCTTCCTGCACAGGAACAAGATCTTGGCATCAGGGAGGCTGAAGGGAGAAGCTTGAGGAGTCCCTTACAGATTTGCCACTACATCTGGGATGCAAAAACCCCAGGGAAAGCTGAGGCAAACACTGTGCTAGATCAACAAATGGACAAATCTGGGATGAGTATCCTTAGGAAGATATCGGAAAATGCAGTGTCCAAGCAGCCCTGCTGGCCCTGGGCAGCTGCCTCAGTGATCCTGAGGGATGGGAGCACTCCCTGCACAGGGCACAGGTTTAGCAGAGGGCACCTCTTTGTCTGGCTTCCCCTGGTCACCAGGGCCAAAAGGCTGATCAGCTGGTGTCAGCTGGCTCTTCAGCCCTTGGCACAGCAGTTACTTGCAGAGCTGAAAAAACCATCTGGTTTATATACACACACACACATATATATGTGTATATCTACACACACACATATCAAAAACATAGAGAAAATGTGTGTATATATATATACACACACACACACACAGGTTTCCATACAGAATGTTATTAGGCCTGCAATCAGAATAATTGGGGCATTATTTGTGAACTCTGCTCTCCGTCCTACCATAGGAAATCACCCCAAAGTCAGGGCAGGCTGTGGGGCTGGCATCCTTCCCATGAGGTTGTCCCTTCCTTGTTAGTGCTCTTTCCCCTTCGAAAGGGAAGGCTTCAGCTGCCTTCAGCTGCAGAAGTGGAGCCACTTCCCTCACACATGCCTGACTTATAGACCATTTTAAAGTATGCCATGGGGGCGTCTAATATGCTAATGAAGAAAGTGGGTGGAATTGCAGGAATCTGAGCACAGCTAAAAATGTACGTGCCTAACAATTTGCAAATCAGCCTGTGCTCAAGTTACCTAAATGTGTTGGCATCGGTGGAAGGTGGGTGCCTCCACACCTCTTCTTGTCAGTTTTCAGTGAGTACACAGCTAAAAAAAACCCCACACGCCTCTGTATATGGGCCTACTGTTTCAGCCAGGGTTATCAGCAAAGGTTTATACCAAAGTCCTTGAAAAATACAGTTACCTGCTTTCCACTCTTATTCATACAGTAGGAGGAAGAGTCTCTTCATGCAAACAACACCCTAGACTGGTTGCAGGCATAGTATTTTAGATATATCATGACATCTGGATGTTACAGGACTAAGTGTTATCCTGAAATGGACTTCTAAAAGCTTGTTTAGATCTGGGTCTGGGATGCATAAATTAGGATTCTGCATATTTTGGATCATAGCAGAGCTTTAAATCACTCACAGATTTGTGTGATTAGGAGTGTAAAAGCACAGCTTGCTTTTGTTTCTGCAGCTGAGGCCCAGCTCTTCCATTGCTATATTGATATGGTCTGTTTTTTCATAGCAGGACTAAAGTTTGGCTGCATCAAAAAAAACATCCATAAGCACAGCTGCAGGTAAAGGCATTAAAAAGGTGTACACCAATATATAGATGCAACTGCACTGTCCGTATCTGGCCAAAACTCAGAATGCACAGAGAAGTAGACATGCAGCCATTACAAAAATGGCCCAGGGTGCTGGGCTGTGGAGGGTCCTGTGCCTCCTCCTGTGGGATGGAGGCACTGAGGACAGGCTGTGCAGCTCTGGACAGGGGAGGGAGGTGAATACAGCACCCTCTGACTGGAGAGGGACTCGCAAGTTCTGATACTTTTAGCTGAGGAGTGGTACAGCTCTGAGTGCAGGCACAGCAGTGTGGGAAGAGAAGGTGCTAGTGCAGAGCTAGATCAAAGAGGTCATGTCTGAGGGGCAGCAGTGAGGTAAGAGGGCAGAAGTGTCAGATAAACACCAGAGTGTGGGGTTTGCTGAAGCGTGCTGTTTAAAGAAACATGCCAAAGCCAGCTGGAGGAACCACGTGGAGAAAATCCAGGAGAAGATCCATCTCCATACGGGGGTGTGATGGAAAGGTGAAGGCCTGCAGAGCTGCCAGAGGAGGTGCCAAGCCCTGCAGAAGGCAGTGGCAGGAGGAACACCCAATAACACCCTGAGACTGTCTTGTGCACAGAGGGATGACATTCCCTCTGCCTCTGTGTTCTCTGAGGCATTGGAGGCTGCTGGCAAAGGTCATGGGCTAGGATGAGATCTCCACATGTGAGAGGGGATGAGAGTGAGCGAGATGAAAGGAATAACATGATAGGTCTGAGAACTGCTTCAGTCCCTTGAGAGAAGAGAAAGGAAAGCAGTGCAGAAAACCCCAGAGCTGTGAGCTTGTGGGTGAGGGAAGCCAGGAGAGCTGCTAGAGATTCGGGGGAGTGTGGGAGGTGAGAGGAGTGAGGAGGAGTAAACATTTGGCTGAAGGCATCTCTTTCTGTCCCAGGATTATCTGAGGGCTGCAGCACCCAATCCGTGCTTGCTGGATGCCAGCTGCTCAGCAGCCAGACTCTGGCAGCTGTGCTTCTCACAGCCTCGCTGCCTCCAGGAGTGGGGAGGGGCATCTGTAAAAGAGTTTGTTTGGCAGAGATTATCCCCAGCTTGGGGACAGCAAAGTCTGGTGCAGGAGAGGACAGACTGGGACTCCAGTTCTTTCTGAGAGCCAAAACCATGTAATTTTTTCCCCCTGGGATTTCTGAAGTTCCCAGGTGACGCAGTTCGTCACACACACATAAACACACACACTTCGATTAGAAGGTATGAACTAAAATTTTATTTAAAAGTCTGACTCTATTATATAGTATTTCTACAAAGGCCAGGGACTGGGGGAGAAGGTTGACACCTCTCCCCATCCCATTGGTCAGGACGACTGTCCATCAGCTGTCCATATCTCTAAGACAAAGAATGAAAACTACCTTGAAGTTATGATAAACATTTGCTGGTGTTTACAGACAAGAGCACGAGAAAGAACCCAAAACATGAAACTGTGAAACAAAAGAGAAGGCTGAAAAAATCAGGGCGACACCCAGGGAAACAAGAGGGATGACACACAGAGATGTTTGTGATTGCAATGTTGCTGGATTTTACCCTGTTTAAGGCCCATATAAATAACTCAACTGTCCAGTTTGATTTGAGCCAAAACTTTTCTTTTTTTCTAGCTGAAATAAGCCAACAAGCAAAATGATTTCAGCCTTCTGTCTTTGCTTTAGCAAAAGAAACACAATGGCTTTTCTCAAGGCATCACTGCAGAAGACATAAGAGAAGGTGGAGGTTCACCTGTCACTCAGTGGCGAAGATGCTGGGTTTGGGTGTGAGTGACAAGATTGAAGTTGCACCATTTGCTCAGAAAGGTGTGACGTGTGCCCTGCTGTGTCGGGACAACTGGAGAGATTGAAAGAGAGAAGAGGAAGGGTTCCTCATGCACTCACAGTGATGCTGTGTTGCCTTATTTACTAAAAAAAGAGTCACTACCCTTTTAGCCCATGAGTGTTGACCTCAGTTCTGGTGATGTGGATATTCAGTAATTATCAGAGACTCAAACTCAATTATTATGAGTTTTGGTAATGGCTCCCAGGATGATGGGAATGACATCAAGCAGCAGAGATGAAGGAAATCCCATCTGACAGGGACAAAAAGGTCTCAAGTGTGGTTTGCAGGTCTCCTAGAGGAAAAAAGAAGGGAGTTTTGTACATCAGTCTCATGTTAGCACTGACTCCCTTGCTAGTACACCATGAGCAGAATTGCCACATGTGATTGCTTGCACCCTACACATTCCTGAAAGATAAATCAAAAGTTGTATTTTTAATGCCAGAAATAGTTCTAATTACTTCCTGTTCATGTGTGCTCATCAGGTTGTACAAAGGTCTTGGACAGAGCACGCTTGCAAAGGCTTTAGATCCTGCACTGGTTCCTCGTGCCAACAATGCTCCTGCAAGTGTCTCCTTGTCTGGGAAGTTGGGTCTGGGCTTTGTAGCAATAATGTCAACTAAAGCCATGAAATCAGATCATCTCGGGGGCAACAATACCCCATTAGTTGGGGTTACTTTATCACTATGAAAAAGCTTAGAAATTTGCAAAAATACAGTGGGAATCAGTCATTAGAAAAGTTTATAGATTTTATTCAGTTTTGCAGTAGCTGAGTGGAAGTTTCCTCAAACACATTTACAATGGCCAGAAAATAATGAAAACAATGGAGAGCACATGAATGTGCAGTCATCAGACAGCCCTCTCACTACCTTGGTAGTTGGTACAGAGGAATGAAGGCAAATGGATGTGTGTGTGTGTCTAGACTTGTCTTTTCCACTTATGTCTAGTCAACTAATTGATGAAAAAAACCCTCTGCAATTTTATTATTTCATATTGATGGCTGACTCAGTTAATTTATGTTTTGTTGATATTTAATGGTTTAGGATAGTTTCTAATATTGCTTCATTATTACTAAGTAGTTCAAAGGCTGAGCTCAGTCTGAGCTTTTATTAATTATTTTTAAATTTAAAGTAATAAAAAACATTGCAGTATGGGAAATGAGGAAAAGGCAAATGTATGAGGCAGCATTATCAGTATCTGTTATACAGCCACAGCAAGACTTCTGTCTCTTTCTCCTCATTTATTGTGTGTTTATTTGCCTTTTTTTTCCCCCATGATGTCAGTATAAAGAGGAAAATGACTGCTGAAACAAATGGATTTTAGCCTTTGATACAGAAGGATTGCAGTCTGCAAACATGAAAAAGAATTCCTCATCTTATTTTGAAACTTTTCGTTGTCTTTAGTAGTAGCAGCATATGGCTTCAAATACATTTGGGTTCTGTGTTTTGCGGGAAATGTTCAATATTATGTTCAGCAAAATTAACAATCAGAATGTGCCTTTCTTTAAAAGGAAAATGGAATTTTCTTTGAAAACAAGAGCTGGACTCTAGCTGGAGTTTCACTGGTGGGATGGATTGCAATGCTCCAGACCTTAGAGCTACCAAATATTCTATCACTCCAAAGCCAGGTTTTCCTTTATCTCCTTTTTCCAGATAGTTTCTCTCCCATATATATTTATGTACATGTATACACACATATATTTATATCCTTTTTGGTATTTTACAGACCCTCATTTGAAATGGGGAGTAGGTGAAGTCTAAAACCCCATGTTAGGGAATTTATCTTGATTTCCACATGGATTGTTTCCATATCTTCGTTATTTTTCTTCTTGTTGTTAAGTTATTAGCTCCATTGACAGCTGATTCTTATTTTCCTCTATACAAAGTTTCCATCACTAGGCTGGAAATAGTGAGTCACAGATGAATAGACTTGAGAAGATGGTGGAGAGCAGCTCTGCAGGCTCATCAGCCTGACCCATGGGTTGATGGTTTTGGCACAGATCATACTCTTTGCACCTATGAGCTTCCAAATGCCCAAACCCCTGTGAAGTTTATAAGAATTCAGTATCAAAACTGAGTCTGTAGTTTTCTGACAAGTTTCCTGCCAATGAGATAAAATGTTTCTCAAAAAAACCCAACCCCCCCCCCCCATTTTAACGGTTCTTCAGAATGCCAGGAGGAGGCAGACAGAGTTTCTTCTGCTTATAAATAGCTGAAAGATTCACTGATGATTCAACATAATTTACCAAAAAAACACACCTCAAATTCTGCCTTTTTGCTATGGCTGTAAGACCTGTTCAGGCACCTCTCAGCTGAACAAAGGCAGGCAGTGTACATGGAGCACTTGGAGTTTTTAGTGATTCAGATCCATCTGAACCCTGAAATCACTGTTCAGACCTTACTCAGGGGTAATTCCCATTTTATGGTGGGGCTTCTCTGGCAGCTGTTGCAACTCCTGGCTTTGATGTCTTTTCCTTTTACTTTGTGCCAGCACCATCCTGTCAGCTGAAGTGGCTCCTGATGTTGGTGTTTATTCCTTTTTCTCACCTTAAGGAATCAGTTTGAGCTAAAGGCTTGGAGCTGTGACTCCCCAGAAGGATGCACTGAAGCTCTTGGGAACATCTACAACATGAACTGCAACAACTGGGAGTGGACACACCAACAATATATTGCATCCTTGCTTTTCTTCTCTGTTATTTTTAGGCATGGAAAAACGCTTCCCTACAACACACACTGGTCACCATAGAAACACAGTATTTCTGGTCCTGGAAGTGGATGACTTTTATTCTGGAAATGGGTGAAAGAGGGTATTTCCACAGCCTTTAAAAAGTATCTTTCACCTCCCCTCACTCCCCTGCTCCTCCCTTTCTACAAAGTTTTTTGGGAACTCTTGGGTGGAATAGCAGGTAATGGCTTTTTTCCCTTTCTTTGCAAAATTTCAGCAACTTGGATGGTAAGGAGATGTCTACAATCCATTGAATAGGCATTATTGGTTTGAAATTTGATGGGCAGACTGAAGGATGAGGAGAGGAAGTGAAAAATCAATGTTTCAGCTTTGCTAGGTGTTCTAAGGCAGATCAGACTGTATGTGCAACCTATTTCCAGGTTTGAAACAAGTGAAAATAAGACAGGTCTATTCCACAGGTCTATTCTGAAGCTTTATTTACTTCAAGTCTTCTGGAAACAAGCAAAGCATAGAGGCAAAGATTTTTCTTCTGCCTGTTTGCTAGATTTTGGGAAGGAAATTCCAACTTTGCCTGCTTCCTGCTGTTCCAAGCCTTGCTCACAGCAGCAAAATTTAGTCCATAAACCTATATAGGCCTAGTTGAACTAACAGGAGTTACTACTGTGATGAAAGACACAGCAGTTTGTAAATTCCCTGCACCATGATAAACCATCATGTCAAAATTGTGCAGGGATAGCTCTGCTTCACCACTGGGCCCTACTGCCATGACTTTGCTGGGTCAAAAAAAATTTAAAAAGAGTCATATCCCTTCCATAGCTGTGCTGGTGAAACTTTAAAGGGCAGCACACAACTTAAGCAAGGACTATGGTATTCTTTCTGTTGTTGTGACTCTGGGGATTTTGGGTGTGAAGAGGTGTGGTCCCTGATTGACAGGACATGGCAAAAGCCTCAAGCACAGACACCATTGTACCTGCCAAACCTGTGGATTTTGGTTGTGGGGCAAGGTGGGGCTGAAATAATCTGCTCTGGGGAAATCTCAGTTTTAGCAATACCCTCTGCATTTGTATTAGAACTGATTCTGCAGAGCAGCTCTCTGAGACAGGCACTTACCAGACAGAGATGGCTTTGCTCAGGTGGTGGCAGAAGGGAGCTTTTTGCTTATCAGAGTAATGTGTATTTTCTTTCTTTCTAACTTTCCCAGTCTCTTGCTGTTGCAAGCCACGGCTGAGCAGGTAACCATCTGTTAATGAGTAATCCTTGGTACTGGCATTGATCTGGTCCATATTTTTGCAATGTAATGCCATCTCCTGAGTGGGCTTGCTTGGAGCTCCTTGTTGTTGCTATGCCATGCTTTTAATTAGCTCCTGAAGAGAAAAAGAAGGGAAACATCCAGATGATAAATCACCTCTAGTTCGAGGCAGCATTGGATCTGCTTCTCTGGAGCTGCCCTTCAGTGCTTGCTGATTACACGAGGAACCATCTCTGAGGGTCAGGCACTTTGTAAACTCTTCACTCCTGGTGGTTTAGGGAGAGTCTCTCCCAATGAGGCATTCCCTTCTACCCACAAAGACATTAATGATTAACAACGATAACAGTTCTGCTTACTTAGAAAACTAAAATACCCTAAAGTCAAGCAAATCACAGTCCCTTGTGAAAGCTTGTTCCTGATTCACCTTCCTGCTTCAGCCCAGCCCTGGAAGTTTTCCTCTGCCAGGCAAAACCTTCATGAGAGGAGGGCAAAGATGAAGGTCTGTGCTCCTCTCACTGTTGTCTTGGCTCTGAGTCTGAGCAGTGACTGTGCAAGGATGGTAAGTGACTCCTCTCTTTTGGGGTGGTGGATTAGCTGCGTGATGCCTGCAGGACCAGCTTGCCTTGGGGATGAATGAGTGAAGCCACCGAACAGGCCCAGAGAGAGAGAGATTCAAAGGGGACACAAAAGGAATTGGCCAGATGAAGGCTGACAGCAGTGCTCGGTGGGATATCTGGTACAATACCTTTCTCTGGTTAAGCAATTGCTTACATCCATGCCTTGCTGTGGAGGAGGAATGGGAGGGGAGGAAGGACCACAGAAATTGAAGTCCTTTAAAAATATATCTCAGAAATGTGTTGACACAAGCAGGTACCTATAGTAGCATAGAGGGAGAGTGTTCCACTGCCAGACATTGCTGCTGTCTGGTAACTGAGCAGGCCAGCTTAGGTGGCTATCTTCTTTTCAGACTTCTCCCTGTTTCCATGCCAAACCCCTCAGTGTTTTTGCATCATGTATCCCAAGTCTTTTTTGGGGGTATGTCTGCCAAGCACATGAAGCACTGCTGAGCAGGCTGTGACGGTTTGAATTTGCTAGTTTGCTCAAACCCCACCACAGCCTGGCATCTGCCATGGACTAGGAGGGCAGTTAGTCCCCTGCTGCCTTATGGTCAGTGTTGTGGCCTTAAGATCAGCCTTATTTCTCTAGCTGGGTTAAAACTAGCTCAGATATACTTAGATGATGTTATAATCCTAACTGTCTCAGTGAATTATAAAAGTATGCCCTCAGATATTACATGTGGGAGCACAGAGGAATGCTCATGGTCAAGGTAAAGATCATCCCTGGCTGAAGCCCTTGCTTGGTGCTGGCAGTCTGTGTAGAGTGCAAAACCTGTTCTTTCCTCCGAACGGTCCAAGCCCTCTCTATATATGTAAGCAACAGCTTTTTCTAAACCCTCACCTTTTATGTCCCCTGTCCAGTTCTGTGTTCATGATGTGTGCTTCTTTGACTGCTTTTGTGATTTTTTTTTTGCTATAGTTCAATTGCCAGCAGCTTTGGTGGCAGCAGTGCTTTATGTGCATTATCCTTTTTTTCAGTGTTTCCTGAGGCTTAAAATCAGCTCAGCCTAGTGCTCTTTGCTTGCTGATTGGCAAACCCAAATACAGTTGGAAGTTGCTTTTGTAACTAATGCCCTGGGGGATACTGCTAAATAGCAGGAAAAGGCAAATGTTGGGATATTATTTGTAACTGTTAACTGGCCCCAGAATGCATGTATGCTTCCCACTGAGAGAAATAGGAGATGCATCCCTTGGCAATAGAAAGATAAAATGGAGCAGAGCTCTGGCCTCTGTTGTGTTGTGCTGGGTTTTCCTGGTTTAGCTGGCACTTTCAAGAGTCAACGTGTATCTACCCTCTTTCACCAGACTGTACCCCACGAAAAAGCACAAGCAAATAAGATTTTCTCAGAAGCAATAATAAGATCTTCTCAGAAACACAATTTCAGGGCACCCTGGAAGGTAGATTTTTACCAGTAGTATGTTTCCCAGAGTGAATTTGTGTCTCCAATCCACATTCTCTTTTTCTCTTTATAGCACTACAAATCTGTGGCAGGAAGAGGCTCAAAGCATGGGTTCACTCGCCCACAAGGTACCAAGTCAAATCAAATAGGTTTCGTGACAGTAAGAATGGTCTGCCTGTCTGTATCCATGCTGTGCAAGTCAGTAGGAAGCCTGTCTTTGTTTCAACATGAATAAGGATTATAGAATAGTTATGCCAATATTAATTTTTCTGTTTAAAGGGGAATTTGAGATTAGCTCAGGAATCTCAGGTAATTTTCCTTCAGGTGCAGATTAATGGGAAGGTGCTGATGGGATTTTAGTTTGTCTGAGCTGGCACAGCTTTATATTATTTCACAAGGTGGTGTGGCTGACGATGTGCACCAACCTTTAATCAGAGGTGCAGCTGCCCTGTAACTTTCAAGCACATGAACCCTTTGTATGGACAGGTTCAGTTTCTACCCTGGCCCTTGATCTCTCTGTGGAAGAAGGGTTTGAGTCGCATGCAGCTTTCTGGGTGGCATTTGTTCTGGTGTTACCCCAGTGACCAGACATCATGGCTATGGGAGAGCATTGCAGTTCCCATTTTTAAAGCTGTTATTGTCCTGTGCTTTTGTTGTTAAAGATTACATGCATTGGGCCATTAGTAGTGGCTTTATAGGTTATAACAGTCTTCAGTGGCCTTTGGGATGCAATATATCTTCTGAATGGGGATGCATTTTCACAACTCTCCTGCCTGCTTGTACTGGGAGGTATCAGACAAAAAGCTAATGTTGGAACATTTGCTTAATTAGTTCAGGGAATGAAAACTGGGATTGACAAGGGGATGGCAGTGGCTATTTCACATTGATAGAGAAGGAGGCAGTTAGGGCAGATGGAGTGACCATAATTCCAACTGATTAAGAAGGGGTTGGACCACAGGGATAGGTTATTTTTTCTGTAATGTCAATAAGCGACCTCATCAGCTCTTTGAGAGTTAACAGATACTGTAAGAGTGTGCAGGAGCCCTAGCCATCATGGGAGGGGTAAGCTCAGTCATACATTGTCTCTGAGAAATGGAAATGTGCTGTGCTGCGGTTTGGTTGAGTGCCCCATTTCTCTCTTACAGCAGTGGTTGGCTTCCCATTCAGACTTTGGGATTTCAAAACAGATTAATTTTAGTTTCATGGTTAAATAAGCTCTGACAGTTTTTCATTGTCTTTTTTGCCTTCAGCCTCTCTCATTCTCAAGACTCATCTTGAAGGATTTTTTCTGATAGACTCCCACTAGCCTTCCTTAAACTCCCACCACCCTTCCTTAGGCTGCCATCACTGATGCGGCAAATACAAAACTTGCCCTTTTTAGACACTGGTCCCATTAGCTTCTCCCCATTTGTAAGAAATCTGCTTCTCCCAAAGGGAAGGTGCTATGATCAAAATTCTCTCTCTACCCCCAACCTTTAAAAATTTCTTCCTCTTGACTGTTTCTATTTCAGTTTGTACTGTCTGGTTCCTTAATTATTTTAAACAGGTATTACAATGTGATATGGAGCCTGACAGGATACAACTTCAGAAATTATTTTAATATGCAATTACAATACTACATAATTACAAATGATAATTGCAATTAATGAATATAATCGGCATTTGCTGTACCAGAAATGGCAGTATATTTTGAACTGAAATGATCTGAGATCTTTGTTCCACTGCAGAGTCCATTAATCTTTGTTGATTTAGTCATTATGTAGGATTTTAAGCTGCTTCTTATGCAGTAGACGTTGCAGAGACAGAGTCCTGAGTAGAGCTGAAAAACTTGCAGATATCTATCTTCATAATTTCATATAATAGCATATAATATAATTTGTGGGTTGGTTTTCAGCTGCATTATGAGTATTTTATATTTGTATTTCAGTGTTTACAGAGGATGGATATTTATGCAAATTTCCTTTCCGGTTTGGTGGAAGGTTTTATCACACGTGTTTATCAAATTCATTTTCCAGAAAGAAATGGTAAGTTGACATTGCTCATGAATGAAAGCAGCATTCAAATGAAACGTCATCCTTTCAGTGCTTTAATCTTGCTTTTGGAATAATGAACATGAGCTTGATGCTGTGTCCAAGGAGAGTGGTGCAGTTCTGCTGCTGGTCGTGGCTCTCTGGTCAAAATGTGCTCTGGGGAAAGGGAGCCCTGGCACTGGGTTTCCATGGCCACAGGATGCTCAGGAACTGCAGAAATGTTTCCTTGCTGCCCTTCCTATTGGAACTGCAACTTACATGAGTGACAAGAGCTTGTACACAAAGAGCAGGACCAACAGAACAACCTGGTAGAAACCCTCTGCTGGGGGAGAAAGGAGAGACACAGACACCTGCAAGAGAGGACACTTGGTTAAGGGACTGTTTGATTTGTGCAGGCTGTACTTGTATTGCAGAAGAGACCATCTGATTTTTGAGGAAAGCTGTTTTCTCCCCACCCCCATGTCTCTATTTTCGATCCAGATTGGCACCAGAACCCCTTTGGACAGTGCAGTACTAAGAAGTGAGGTATTACTCCTGTTTGTAAGTTAATGATTTATTCTACTGATGTGTTTAAGGCCAGGTCTCCTTTTGGGCAAAGGTTACTCTCTTACTTTTGCAGAAGGTGTTAGAAGTATTCATGATCCATTTTTGGGGTAGGGGCAGTCAGGTGGGAACCCTACTGAATTAAAAAGATAGACTTTGCAGACAAACTCTTATGATAGGCATAGATTAACTGAAATCAAAGGCAACAAAGCAGAGAATATGTGGGTACCAGTAATGTGAAAATTATGCTCAGATCAGCCATGTGAAAGGCAAACACTTGCCTATTTTCAGGGCAGAGAAAATATTTTAGAGTTTATTTTACTCGCCCCAGCAGGGCAGAACTCTCATTTTTTATACTAGACTGTCTAATTTTTCATGATCTGTTGGCGTCTTTCTGATGACACATCTGTTTCAAGTGTAAGTGCTGGTGTAATGTAAACAACACAACACAAACCTGCTTACACAAATGGACACTGAGCTTCAGGCTAGGAAACCACTTCAGCATTTCCCCAATATCCACAGATACAACCCAGCTAATGACAGCCTCTGGGAAACAAGAATTTGAGACTATCTTAACTTGTCTTTCCCTTAAGAAAGGGAGCTGGCATAATTTACCAGTTTGAATCCTGCTTTGATGAACTGTAGCCACAAAGAGTTTGACCTTAGTACCCACTTAATTTCATGCAATGCTTAAGAGGGATCCTGGTAATACATGACACTGGGTATTTGTTTTTTTAGCCAGTTAGGCCACAGAAATGGAAAAACCTGCGAATGGATGGGGTCCAAGGTTAGAGCACACTTTAGAGCTGACCTTGAACAACTTAGTCTTATGCTTCCGACTTTTTAAAAGCCATTTACAAGCAGGGAGACAAGGAGGAGGACAGCTGGAGTTATTTGGATTTGACAGATCATTTCACCCTGTTGGTGACCTTCTGATCAGTGTTTACTCATCACTCATAAGCTAAAAGCAACTTAATGTATGACTTCAGGTACAGAGAAGTCGGGAAAAGAGCCCTGAATAGCAATTGGGAAACCTGCCCTGTGCATTTTTTGTGTGACTTGGCATTAACCCAGGCTGGACTTACACTGCATAACTGATCCCAGGGGGCCTGGTAGGCAGCAGGTGAGGGCAAGGCTTGTGCCCTTCCTGATCCTGCCCCCTGCAAGCTGTTAGTAAGGGATGATGGGAGGCTGGGTCCAAGCTGCCTCTTTGGGGGTGAATTCCAGGAAACTCAACCAGCAGAGCACTGACTTGCATTTAAATTCATGCCCTCAGTCCCCAAGTCATACTTTGAGTCTGGACTACAGACAGGACTTTACAGTACAGGCCAAACCGCACTCAAATTTGCCTTAGAATTATGTTTTACCATACTACATACGACACAGATACTGTGTTTCAACACAAATCTGCTCCTGACCACGTAAAACTCTCCCTGCTTTCTTTGAGAGCAACAAACAAGTTGTATCTTTATAAATATTTATTGAAAATACAGGAAAGAAGACAAAAAAAATGCACTATTTAAATAACAGACTTCCTTTAGCAACATCCTGTATTGCTTTTCCCCTTAATTATACTCTGTTTTCACAGATAAATTTTCATTTAGTGGCCAATTACCAAGTATTACATGATATCTGGCTAAAGATATAGTGTAAATTTTCCTTTTGCGCTGAGAAGAAAAAAAAAAAAAGCTGGAATTGCTACTGAGTTTCATTGATACCTTCAGAAAGACAGAGCAGTTTAGGGACAGACAAAATGGGGATTCAGTGAACATTCATGAGAATAAAAGGGGAGGGTGGTCTGAACTGGACCAAACTGTGGCTGCAGGGAAGCTGCCAGCACCCTGTCCCTGTGTCCCAGGGTGGGATGGGCTCTCAGATTCTGCTCAAGGGGAATGCCAGGAGCAGACACTGCCTGAGATTTTGGCTATAAATTAGAAGACGTTGACTCATACCCTGCAGAAGCTTTATCCTGCGCTTGAGTTCTGGATGGGTGGGGCCCCTGGACAAGGCTGAGCTTAGGTCTGTGTAGGAAGGACATGATCTTATCATCTTCCTTGGAAACAAGACGATAACTTTTGATATGTTCACCACAGACTGAAAATAGTGCTTTTTGGCCAGCTGGATTACAAGATGGGGACTTTGTGACAGTCCTGGAAAGGAGAAGTACCTGTGGACTGAGCTGGGAGATGTCAAGCATCAGGCTCTGAATTTTCCTGGAGCTGGTAGTTGTTGGTCTGGTGTGTCAGGCAAAGTCTGCCCGTGTCTCATGGACAGGACAACACCTAAAAAGATCTCAGGCAACCTCCAAGTCTCATAGTGACAACACCAGGTGTGATGGCAAAGCTCTTTCCTTACACCTGTCTGCCTCTGGCCTGGGGCTTTGCTTGTTCTCCAAAACGTCCTATTTTTAAGGCTCCCCATGCTCCTGGTGGGAAAACCAGCCTACTTTCCATTTATCCTGCCTGCTAGTTAGGCCTTATCTGTGACACACCCTTTTGTTTGTCCATGCCCATGTTGTTTACCATGTATGGATTTAAAACATTATTTAAATCAATTCCTTGTAGTGCACTTATTCTGATATAATTAGTTCAGTATCTCTGTCTTTATGTTTTCACTTTCATGTTAACAATTTTATCTGACAAGCTGACGTAAAGGTATTTGCTATCCCATAAATTTTGAGTGAGGGCACATTTGCAAATAGCATAAAGAAATAATAAGGCCATTGGGTCGGTTTGGTGGCTGGAGGTAACATTCCACAAGACTGAAGTGTCACCATCACACCAAATATTTTTAAAAGAAGAGGAGGGAGACAAGTGAAATAGCTTTGAGGATGAGCTGAGATTCTTACAGAGAGTGAGATCTGTGGTGGAAAATCTAAAAGGATTATGTCTGTGCAAGAAGCTTGGCAGCAAGGAAGCAGCTTGGTGCTGCATGGGAGGACCAACCTCATTGTAGACACTGCAAAGGAATAGGGAAGGACTGGCTGTGGAGAGCATCGAGTGGGAGGACTGCTGGTTTGTGGAGAGCTAGTAGGAGAAGCCTCTGTCGGGGTCTCTGACAACAAAATACCTTTTAAGATGGAAAAAATTGAGATTCCTCTTTGCTTAGAACTTGGCTGCTGCTGGACAGTGACACAAGCAGCGCTGAAGACACTTCTAACTCATTTCTCATCTTCATTCTCATGCATGCTAGGCCACCCTTTAAAGTAAGCACAATCCACTTCCCACCGAAGGATCTTTGAGGAGTTTTCATCAACTCCCAGCAGTTACATCAGCCTTAATTCCTGTGACAGAACAGCCTCTTTAAGTATGTGCCACGTTAATCTGCACAAGACTACCAAGCACCTCTTTTTAATTGCACCTTATATAATTGAGGTCACCAAACTTAATATACATGGCCTATTCAGATGCTCCCTAGGAATTATGCATTTTAAATACCTCATAGCATTTAATTAAGAAGGAAAATAGGGCAGTCTAAATGTAGTCATGTGCTACAATAAAATTTCAATCTAACTTGTAACATCCTAGGATGAAAAATTTAATCACACAACTGCGCAAGGAATGATAAAACCATGCATACTGAAAATAGATCATCAGGCACATTAAATACACTCCAGTGTCTTCTAATGTCATGTAGCTGATATCTACTACTCTGCACGATATCTGGCTAGGGAGGATGCTTTGGTGGATGGTGCAGTGGGACAGGACATGGACATCCAAGGTTCAGCCTCCGTTCAGTCAGGCGCTCCCTGTGTGTCCTCAGGAAAGCCTTCAAATCTACTCCTGCAAAAGAGAAATAGCAGCTCAGTGCTCCTTGGAGTGCTGTGAGGCTGAGATAACAGACCACCAGTGAGGGTGTGCAGGACTCAGTCCCCTGCTCTGAGAAAAGGAGAGGTTTTATATGTGCCTTTGGAAATCACCACTGTGTCAGCTATTTCCTCATTTCCTCTTGCAAGTTCCAAAGTAAGAATACTTTAAAGGAACTGAGTGTGAAATATGTTTGTCACTGAAAGTCAGGGAAAAGTCCCTTTGTGGACACTCTCCTGCCTCCACAGATTATTACAGAAACTGTCAGGCATCAAAAATGGGCTGGATCCTGTTTTACTTGTATTGTAAGAAGTAAAGAAGACATAGTTTATTTTCTTTTATTTTCTTTTGTTTTTTATTTCTGTCTTTCATTTTCTAATCCCAGAAATAGAAAGAATGTTGGGTTTTTCTGAAAGATTCATTGAAAATCCCAGGCCCTGCATTTACGTCTTATTTTTAATCTGTTTTTAATTTGAGAGAAGTGGACCAGAGCAACTTTAACAAAGGAAAGCATATTTTTTCCTCTGCTCTTAAGAGAGTTTGAATGAAACTGATGCTAATTAGAAAACAACAAGCACAATTTTCCATGTTGCTGGAGTGTGAAGGCCCTGTAGTTTCAGTGGAAATATCCAGGTTGTTTGAAGATGCACTAAGCTGCACCTTTGATTCTTTTCAGGTGTTCAACAACGCATAACTTCGACCGGGACAGGAGGTGGGGGCACTGTGCTTTGTTGCCCAGAGACCACTCAGGTAAGGCAAGCCATTGCTGAGTTGCTCCAGATACCTGGCTCCTACTTTGCCCCCTGCAGGAAGGCGGGACAGTGCCTCCAGTGCAACTTTTATTTGTGTATTTATTTTGAAGCAAGCCTGCACATCAGCTGTTTCCATAATCTCTCTGTGACGCTGCACAACCATAGCATTAGACTGTGAATATCAGAGTCTTTAATTCGCTCTCTGTTGACTAACTTGAAGCCATGGAGAGAAATTATGGTAATGCCAGCATTGAAATCCAAACTCCTGCTGGAGCCAAACACAAAGGTGATCATCTTCTCCTCCCTCATGGCTTGGATGTGTCTTTTAGCTTCCCCTTCATTTACACAACTGCATTTTTTCTCTGTCTGACCAATTAATTTTTTAGAAGGCACAGAAACATTTGAGACCATGTAAAACACACGGCCGTCACTTCCAGCTTTCCTTTCTTGAGATCTCATGGGAAAGAGCAGATCTCAAACCCAGACTTCCTTGAGCTTTGGGCTCTATCAGAGAAGACAAGAGGCCAGACATGTTCATTGCAGGAGTCCTGAGGGATAATGAAAGGATTGCTTCGCTGAAGAGCTCTGTGGCTTCATGTGGTCACCACACTCCAGTGCTACAATTACCTCATTGCGAAAGTCTGTCTAAAAGGGGAAGTCAATGTCTGTGGCAAAGTCACCTTTATATATAAAAGTCACTTTAATTGACACACTGGGTGAAAGTTCACCTGGGAATATGCATCCCTGCCTTCAGCAGTCCCTCAGTGACTGGTCTTTGCTTATATTTATATAAATTTTGCTTATATTTATATAAATTCTCTCAAGACCAGCTTGAAGATTCGGGTGTTGCACTGGTTGAACTTGATGCCCCTGAGGCTTTTTTTGGATCTGTGTCTAAATGCTGATCCTGTTCCTGTTTTTGACATCTCACTATTATAAAGTGAGACACATCTTATTTAGTCTGCAGGATATGACCAATAGCCTTAGATATTCACTTCCCACTTTCAAATGAAGGGCTTTTTCCACCAACCACTTTCAGGGAGTTCTCCACAATGTCAGGAGTCTTATTGCCAAGCTGATTGCAATCTACCAGAGCATTTGAAAAGCCAAGTTAGCTGAATCACATTGACAGTCTAAAATTAAGCAGTGCACAGCAACACCTTTTTAAATGTAACTGCTTTAAATTATTTTCCAGCCTGGCTTTAAAACAGATTAACAGTAGATCAGAGGCCAGTGACCTAGCCCCAAAACGAGCAGCAATGTATACAGCTTTGTAATGCAAGTGTGCCAGACATGATCATAGACTTTATGGGCAGTTCATGCCTACAAGAGTCAGGTTATGAGGGCTGCACTTAGTTATTCATCAGTGTCTTCCCAGAGCTTAAAATGTTGGCAGCTGTGACTTGTGACTGCTTTAATCCTCCAGTGAAACACTCCCTGGGATGGTGACAGCTGGCCGACTCAAGGAGACTCTTCCAGGAGCTGAAAGAGCTATCCAAGCCTAGTGTTACACATCTGGGGGTGCCTTGTGCCACCTCTGTCCCTCTGTCTGCCCGTCACCATTATCCTGCCAGACATTGGGCTGCCTGCAGGCCTTTTTGGGCTTCCTGGCTCATTTTTGCCTGTTGCCCACAACAATGTTGGATAGGGTGGGTTGGAACAAGAAAGCTGCCCTGTCTGCCTGCCAGGGTGTCTCCGTTGATGTGCTCTAGCATCCGTGAGGGTTTTTCCTTCAGGAAACAAAACCCCAAACCAAAACCAACAAAAAACCCCCCACCAAAAACAAAACAAAAAGTTGTGTGTGTGAGAGATGAAAGGAAAGAGAAAAAAGGATGGGGTAGCTGGAAAAGATCACTGTTGGCTGTTGCAAAATAAAAGATTATCCCTTCATTTCTGGAAGCATTTAAAATTTGAAAAAATTAAATAAAAGGTTTTTGGCTATTATTTTATTTATAAACGTAAGTCTACTTAGCTTTTTTTTAAAGCTGCAAGTACTGTATTTGGACTTGGGAAATGTTTAACAGATCATTAGCCATAGCTTAGAGTACAGGTTTATGACAAGATTGAAAGGAAAAGCAACATAATGAATGAAGGACATTTGAAGCAAAAGGAGGAAAATTTGCCTGCTGTGGAAGAAATAAGCAGCCAAACTGAACAATGCTGATCTTTAAAATGTGTAAAATAATACTATTTTTTTTCAATCCACTAAAGCATCAAATCTTTGGATGTTTCTTTCTTGAAAAACAAGAAAAATGGAGTTCTTCAGGGAGAGAGTATCCTTTGGCCATAAGAGGTTGGTGAGCAGTGTATCCAAGGGCGTGGAGGAGGAGCTTCTTTGGAGCAAGGGTTAGAGCACAAACTCTCTCCAGGCCAAGAACGCCACATATATGTGACAAGTCAACTTCAAAATGTTGGAGGTGCTTACAAATCAAGGTTAAGCAGGTGCTGGAGGCTTTGATCCAGAAAAATACACCTGCCAAATTCAAGGGAAAGTTTAACTAAGAAGCCTTTAGCTTTAGGATGAAGTGAAGCTTAGGTAGGAGGTTTCTGCTGGAGGGAGATGTTAGTATCCATACACATGGGCCAGCTGGGCTGTGCATGCATAGCTCACATATATGTACAAATATCCATAAATGTGAAATGCCCCTATAGGTGTAACTTCCAGATTTTGGGCAGTCTGGTAGGAATAACGTCTCTGGAAATCTTGGACAAATGGCCAAAACCCCAGAGAGACCCAAAGATGGGGGACAAAATCGTCAGACAGTATTTTTAAGATCCCTCTGGACTGATATGGAGAGAAGTAGTAGAGTTGTGTGAGCTGTGCAGGGAAGAGGAAGAGGCACCATTCCTGGAGGGGCTCTGAGGAAGGTGAGTGGCAGAAAGACAAAGTTTTTGTTGGGAAATATGGGCAGAAAGGTGAGACAAGGCTACTGCTCAATTGGCAGAGACTCTGAGAGGTGAAGCTGCAGTCAAGATGAGAGTTAGCAAGCAGGGAGTGTTTTACCCGTGAGGGTGCTTTAGACAGTGTGAGAAAGCGTGGACTTGGCACTGCCCAGTTAATGGATAGTTACTAGTGGGCAGGATTCCCCACTGGGAACTGAGGTGTGTCCATCTGCTCATGAACAGAAGTTGTTCCTGGACTCCAGGAAAGATGTGGAGCAACACAGAACATGCCTGGAAGGTCAGAGTGGAGTGGTGGGTGGGTTGTAGTGAGGCACAGATTGAGAAAGAAATGAAAGAGTGGAAGTGCTTTTTTTCAGATTTAACAAGGGTACAAAAAATTTCTTGAGCATTTGTTACAGCAGAGGATGCCTTGGAGATCAGGTCATGGTTTGGATGTAGTGGGAATAGGAAATACACAATTTTCCTTTGAGGAAACATTACAGCACTAGAAGTTTCATAACTATCAACAGCAGGAAGAGTAGGAATTTCACTGACTTGCTTTCCCTTGATGTTATCTTGGATTGGAACTACCAGTGAATACACCCAGGCCTGCTAGCTGGTAGGAATTACATCACTCTCTTCTGAAGTAAATATTTTGATCCCTGCACGGGAGCCTCAGATTTACACTGCTGTAGCAAACTTCAGGATGCACCTTTGTGCTTCACTTCAGCCCTGTTTGTGTGTGCCTGTGCCTCTACATGTTGCATCCCATGCTCAGGACACTCTGTCTAGCTGAAGAAGCACCTGGATTGAGTAACTCTGGGGATGGCCTAGCAGAGTTTGACTAGCGCTAAAAAGGAAGATTTGAATGCAGACAAGCTGTTGGGCCAGCTCTGGAGCAGGTGTAAACATGCTGTTGGTTAACTTCAGGGGAGATACATCCCTCAGCACTGCCAGAAATTAGAAACGCTGCCTGACCAGCAAAACTCTTACTACTTTTGCATTACACATTGCCAAATAAAGCTTCTATTGCAGGAGTTGTCCTGGCTCCTAACTCCTCTCCCACCACATTTCCCGTCATTCAGAAAGTTCCCTAGTAAATGGAGATATGCTAGACTGGTCCAGCTTTCATTTTTTTTGGCATGATTTACTTGGATGTGCTTTATGGTTTGCTTTATAATTTTTCTCCCATTGGTTCCATCTGTCCATTAGTTTTAGACATAATCCAAGACCCCAGAGCAAATTCTGCTGTCGAGGGCTGTCCTCCGTGCAGTTTGAAAGAGATGCGTGATCCAGGCGGTGGATGTCGCAGGGTGAAGGCTGCAGGGCAGGAGGCCGGGCAGAAGCAGCCTTCCTCCCTCCCCAGTGCAAAGGCACAGCTCCATCTTGTGGGCACCTGTCCCATCTTCTTCCTCACCCCAGTGCCAGCGTTGGTGACTTCAGGCGTGCCCGGACCCACCCCCCTTCAGACAACTTAGTCGGGGGGGTGAAGGCTCAGCTCAGTGATTTACCTTGTGGTTTTTAAAAACTGGATACATATAGCTGTTTTACAGCTGGAAACAAACCCACTGTCAATTGGTTGGACAAACTGTTTTATGTTAATAGATGATGTTAAACTCACTGAGCATTGAATCAAAGTGGTTCATGGAGCCAAAAGAACAAAGCGTGACTTACACCATACTTATTAAAAACAACTTCTTATGTGGCCTCTCTAGATCACTGTGCAGACAACCCCTGCCAAAATGGAGGGACCTGTTCTCTCACTCACAGCCACAGGATGTACCACTGTGCCTGTCCTGAGGAATTCACAGGCGAGGACTGTCAGCTGAGTAAGTATCTTCTACCACAAGTGTTACAACATGAAGTACAAATAATAAATAGGGTTCATTAATGTTTGCTTAATGAAAAGGTAGTGCTGTTGTGATGGGAGAGACCACTGCAGCATGAATGTTTATGTAGGTATATTTCCAAATGGTCATGACAGACAATCCATTCCTAATATGACAACTGAAAATAGCTTGACTGTACAATTATAAATCCAAGTATGCTCTGAGCATGGGAAACACAAAAAGCCTCTTCCCCTTCCTTTGCTGTTTTTAAGATTTAAATATCCCTTACATGTTTGGAAATTACTAGTATCTACTAGGCAATGCACAGAGACATGAAAAAGCAGCACGATTTCAGGTGATGCCTTGTGCCTCATGTACATGCATGTGCTGGGTACAGTGATGCTGTCCTGCTCACAGGGCTTTAGGAGAAAGCTGCCTCTGTCCTGAGCTTCCTGGAGCTGCTGCTCTACTGGCTCAATACCTCCACACTATGGAGGGTGGCTAGCTTGGGCAGCACTGTCGACAAACATGGATCTGCTCAAGAGGAAAAAAAGGATGAGCAGGGAATGATAATAGCGACTGTGGTGCCCTTTCTTGCAAGAAATAACATCTGAAAGCTTGTGTTGTTTGTAAAATTTTGTTTCAGAGAAATGTTTTGACAACAGCCTCTACGAATTCTTTGATGTGGGTGTGAGCTGGTCAAGAGTCCAACACGGAGTAGTGGAGCAGTGCACGTGTGTGAACGGCCAGATTGAGTGTGAGCCTGTGGAACACAAAAGTAAGGCACTATTTTGTACCACAGCTGTGGGTCTGCATGGAGCAGGGATAAAGGACAGTGAGGGTATCAAAGCCTGAGTGGTGTTACACACCCCAATGCTGCCCTTGCAGCTCACGTACCCTCTCGAAACCACAATATTTTAGCTTTCCTTTCCAGGAGTGAGCAGTGATACTGACCCAGGAAATCCCTTCAATGTGTCCATCCTTAATTGAGGAAGCAGGTATTTGCATTATGATGAATTTTAGGGACACACCTCAGTGTTTTCTTCAAGAGTGATGAAACCCTAATCTGCAGCATGTAAGAATATACAACAGGTTATGTAGTAGAAGTGGTAAATTTTTTTTCTCCAAAACTATAACCTGCCTGAGAGGCACACTCTGTACACCAATAATCACTTAATAGTGCTATTTCACCTCTGTGTTTCTTCCCAAGCCCATCCCACTCTTAAACTGCCAGCATATAAATTTTACCTGCCTCCAAGATCCCATAAGACCTGCATTGGCCTGGGAGTCCCCATGATTTTTGGCCCATTCTTTGCAGGGTTGATGCTTATATTATGAAGCTTCCTCCTTGTTTAGGGGCTGTCAGGAACCCAACACCCTGACCAGCCAGCACAGGATATGCACTTTGGGTTGTCACCCATCTGAAGAAGAAGCCAGCACAGCACCTTTCATTTGGAGGAGAGATGCTGGCAAGCAAATCATGTACCTCACCTATATTTGTGCTCTGGTCTGGCTATCCCATTACTCAGACTTTCTAACTTTTACCCTGCCCAGATTCACAAGTAAGTTGCAATACATATAAGTTTCACAGAAGTTTCTTCCCACCTTATGTAACTGGAAACTGAAGTATGGAAACATTGAAAGTCCATGTGAGGTCCATTTGATAGGACTTAATACTTCCCAATTACAGATCTTAAATATTTAACTGAGCTCCCTACTAGATATGTTATTATAAATTCTAATAGAGCTCAGTGGCAAACCTGGAATTGGCAGAACCCTCTGTAGAGAAAGAAGTGTTAATACCATCACCACTAGTAATAATAATCACCACCCCCCTTTTGCCTGTTTTTCATTGATCATATCTTTCAAAGCTGACATTATCTAATAGCAGTGAAAACAACGAGACAGGCCTTAGTGGGCAGAAATCAGTCAAGTTTCCTTTTCTTTAATTTATCACAAGTGTAGGTCTGAGATAAGCAAAAAACTTCCTCCAAATGCATGTGCACAGAGGAGATGCACTAGAGCAAGTTAAAACGGACTGATTCTCTGGAATAATTTCCACCTTGGGTTTGATCTTTGGTTGTGTTTTCTTGTAGGTTGTATTCATAATCCTTGCATGAATGGTGGAGAGTGCAAGATGGTTACCTACACTGGGAAAATAGTCTGCGATTGTAAAGAAAATTATGCAGGGAAGTATTGCAATATTGGTAAGTATAACAACCTACAGGCAGACAGAATTAGGAGTTTTCATCTGGGTGTAAGGCTGGTGGGTTTGGCTCTGTTGTATTCTGCATTTGAGGACATTTCTTGTAACAACTGAAGAGTCACAAAGAATGAGGGTTTAATGTATTTCTCCAGTGTAAAACGTAACACACACTTCACCACTGAGACTGGTTCTAAAAATATTTTTTCATGCCCTTCACTTGATAGAAAATCAAACACAGAAATTTTAATGCAATTACACATGCCTATAAATTAAGTTCATGCTTCTATTTTTCAGAATCAGTCACAGAGTTGTACTCTAGAGCTATTGCCTCCCTACTGATCCACGTATCCCCTCATAAAGCAGGGATTTATGTCTGACAAAATCTAGCAGCCATTCTTTGGTAGCACTAAATGTCTGTGGGACAAAGAAAATGCTCACCCTTTGGGTGACGTCATACTTCAAGTTAATAGCACATTTAGCTCAGTACAGGTTATACAAAACCCCTTCCTTTCTCTGGTGGGTCAGCACACAGAAATCTGCTTTTTGGTATCTATGTGTTAGTCCTGTTTTTGCATTTTAGATGCTATATAGTTCTGATACATCTTTCCTCCAGAAGACTTAATATTTCTCCCTGCAGGGGTTAAATCTGCTTGCAAAGCTTGCCTGCATATTATATCTGCCAGTTATACCAGTAGCTACTTTTGAAATAAACATGCGTTTTTAGGCATAAATTTTAATAGACTTTAACACACCATCCTGTGACCCCATTGTTGCCCTGATGTTTTCAGCTTTCTCTTCTGTTTCACAGTGTTTCATGGTTTAGGTTTTTTCTCACGCTCTGGTCTGCAAACAATGGCAAATGTTATCATAACTTCAAGGTAGTTTTCATTCCTGTTCTTAGAGATATGGACAGCTGATGGACAGTTGTCTTGACCAATGGGATGGGGAGAGGTGTCAACCTTCTCCCCCAATCCCTGGCCTTTGTAGAAATACTATAAAATGGAATCAGATCTCTTCAAATAAAGTTAGTTCATAGATTCATGCCTTCTAATCAACGTCTGTGTGTGTCTGCGTGTGTGTGACGAACAACGTCACCCCATCAATTCACTGGCTGTATCTTTCTGAGTGCGTAAATCCCATGGCTCATCAAAACTGAGGACATGACTCCCAGTAGCTCTGGTGGGCACTTTCTTAATCTGAATGGGTGGTGGGGTAAAAAACCTGTTCATGAACACTGCGATTTATATCTGGCATTATTTTTGTCACTTTGGTTGTTAACCAATGGTGTAGCCAACTATCTTTGCTGGGGGGAAAAAATCCATTTGGGAGACCAGCAGTACAGCTGGAATAGCAAATAGCAGCAGTGAATGGGTAAATTGGGCAGCATATGAGCTGGTCCTGAATGTTCGCTCACCTGATAATCATGTGAAATGGGTTTGTGACTCTTTTAAGTGCTTCATAAGGAGCGCTATTTTAGCTCAGTTATTTTGTCCTTTAATTACCCTGGGGAGATTGCCCCAGGCATTGGGAATGCTGCTGCAGGGGTCTGGGTGAGGGGCTGCACTGCATACGTGTGACCTGGAGCTCAGGGCAGGGCTGCACTCTGCTGATTTTCACATTAAAATGCTTTTCCAATTCCTGTTTTATTATCAGCTTCCCCTGCCTGAGGCGGCAATGGTGCACAGAGACACCCACCCAGCAGGGCCTGGATCATAAATACCAGGATGGCAGTGTTGTAGCTGTCATACCGGTTTCTGTCTGACTAGCTTAGAACAGGAAATAAGCAGATGCTCTTTGATTACTTGAAAATAATAAACCAAACGTTTGGCTTGCTGAACAAGTGGCTTTGGATGCTTACAGTCCATCTGTGTTCAGCAGCCTAACACCCCTACATGGAACGGGAACCAAAGGATTGTGTTTATGTGTCAGGGCCTTCAAAGAGTCTTAAAAAAGAAAAAAACTCTTTGTCAAGATCTGGTTACTCTAAATTAATGCAAATAAATGACTCTTTAGGTCTACAGACCTGGTAGTATCACCACAGTAGGGCAGTGGCGTTCTGGTGAAAGTGCTACAGGCTTGTATTCTCTGAGCACTCAGAAATGATTTTAAAATATTTGTAGGATTAATTTTTTCTTTGACCCTTCAATTTGATGCAGTGAAAAGAAATGGCTTTTTTCTTTGTTTCCTTTTTACTGTCTTGTGTAATTTCCCTTGTCCAACAGGATGTACTTGTGAGGTTACCCTTTAGTCGAAATAGCTGGTGGGCTATGCTTGATTCAGAGAAATTGTTACAGTATTTCCCCTCCAAAATGTACTTTATTCTGAATTATCAGTTAAAGAGGCAACCTTAAAGCCAAAGTGTGATGTAAAAATGTCATAGATTTCCTTTTTTTTTTTTTTTTTTTTGAAAGCAACACACA
>WBMY01000362.1:527377-630233 GCA_013397315.1 Donacobius atricapilla | reverse complement strand
TTTTTTAAAGCAGAAATCAACCAATTTAATAAACAGAAAGTCTCCCAGACTGTTACTGAGCTGAAATGTGTTTGAGGTACCTGTGATGTCCTCTGCCCTTGACTTACACAAAGAATAACCAGCCTTCATATACATTCAATGGAAAGCCAGCAAATTAATCTTAACATTATACTCAACAAATATTAATAAATGAAGTACCCATCAGATCACAAGCCCAAGTACTACTGTAACTCAAGCACTGGTACAGTAGACTGAGAAGCAAAAACAGCAGAAAAGTACTGAGAAAAACTTCTCTTGGATGAGGACTTTCTTAGCAGATGCTTGGACCATCATATCTGTCAGACCTTTACCTGTTTTCCATGAATTTGTCTAAACTCTTTAGTACTCCTTTATGCTTTTCCCTTTCACAGCATTCCATGTCAAGAAGTTCCAGAATTTAAATAGATGTGATGAAAAGAAGTATTTTCTATTGTTAACAAAAAACCTACTGCCTGATAATTTTATTCTTCCCCTTTGAACAGTGAGTAACAGAATAATCATAACTTTTGTGATTTTAAAGATACCTATTTATCTGTCCATTACTTTTTGGACTACAGTGTCCCTGTCAGTACTCAAAACTCATCTTTGATCTTAAAATACTCTTGCAAACAATCATTATATGTGTGTGTATATAGGAGTGTATATATATATATTTTTTTTTTCTAGGCCATTATCATAAATGACCATATAGCTACTGGAAAATTATGAGCTGACAAAAAAAAAAAAAAAAAGAGGTGATAAAAGTAACAGAGGAGATATCCATAACAAAGGAGATTGATATACAAAAGACAGCTTCTAATATAGATTTTTATTCTGTGTGGTAATAAATTATTTTCTCCTTAAAGAAGAAACTTTCAGGACTAAAGAAAGAACTGCCATTTAAAAGTGTTCTGAGACAGTTCATATGCATAGAATTTCAGTGACGTTTAATTTTGAAGGAAATTAGATACATCACCAACAAATCTCTCTCCAAACAGGTGCTGTTTGAAATTGTTCAAGGACCCATGTTTAATTAAGTTCAATTCATAATAATTGCCCTTAAATTAGCACCTATTTTCAGAAATAAGGATTTTGTGCTAAAAGAGTAGCTGCATTCTCTTTGGGAACAGCTCTTGCTCAGACAGCTCTGAATCCAGGCTCTAGGTGAAGATTCAGAATCAGTTGTCCAGTCATAAGTAGCAATGGTTGTCTCACTGAACACAGAAAGTTATCAAAAGGGCCCAAATCCAATTTAGCAGTGGTAAATGTGGGCAAGAAGTGAAACCTGAGAAAGGTGTGAGTGGAGTATTTTATCTCTAGCCCAGATTGGCATAGGGAATGGAGAGCAAATTTATTTGGTAGATAATTAACTTCAGAAATATTTAGCTTCACTGGAGGTGATAACTGATGACAAACAGTTATAAATATGTTATTGCAAAATTACTTTGACATTTTATGTTTCTTTGAACAGATAGGAGCCATGGTGGAGACATTGGATGAATGCAAAGGGATACGCAGCTAAAGACAGAAGAGGAGTTATCTGGCCAGAGGACAGATAATTCATTATAATATGCATTTATGGAGAAGTTAAACGGGGTTAAAGGGTAAAGGAAGGAGATGTAGAAATTTTTTTTCAGGGGGTTAGTGGCTTTAGGTTTCTGTGGTTGAAACCCCACCACTGCATTCACACTTTTGCTTTAGTTGATAATATGGATGGAAATGAATATATATTTTCCAGATTTCCATGTAAAAGCATTTCCTTTTCCTTACCACTGCTTTGTTACTGTTGTTTGGGTGTTGGTTGTTAGTAAATTTGGGGTACTTATTTGTATTTTAAATTTATTCTTGATTTATATTTATTTATTCTTTGTTTATATTTTGATATGTTAGTGGGGTATCTTTATTCTGTTTACTCAGTCACCAAGTCTTTTCCTGAAGCATTTTCTCACTGTGGCTCTGGGTTGCCCTAGGTTTGAGCCCATTGGCAGCACTGCACAGAGGATTATACATTTTGAGTTTTCTTTGGATTAAGATTTCGGTAGCCATAATGGTTTTGATAATATTTTGGTCATGACGAGATTTGAAATTGGTGAAGGTATTTTTGAAAACTCTGCTTTGCAGTGTTTGGGGTATTTTCTTCATTAGGCTGTGGACAGTGGAATTAGAGGGGTACCATATCTTTAAAGAAAGCATGAGTTGGAATGCTAATTGTGGAAGGCTTCTGGTTATGTAAGGAGATGTGGTGTATGTCAGAAGTAGGCTGAGGATTTTCAGAAAAGGAAGATGATAGAATAGCTGTATATGTAATTACATACAGGGAAAAAAAACCTTCTTGGCCACATCTTTGAGGGTTAAACTGGGGGAGTTTGAGGTAATAGAATTAGCAAAAATGACAGCAAACCCACCTTTTTTGTGGTTCTTTTACTGAAACAGTGTGTTGGCAGTTTTCTACTAAAAAAGCTACTTTTCTAAAGGAAATTCAGCTCTGGAGGCTGGAAGGAAAGTTTTAGATTTTTTTTTTTTTTTAAGAAAACAGAATATAATGAATTTTAGCTTTCTAGTTTATATTTACCCTGTACAAGAATGCTTTAGGATTAGTTTTTAATTTTTTACTTTCTAGAAACACAGAGGGGAACAGGGTGAAGTATAATAAAAAGGTCATTTGGTTGACAAGGATAAATGGGCATTTAACCAGTCAGTCAGTCCCCCACTGAACTTGGACAAGTAGGTCTGTAAGTAAGACTTGAAAAGATTTCTAAGTGGGGCTGAGAAGATGCTTGTTGCTTGCCTGTATGAAGCACTGGGCTTAATAATGAAACCAGATTGAAAAAGAATAAAGTCTTTATTTTTCCACAGCTGTGGAAAAATAGAAGGAACGGCAGCTAAAAAAGCAGCATTATGAATTAATATGGTTTAGAGAGGTGATTATGTTATTTGCACAGGACAAGTTTTTTTAGGTCACCATGGAATTTGAATGAGGGGAAGGCATGAGTTAATAATGCAAGGATAATGAAGGGAAAGCCTAGAGCATCAGTGCAGAAATACTAATGGTGGGTTGGATTTTTATCAGATTGTGAATGATTAAAAAAAATGTCTACAATGATGGAGTTACATGGATAAAAACTATGCCCAGTAGACTGTTGCCTGCAATGACCAATGATAGGGGCATTGGAAGATGAAGAAATAGGTGAGCATGGCATTGTTCACTAAGTCCCCTCCTCTGATTCATTGCACTGAGACAGTGCCACTCCAGGGGATGGCGAACAGGAGGCCAGAGACAGCTGTGGCTTTGCAAAACAACCATTCCATGTCATTCATGGAGGTGGGAGATGTGAGCAATGATAGACAGGCTCTTCATCTCCCAGCCTTCTTTGTAATTTTAGGACCATAATAAAGCTTTTGGCTAATATAGAGAAAAACAAAAATGAAGAAGGGAGTACTGTTTTCATGGAGGTTAGGGATTAGTAACCTATGTTTGACACCTTGGCAAATGTGGCCTAGAGAGGAGAGCTAATGAGCTATGCTGGTAGCAGCATGGCATACAGCAAGGACTGCCTCTGTAAGGATTCAGAACAAGGCAGATACCAAAGTAGAGGAAAAAGTTTCTCTGGTCAGAGATAGGAGTAGGATCAAGATCCACAGATGACTTCTTTTTTTTACATAGACATGCGTTTTCCAGATGCTGCTGGGCACTAAGCTTTCTGTGTTTTGTTCTGTATTCCTACAGTGTTACCTTTTTAGATGACAGGTCTTTGCTGTAATCCTAGTATAAAATAATATGAATAATATTAGCAGCTGTTAATATGAAGCAGCTGCCTTGTCCTTACTCTTGTGAGAGTGCCTGACTTGGCAGCAGTGTTACTGGGTGCTGGTTAATTGAAAGCCATTAGGGTGTTTTTCATCCTGTTTTATTTGAGGCGTGACAGAGGTTTCAGTTCATTATGTTTTTTAGAGGGCGCACCTTCTCTTGAAGTACAAGGGGACTGGCATCTCTTAATCCATGCAGTCTGTTGTCCTGGATAGTTGTCAGGAGGGTGTTGAAGGGAAGATGTGATGCAGATCATCCTTGGATTACTGTATTGTTTGTTTCTCCCATCTCCCGCTTTCTCCCCTCAGCCCACTCTGGAGGCTTTGGGGGCTCAAGAGACCCCCCCACCTCTCATTACACTCTCTCTACAGAGCAGCTGCTCATCTGCTGACCATCATTAACAGTCTGTTCCTTTTCCTGCCCAGAGAGTTATTTTGGCTCATACTCTCAGCACATTAGGACCTACAGGTATATTCAAAAAACCGAAAGCTTTCATTGTGAATTAGGCACTCAGATATTCTTGAAAATCCTGCATGGCAGTCTGTGCAACTGTCAAAGGAATATAGCACTGATGTTGGCTTGTTGTTGCCAGAATTTCTTTCCCCTAGCTCTTGGCAACCTATTTCCTAAATACATTGCTTCTATTAGTTTTATATACCTACGTATTGGATTGCATTTATGACTCTGTAAATCATAACTATTGTACTAGAATTGAAGATAATAAATAAAAAAATGAAATGGAAGAAGAGCCAGTCCTTCATTTTATCTAGGATATTACTTTTCTAAGCGATGAGAAAATACTTATAGGAAGTATATATATCTATAAAAACTCTTACAGAAAGAGCTTATAGATTTCTGGATTTAAACTTTTATATTAAAGAATTCAACTTATTCAGAAGGTAGCTGCGTACATTAGCTTTTATAACAGCTATAAATCTCTTCAATTTTACCTCAGATGATGTAAGCATTGGCAAGTACAAAGGTACAAAGACACTTTGAAGAAGAAACATTACAAAATAAGTTTAGTTTCAGTAAATGCAGTGTGCCATCATTACGTCAGGATGCAACTTAATGAGCTTTTTTGTGCGTGTAAATCACTTTTTATTTTTCCACAGTCTTAAATTCATCTTTGTTTTACATGGTAACTTTCTGTTATATTTATTGATTAAAAAAAGATGGCAATTTTTTCCACCTTTCTGCCTACCTTTTAGCTCAGACAGATTGTGTCACAATCAGGCTGCAGTTTCAGTAGGGATTCATTCCAGTGTTAGGTACTGTCAGTCCAGAGGTTTGACTGCTACCCAACAAGCCAGAAAGTGGCACAATTATTTGACTCAATTATTTGTTTTATATATATATGCAATCTGCTGTTCATGACCCCAAACAGAAATATTGAAATCTAGGTAAATATTTTAACCGTATGATTGAATTATACTGAAATATAGATACATAGGTCCCCTTATATTTCACTTGTGGTATATGTTCATTAATTTTTAAACTCTGAAACCCACAGTGGGTGCTGTTACTGCTCACATTCACAGACAGGCAGGAAAATGTGAAGCAATTTGCTTCAAGGCAGGAACAGTCCAATCCTGGTGCTGCTGCCATGCAATCCTCTGCCCCATGTCATCAGACTTCACATTCTCATCATTAAAGAGTGAAAAAAATGACAACTGGTTTCTTCAGTGGAGCCTGATTCCCACTCAGGCACCTTCCTAGATATTTACAGAGATTTTCAGTGGCATAGGGTCACACTGGAAGATAAGTCAAATCCTCCTTTGGAGGCAGTACTAGGTTCATGTGGATGTCTTTCAAAGCTCTCTTCATGGCGTTTGTTTCATTTAGCACAGAAATATTTGCCTTATTGCTTTCAGAACACCTGGGAGGGTGTTTGTGTCTGTGTATGTTGTGTTTCAGCGCACAATGTGATGAAATGAGATGCCTGTAAGAGCAATCTCCATGAGTACTGGAGACTCCTTTCTCTCACACATTTATTGCCAGCCCAGATCAGTGGTTGGCTGCCTGTGCAGCAGAGGAAGTGCAGCTCCCTGAAATCAAAGGTTTTCACACCTTTCATCTCTTAGGGCATCTCACAGCTACCCGGGAAAGGAGATCAGGGAACTTCTGGTTGAATGAAGAAATGACAAACCCTTCTGCAGGCCTCAAACGAGTCTGAGCTCATGTAGAAAGGAAATTTGGTTTATGCCCTTGGAAAGGGTGGCTTGAAGAGGAACACATCCTGTAATGCTGAGGCCACGTAAGCAACAAATTTATGCAGAGGCATAAAAAGTCCTTGTTCATTGCTGCTCATCTCAAGGAAACAGCATGAAGCTGAATCAGGGGAGGTTTAGGTTGGATATGTCCTTTTCCTCTTCCCCCCTCTCTGTTCCTGCCATCACCTTATACAGAACAATACAAAAAATTAATCTAACACTGTATTTAATAAAAGCATTACATGTTGTTCGGGGATAAATCAAAGCATTGCTGAATGAAAGGGTTACTTTAAACCATCCTGTCCCAGAATCAGAACCATCGGTGGAAAAATATAATTTTGTAAATAGAATAAAACAACTTATGTGTATCTGGAAAAAAAAAAAACCATTCAAAGCTCAAAAACATCAGGAAAATTGTTGGTGAGGTGTTTTGGGGAAAAGAAAATGTGAAAGAGTCATTGTTTTCTGCAGAGAGACTTTCAAAAGAAACTCCTAAAAATGTTCAGGTATGTGAATATAGGACTCGAGAAAAGATCTGGAGACAAAAGTCTTGTGAAATTCTTTCATGAAGTTAGCAATTAGAACTGGTTGGATAACTGCTATTTCAAGTTGCTGTTAATTTTAAGACCAAAAACTGCTTTACTGGAAAAGGCAAAGATTTGCTGTGACTTGCTTATAAAATATAAAATCTTAACACTTGTGGAATGTTTTACATGAGCTATTGAAATACTTTGGATTTGAAACATAAAATACAACAAGAAATTATTTCTAATTTAAAATTTTAATATTTTTTTTCTGAAAGGAAGTGAATAGGGGTGATAATAGCATAGGACTGCAGAGTAAGTTGAATCTGCATTTGCATCAAAACTTTCATAATCTGAAAGTTTAGGCCATTTCTACTCTTAGCAGTGATTGGTGGTAGCAAAGGGAAATGAATGAACAATAAAACACATATTACATCCTCCATGAATTTCTTCCACATACAAAAATAAATATGTTTCAGAGCTATGAGACGTTGTGGAAGCCATGGATTTGGGACTGAACAATTCCCAGTCAGAGCAATCCATTGAGAACTGCTGAAAGTATACCACCTACACACTGTTTCTGACAAAAAGGGAAAAAGTGAGTTTTTCAGTGCTGTAACAGTTCAAAAAAAAGAGAATTAGAGGCAAAAGATCTATATGACTGCAATAACTGCAGAGATAGTTTTTAAAACTGTTTTTCCTGAATTATAGGTATGTATATAAAATGTTTAAAGGTTTGCAGATACTTCTCATGACCTTAGTGGGTACCGTGGTGCTGCTGCCAACCAGTCAGGTAAAGGTTTCTGGAGTGGAGCACAGACCAATGGAAAGCTGCTAATGAAACAACTGTTTCACCTCAGAAGCCTCTCCACGAGATAGCAGATTAACTCAAGTTATGCCTGTGTCCAAAATACTCCTTATAAAACCAAAAAGAAACAAAAAACTTCTTGAGCGATATTACTGTTACCCTCAACAAGTGCAAGATGCAATACAAACCGCTTAACTACAGTAGGAGAACGTGAGGGATGACTTAGAAAGAAGCCAAAATTCTTCCAGTTAAAATATGCTGGCAGCTTTAGCAATGACTGGCAGACCTGATGAAACAGAGATACATTGGATTTAAAGCCTGACAAGGATAAGCACAACTTGTAAACACCATCTGCAAGGCGTCCAAACCATTGGTATTGCAGAATATGGCCCATGGTCTGTATTGAAATACAATCTCTTGTTTCATTCTCATAAAAGTAGTCACTCTAAATTGTTTCTGAATGCAATAAATACAGCACAAGTAAATACAGCACCTGGCACTTCCCTGCATAAATGAAAAGATTAGCATACAGCATGATTGTGGTATTTTCATGACAATGTTTCAGGCAAACAAAGTGGCGCAACTTGCAACTTGCTCTGAAAATAAATGGCAGGTTTGCCAAGACATGGTTACTCCTGCTAATAATACAAATGATAGACAAATTATTTTCTGTGAGGTCCTAGATTATGGTTGTTAAAATATGAGTTTGAATTATATTCATAGTCATTGAATAAAGGGAATTTGGTTCAGGTAGTGGGTGGGAGAAAATGTGGTCTCAGCATGTCAGAAGTGTCTGCCCAGCCAAGCTAGAAAGTGGGTTTAGCTAAGTGTTTGTATGCTAACTAATGTTCTTCCACCAAACTTCTTGACCTTCATCTCCCAAATTTATGCCATATGCTTGCTTGTGGTTTTGAGGTTTGTCACTACACTGATGACTCGGCAGGGTAATTAACAGCAGCAGTTCAGTACTGTGGTTCCTTATTTCAGTCCTGGTTATGTGCCCTGCTTCATGTGTCACCTTATTCTGTCAAAATAAACAGATCTTTGGCAATGGCTGTCTGCACTGTGTGGTGTGATGGATCATCCTCAGAGGGTGTTTTTCAACAGTTGGTCAATGATGTTATATCTTTAAGTATGTCTATAAGTTTAGAAGAAGATTCCACCAGTCTTGTGACATGTCAAGGACATGTCACATTGACATGGCTGGGATAAGAAACCCTCTGAGGCTCGGTCACAATTAATCCTCTTTGTGCATTAGATGGTTTTGTGTTTCCTTTGGGATACTCTTAGCTGTGTTTTGAGGTGTAGGCTTTCTGCTCAGTGTGGTTATTTGTATACAAATGCATCCCCATATGTTTTTCAGCCATAATGCTGGTATGTGCTGTTGATAGATCTTGGCAGCTGAGTATACAGGTCATAGAATATGTTTGTCAGACCTATCTGAAGAAATAGCTCTTATGCAGGTGACAAAGATGTGGGTTTTGAATAAGAAAATTCAACATACTAGTTAAAATTTTGCAAAATTGATGTATCTGCAATGTGTAACTACGTATTTGTAATATACATGAGTATAGTGTATATATAGGTGTATATATGTGGGTACACATAGGCTATTAAAAGAAGTATTTTCAAAAATCATGCCTTAGAAGCACTTACAGGGCAGGATTATTTTCAGTACTATATGTCTGTTTGATCTGGTTGCCTTAAGCACCCTATCTTTTCAATGGAGATTCAGTCAAGGTGTACCGGAGTGTATGGGATCCACCTTGTCCTAAAAAAGTTACCTCAAACAGGCTGGATCAGTTTAGCACTAGAAATCTCGGTTTCTCTTGATTAACTAAAAAAGGAGCCTCCAGAGATGAGCTCAGTTGTGTCTAAAATTAGACCAGAGGAATCCCAGCCATATTGTTGACTTTGCTGCAGATTGCTGACTGAAATGTTCCATACTCAGTACAGATTTTAGGTCTAATTTTCTGCCATTCTGCCTCTTGAGTAGTTACTTCTGTGTAAAATGAGGTCAACTTACCACTAGTCTTACGTAGAGGTTTTAACTTCTTGGGTTCCTTTATTCTTTATTTAAAAAATCCTTATTTAGTGCATTTGGGTCCTGTGCAAGGTGAAACACACTACAGGGTTGGGCCCTCTGGCTCTCATTTGTGACCTCAGCTGTGAAGTGACTATTTAACATGCAATTAGCATGGATTCCTGACCAGTCTCTTCCTCTGCCAGTCCCGAGCCAGCGGTGCTACATCGGGAATGGCACAGATTACAGAGGTACAGCCAAGACAACCATTTCTGGACACAGCTGCTTACCTTGGAATTCAGACCTGCTTTACCAAGAGCTTCATGTTGACAGCATTGGGAAAGCAGTGCAGCTCGGCCTGGGGCCGTTCCCTTACTGCAGGTGAGGAAAGTTCTTGCTTGTCCTGTATTTGTACCTCAAGAGATGGATGTGTTGTGGAAATAAGAAGGGCCAGTGATCTCAAAGCAGGTGTTACCCCGTCTCAGAAAAGCTAGACTGACTTCAGTAATCAGTCGGCCTGACAGCAGGGATTGTACAGAAGGCAAGGTCTGGTGGATAGGCTCAATCAATAGCTGGGCCTCCTGAGAGAAGCTCAGACACAAAATAATGTTGGAAATTCCAGGTCCTTTTTTAACCTGGGTAATGTTTTTTTTTTTTCAAATGAGACCATAGTGCAAAACTTTTGACATTGTTCATTAATGTTTATCCAAAAGGAGAAATCAATGCAGTAGCTATATTGAAATGGCTAAATTTAATTTCTTATTCTTTGCTCGTGAAAGACATAGCATAAAGAAATATTTACAAAAGAGAAAAGTTATTTTAAAATGAAAAATCAAAGCACTAAATCTAAATTAGGTTGAAATGGGATGTCAAATTTATTTTTTTGGATTTCTTACAATGGAAAACTATTGCCAAACAAGATTTCACAGTGTTTCAATTTTGATTTCACCACATAGTGATAAACTACATTGCTGCTGAAGTTCTCTGTTAAGCTGTAATGAAAATAGCTTGTGCTATGTAGGTTTGTGCCTTCTCCACAGTCACCTTATGTTCCCCCTGTTTCTGAGGTCTCCATGAGCTCAATGGATATCCACAAATAAAGGCAATGTTTCTATTTAGAGAGAACATTTCTCATCCTGGAGATGAACAAATGCCAAACCTGCCAAACTGTAGGTGATTCTCCATACATTTCTGGTGGACGCCTAGGATTTTGTTTGTTTGCTTAATTGCTTATTTTTTGGGGTGTATGTATTTGTTTTTTTTTTTTTTTTTAATGGAACTTAGAGCAGTGGCTCAGGAAAATCAGATTGTGCTGCGCTTCTTAATTTGTTTGGTGATAAAAAGCATGCATGCATGATGAAAGTAGCTTTTCTCTATATAACACAAACTAACAATAAAGAATTCTAACCTCCCTTTAAACCCTCACACCTTGATTTCCAGGGCTTGGCTCTCATGCAAACACTTCAGTATTTGCAATTATCTGGCACATATTTTGTGCTTTGATAAAGCTTGAGCCCTTTGATTGACATCATTTATGCCCAATATTCACTTTCAGATTTGAAATGCAGAGAACAAAATGGTGTAGGAGCTGATGTGTTCATGTTCTGTAGAGCTGAGAAAAAAGCTTTTCACTTTTTTTTGTCAGCTTGTTACAATTTCTGGGGATATCTCTGCTGTACTATATAATCCTGCAGATATCTTCTTCTTCAAATAGTCTAATTTAGAAACATTGTTGGCGGAAGATGACTCAACCTGTGTTGCTTCTTCAGTTCTGAAAATGTGAAAGTGCTCTAATCTTTTTCTGAAGAGCAGTCATATTGAGAAAGAAAAAAATAATCGAAGAACTTTACAATAACAGTGCTTGTGATAAATCCAACTGAAATTAGAATTACTGCTTATCTGGAGCTCTGAATTACCTTTTCTATTTTTCTTGGTCTAATAAAGATCTTTCTGGGTTTTCAAAGTCTCCTTATATTCATGGAGGTGTAAACTGGGCAGATTTGTGTGTGTTACTTACAATGCACTGATAAAGACAGGCTGTACCACAGAGAAACACTAATGGCATCAACCCAAAATCTGTTTAGCACCAAGGTAACAAAGGGCTAACAGTTTCCATTACTCCCTTTTTTGCCCCACCCCAATCTTTTTGAGGAATACAATATTTTCTTGAAATAGTCTTTCATTCCCTCAGACTCTCCAGGGAATGTGAACCCGAGATTTGCAAATTCATTTTTGCTAGCTATTCTTTTTATGGATTTTATGTGATTCTACCTGTGTTGGAATCTCCTCGCCTAAAAAATAACCTAAAACAGGAATCTCTCCCATGGGATTTAGTTCTGAAAATAGCTGAGCTGATACCTGTGAAAGCACTTCAGTGTGGGCTGTAGTTAAACACTGTGAACGTGCTCATGCATCCAAATACTTGTAGGCAAGTTTTACAGGTGTTCAGTTGTGTCTGTATTTCAGGTCCTAGCGAACCTTAGTCTTGGTTAGTTTTAAGACGAAGAGTTATATTGAAAGGCTGCTCACCCTTGTAGGTGAGCACTTTGTCAGCACCTTGTCAGATGGCTCTGAATCTGAGAGTCCTGTCAGTGCTCTGCATGGTGCAAGAGGAAAAAGCTGAAAACCTTTGGGAAGCTTGGAACAACACTGTGGCTAATGCTTGTAATTCCCTCTTCCCCTGAATTAACTAGAAATCCAGACGATGATGATAAGCCCTGGTGTTACATCATGAAGGACAACAGTTTGTCTTGGGCGTATTGTGACATTCCAACTTGTGGTATGTAAAGGCTTTCTTAAAATCCATGTTATGAATGAATGAATGAAGATTTATTGATATTACAATGAGGTTTTACTGCATAATTTTGAATGTTCTACTGTTCTCAGGAGTGTTGAATTATTTTACTGTTTCCAGTAAACAACAGGCTTCTTTTTAATTTTTTTTGGAGTTGTGATACAATCTGTGATTCTTGTCCTGAAATAGCAGTGTCATACTACTGTTTTGGTCACAATCATGCCAATATCCCCAAATTTTCTGCTGGAATGTGCAAGGTGCCAGAAATTACTGATGCTTTGGTAAAAATTGTCATCACCCAGGGAATTACAGGCCCAGAAAAGGGAGTGGGGCCGTGTGAGCAGTGAGAGGTCTTCATCCTGAAGATGTATGAGACATGGTGATCAATTCCAAAACATAAAGATTCTGGTAGCCTGATGCCATATCCCTTTTTATCTCAGCAAGCAGGGAAAGGAGGCCACCAGTACCAGACAAAGTAGACAGTTCTGCAAGTACCAAAAGGCCATGTGGAAGAAGACATAAGAAAAGAAGTTTTGTAAGACCTAGGATTGTTGGGGGATCTTCATCTCTGCCTGGATCTCACCCCTGGACAGCAGCTATATATATTGGAGAGAGTTTCTGCGGGGGAAGCCTGGTTCAGACCTGCTGGGTTGTGTCAGCAGCACACTGCTTTGCTAACAGGTAAACTCACCCCTTAGGATGACAGTGGGTCCTCACAACAAACCTGAACTGAAACAAGAGAGGAGATGACATTATAAAAGACCAATGTGTCAAAAGGAATGTCTGGCAATTTGAATACTCTTCATGACTTTAAAAATGGCTTGGACTAGTATAACCTCATAAGCCCTTATCTTGTTCCTTAAGGAGTCTCAAAGAATCTAAACACCCTGACTAAAGGAATAAGGTAGGGTGAAGCAGCACATAGAATGGGGCATCACATGTGCAAGAATCTGCAGGGGAATAGAAGTATTTCTCTTCTTCTTAGTTACCTTTCTGAATGTTTATGCCTGTTTTGAGATATAACAGAGATGACTTTGCTCACTGCTGTGTTTTGTTCAGAAAGGCTGAGACAGCCAAGCAATGATTTATTGGAGACGATAAATTACCGTTGGCTAACACAAATAGAGTGGGCTGAGCTTTACAAAAAGCCACATGGAAGAACTAAACTGTTGAACTGAAGCTGATGTTCTTGAGAGATTTTTTTTTTCCTTCTGTGGGACACTGGAGAAAATATTGATTATAGGATGCTCTTACTTTATTCTAAAGGCTTAATTTTTTACAAATGTTCAACACTTTCCTGATTTCAGTTTGATCACATTGAAGGGAAAAGTATTACATCATTTGATACCCATTGTTCCTTTGCATAGTAAAGAAGCCAAGAGAAACAGAAAACCTTTTGCCAGAATATAGACACTGATAGCTTGTAGAGCTAATAATACCACTGTGAATGCTGTACTGAAGCATTTGGAGCTCAAGCCACAATGCATTTGTTTTTCAAATGTTGTGAAATAGCTACTAACTTTGGCAGCTGTTCAGGACATTTCCACCCACTTCCAGCTGGTCGTTTGGTACGTACAGATTTTCCATAATTACTGCATTGTAATTTGCACTCTTCTGTTTGTTTAGTACCTCTGGTAGTCACAATTCCAACTGTTTTCCACTAGGCGACAATAGATACCTGTGCGGCTCAATTATTTCTTTTTCTTTTCTGTAACCCTTCCTGTTTTATTTCTTTTCCTGAATGAACCATCTGTAAGTCGTCGTAGAACCATTCAGTGCTTCTAAAATTATTCTAAATTCTGTTCCAGAAAGTGAACTTCCATTGTTTTACAGGACAAAAACTTGATTTTCAAGGAGGTTGATTTACTACTGCAAAAATACCAAGAAAATCATGGCCTTACATATTGATTGAAGAACATTTTATTGTCTTTTTGTATTCCAGTAATACAGAATACACTTTTTCCTTTGTTAACCAAGAGCATAGCTCTTCTAGCAGTGTTGCTGCTGTCTCTCTGCATTGCAATTGTCCAGAATCTCCTCTTACTTTGTGGCTGCTGATCATAGCTGTGTACTCAGTACTGGGGGAGGTTCTGTGGTGCTTTAGCACCCAATGGGCACAGAAATGCAACCAGGGAAACTGCAATGATGCAAACCACTCTGCATCTGAGCATGATGTGTGACACCAGGTATTTTCTTCTCCTGCACTGGTTAACAAAACACAGGAGTGTTCCAGTGTTGAAGACACTTGCTAACTAAATTCATTGTAGACTTACACAGATTGAATTGGTTTTAGAACAAGAGTGAAACGTAAACTCTGTTGCTTTCAAAGCTAGAGAATATATTGCCTTTCCTAAACACTTCCTGATTACTCCCAAACGTCCCTTAGTTCCCAGTTCCTGTACTCATTCTTATTAGTTTTCTTTCCTAGGAAACTGGATATCAGACTGGTCTTCTTAAAGTAAAAAAATGATAGTTGGAAAAGATGGTGTGAATTGCAAATACTGTGTTCCTCTCTGGCTGTGAAGTTTCCCATTAAATCCATCTGCTTTTGAGACTTCACCAGATTGCTTTTGATTCTGGACGCAGATTGAACATAGATAAGCAAATCTCAGAACTGGTGATTTCTTTTAGGTGGAAGCTTCCCAGATGTCCCTGAATTGTTAGCATGGCAGAACCTTTAATCTTGGCCCTTGCCTGTAATTTTTTTCAGGAGACTGGTTTCCTGGAGAAATGACATATCCACCACTGGCTCATATTTTGATCCCTCATTTCTTTCTGAGCAGTTTTTGTAGTCATTGGCAAAGCTGAGTTTAAGTTGACTCAGTTAAGTTTCTAGGGGTGGTGTTTACACACCCCAAAGATGCTTGTTAGCCAAACAGCAGCTGGGCAGCAGTGCCTGTGCTGGCTTTTTCCTTCTTTCAAGAAGCAGCAGCCTTTAATTAGGTTAATCAGGACCCACAGAGCCCATGTCTCACTGTGACATTTTTTTCCTTGCCCCCTGTAGGCAGGAAGCCTGGGAAACAGGTAAAGGCATTATGAGAGAGTAGACAATGGACATGGTGGGAGGCTGAGGTTATAAGGGTTCATAGGATACCCAGCCACTGGAAAATCAGCTGCACTTGTCCTGCTAATCACAGAACTGCTTGTCTCTCTTTTGTATTACAGTCCACTAAAATCCACTATTAGAGTAGTTCTGGGTCAACAAATATTTAATAAAACGACTGATGTAACACAGACATTTGAAATAGAGAAATACATCTTGCATCCTGAGTATTCCGTGTTCAATCCTACTGAACATGATATTGGTGAGTATTTTTGTTCAGACAGTTTTATTTTCCATTTATTCGACCTAGTTTCAAGTTTAGATGGTCTGTTAGAAACTGCCTTTAGAGTGGAAAAATCATAGATCCTAGGAGAGACTTTTGAATGCAGAGGGTTCTTAGCTCTACCAGAGTTATAACAGCATCTGAAAGCTAGACAAATTCAGGTGAAAAATAAATTGCAAATTTTAAATAATTATGATAATTAGCCTTAGGAACAATTTACCTAGATGTGTGGCAGATTCATCATCGCTTCAAGCCTTTGTGAGATTAGGCATTTTTTCAACTGAACCAGAAACTGTAGGCTTGATGCAGGAATTACTTGGTAAAATTCTATTGTCTGTATTGTATAAAGGATCTGACTAGATGAATGTAATAACCCCATCTGCTTTGAAAATCTGTGGTACTAAGAACCACTTTTTACACAGAGATTTAAAAATCAGCTGTCTTATCAGTCAGAAGTTAAATGCCCTTCTGATTGACCTTATATTATTAGTCAGAATGACAATGGAGCAGCAACTTACTTCTTATTTTCTGATCTGCTCTTGTGAAAGTTGTATGTCACCCCAGGGCATCAAGCTGTGTGAGCACTTTGTCTGTGAGACTGTTTAATAGCCTGACATTGGGAATATTTTAGGTCAGGCATGTACTGGCTTTTTTTTTGCTCCCAGATGGTATTTTCTACTCTATAGCAAAAGGCATTCAAGTTCTGTGTTGGTGGGAGCTCTGTCACAGCGTACAAGGAGACAAACTAGATTTCAGGCATTACTCTGCTCTGAAATATCCTGGTGAAAACCACCCATGACGCTTTGAGATCTCATAGCTTTTTTAATTACTCTGACATTAGGTAGGCATGCCTCACCATTGTTCTATGTCCAAATCTAGGAAGAGCTGAAAATAGAGTGCTTAAGACAAGCCCAATTGCAAAGATAAACGAGAAGGCAGGAACTGTGTTGTGGGGGGAAGATGCAGGTGCTTGTTCTGTCCAGTCACTGATTTCTACTGATGCAACCAAAGAGTTATGTCTTGCTGAAAATACTTTTCTAAAGGAAACAACTATCACATGAGTGTTTGCTAGGAAATTTGAGGGATTCAGAAGCAGGCAGAGTTAGTGGGGAAGAAGAGCAAGGTGAGGAAGAGCAAGCTGCTGACTGTGGGGACAAGTTTTGTGTGGGCTTCTCAGGCTGTGAGATACTGCTTCTATGTTCCACTAAGGCCAAAAACTGTAGCTGGTAGAGAAATAAGACTATCCAGTGAGGTCACTTCCTTTCCACACAGCTGTGCTCACAAAACCTCGAGCTTCTAAAAGGCCTGAATGAGAAGATTTAACTGGTGTGTCCACATTACCTCAGCTCTATTCTCTTTGAGTGGTGTGGCCAAACGAACATGCTGCCCTTGTTCCACCCAGTACAAAGCCCCTTTGCTGCTTTACAGCCAAATGAAAGATATTTTCTACAGGGGAACCAATTTTTGAAATCTCTCAGTATTAATCTCATGATGCTGCGTAGCTACGTATTTAACCTGTTTTCAGCCCCATGACTGGTTAGTAAACGCTGTGTAGGTTATGGAATACTTCGTAGCTTCAAGAAGCTTGGTTTTGAAATGTCCTGAGGTTTTATTCCTTAATTTTAAAGATCTTGACTTTCGCTGAACTCAATGATCACAGGACACGAAATACACCAGCTCTTGGAGTAATTAATATTTTAAATGGAATTGGAATTAGGCCAGTGGCCAGGCTTTCAGAAGCAGTGAGTATTTGCACATCCCACTTATTTCAGCTGAAAGTTGGGGATATGTCACTGTTATTTAACTATAAGGTGGGAGGAGACTCATGTATATTCTCTTATCCCTTCTCTACAGAAGCAGTGAAGCAAAATCTGCTCAGTGAGCATAGCATAAAATAAATATTCCCACAAGGGGAGTAGCTGAATGTTTCAGCCTTCAATCTATTGTGAAATCAGGTGCTGTTGAGATGAGTCTGTCTGTCTTTGATTGAAATATCTTAATTAAGAGAGGCTTAGGGGATAATTAAATTTGTATCTGAGACCCATTACTGCCAATCCCATTAAAGAAAGGGAACAGTCACTTTCTTCCTCCTCTATTTTCTGTTCTGCAGCTTTGATTAAGCTGAAGAAGAATGGCCAACGTTGTGCTGTCAAGTCCCAGTTTGTTCAGCCCATCTGCCTGCCAGAAAGCAACACTATTTTCCCTGACCAGTTGAAATGCCAGATTTCTGGATGGGGACACAAGCATGAGAGTGAGTAAAACAAGAGCTGGTGTCTGTAGAAAAAAATGATGATAATAAAAACCATAATTCTCAGGTATACATTATACAACTGAGAGTTTGGTAAAATGTTTTGCAAGGGACTTCTGGTGGGATTCTTTTTGCCTACCTTTGGAGCTTACAGCATTTACATCTGAAATTCTCATCCTGAACTTCCTCTATAGGCCTTAGAATTTGGAGTGTGGTTCCCTTGACCAAATGTTTGCACCAATTTCAGGATGGAATGAGCTAGCTAGGTCTCAGTGGACTAGGAGGGGAGAAAGTAGCTCGTTGGAGTGCCAACACCTGGAATTTTAGTAAAGTGAATCCTTCCCCTGGTTTCTCCAGGTAGAGATTTTTAACTTCACCATCAAGAAACTTTGAAAACATCAATAGAAGGCCAGATAGACTTTGGGCTAAGAAGTGCTTACACCCAGCTTGATAAAGTTGGAAAAAATCACCCCATCCTTTCAGAGGAGGAATTTCAGGCTTACGAGGCTGGACCATGCTGCTTCAATCTTGAGATAGCAAAGACCTGTGTACGTAGATGAGAAGGACTGAGGAGCTGGCTGCCACATTTTGGTGACAGACATGGTATGAGCAAATATCCCAGTCTAAATGTGCAGTCTAAGGACAGAAAGAAGCAATGGAGCCTTTGAAAAATGGATGATTTATTATCATATCTGGAAAGAGGTGAGGACAGGAGTGCTGGGGTACTGTTCCTGAGTCTCTAGAAAAAGAGAGAAGCCAAAGTGGATTAATGGCTGGATATTGCAGTACTGTTATTTTATGGAGTCTGACTGGGGGATCAGAAAGTGATCGCTATAAAAATGATTTTATTTTAAAGATGCCCATAACATGAGTATTACTGAGAGGTGTTAAATGTGTTTATTATGTGTTAAATGTTTTAAATATGTTGTATTGTGCCTTGTGTTTTCCTGTTATGCTCTTGACATTCTATAAAAATGACTTTCTTTTCCTCTCTGGGAATTTTTTAAAGATATATCTGGTTATTCAGATGTCCTGCAAGAAACACTGGTTCCACTTATTCCAGAGGAGAAGTGCAGGAGTCCTGAAATTTATGGAACAGAACTCACAGAAAATATGTTCTGTGCTGGCTACTTCGATAGCAAATCTGATGCTTGTCAGGTAATGCTGGGTGTCATCGCTAAGCAGGTGATAGAAATGTATTCTGGTCAGAAATATTGCAGTGTTACAATTCTTACTTTTGATTTTATAGTTTTCCTAAAGGAAAGAAATTATTCCTAAAGAAATGAACCTTATGTGACGGCTTTCACCTTCATTTTTTTATCATATTCAGTGTCAATTACGCTCTACAGAAGGGCTTCAGGGTATTATATTTCTCCTACCTTCACATGAAGCAGTGACTGTGCACTGGAGGGTGTGTTGCTCTAGCTCCTGGCTGAGCCTGCAGGTGGTGGCAATGGATCACTGCCCAGCTGGCAGGGATGTGCTGGCAGGAAAACCAGCACGAACCTGTGTGGGGACAAATCCCAGAGCTGCTGCCTCCTGCCTGAGGGAAAATAAGGACACCTGGGTAGGAGGTGAGGAGCAGTGGTGAGGCCTGGAGGAAGGAGCTGAGGTTTCTACAGTGGATGTGACTGAATGGTGTAGAATGTCAGTCAACTGGAAACTGTGTTATGTAACCTCAGTCTTTCATGGAATGACCTCATGCTCTTACCGCTTTCAGTTATGTCACACCTCGGCTCTGAATAAGGATGCAGAATTTTTGTGGTGATAGATGAGACTTCTTAAAATGAAGGATCAGATTATTCCTTACATAAAACTTCAGACTTCACCTCCAGTTCATTTTGAAGGAGGAGGGGTTTGCTCTATTAACATAAATTCGTGAAAAGGCAGCACACAGCTAATAGCTGGCAGTGTAAGTGGAGGAAAGAATATCATGTATACTGTGTGCTAGAAGCCCCACAGAGGTCAGAAACGTATCCAAAGAAAGGTGTCAAGAGTGAAATGGCAGCAGCTAGCAGTGGCTCAAGGCCAGGGCTCAGACTGAGGCTGCAAGGGTTCACACGAGCCAGATAGATGGAAACTGCCCTGCCTGCCCAGCTCCCCTTGCCTTTCCCAGGAAGTGCAAATACAAGAGACAGCATTACAGCTGATTCTCTCTCCCTGCCCTAGAAAAACAGAAATCAGGAATGAGCAGGAAAAAAGAAAGCAGAGGGAAGGAGAAAGGAGTTGCACAAAGACAAGTGGTCTGCAGAGAATGACAAAGTCTGAGAAACTGTGATTTAGAGTCACAGATGTTGCTGAAGAACCGTGCTTGTGACATGAAATCATTACTAGTGAATCAATAATTCATTTTTCCCTATTGTCAGACTTGTAGTGTGGTCTGAGGAGAAATAATGTAGACCTCTTAATGTAACAACAGATGTAGCTGACCTCTGGGTTTTCTTAATGTTCACTTAGGATATTAACCTGTAAAACATCTGTTCTGTATAAAAATATTCCAAGACCAAAATGAAAATTCCAAGACCAAGAAACTTCAAACAGACAATGTGTTTTCCTTGATTATTTTTGAAATATTTTCTTGGAGACTTTTTAAAATTTAATCAGTGCACTGGTGCCGAAATTGCAATCAATTGGACTAATTGTGAAAAATATGCAGACAAGCAAGACTTCATCTGATGTCCCTCACTTACCACAGAAATCTTCAGTATAAAGGCAACATAATTTTCCTATGTATTTTGCTCTCAAGGAATTTTCTTTTGAGATAGGAAAAAATATATTTCTCCTTGGTCTCAAATAACTAGAGTGATGGCTGCCTTCACCAGTGCCATTTACTAAGTCACATTTTTAATATCTAACATTGTAATTTCTCTGGAGAGTTAATCTAAGAGTAACAATAATAATAAAAAAGCCCTGTCCTGAATATTTTCAAGGTTTAAAATAAGTAGAAATGTTCAAAATTAACCCTTGCTGTAGTGTAGTTTGGGCTGCTTTTTGGTTTATGGTTTAATGACAAGGTAAATACTCAGTAGTAAATACAAACACATGCAAAACCCCGTATGCCACATAAAATTACAGCATCTCACAGTCACAAAGTGTGGCTGTATGCAGCACCTTTCTTTGAAAACTCTCATGTTCTCTGAAAGTTTCAATAAACTGCATTGAGAAACTCTCCAATGCACCCATGTAACCTGTCCATGCAGTGCTGATATTACAACACAGTGCCAAGCCTCAAAGGCTTGTTCACTTCCATTGAAAATGATCTAAATCAACCGTGCTTTTCAGTAGGTGTCTGAATCTAAAAATTTAATATTTTCAAACAAAATCTGATATTTTGATACTTTTATTTAATGTGTAATTTAAAAAAATCCACCATTGTATTTGAATGTGACTAAAAACACTTTCTAGAATGAAAATTCAGTAAACTGCTTTTATTTATTTATTTATTTAGTTAGTTAGTTAGTTAGTTTAGTTTAAAACTCATGTCCAAACATTTGTATTTTAGGGTTTTCCCAAACTGCTCTTCTGACTGGTCTCTATCAAATTAGATAACCTTTGCTTTCTTTTGATGCAGGGAGATTCTGGTGGACCTCTGGCTTGTGAGAAAAATGACATCTCTTACCTCTATGGAATTATCAGCTGGGGAGACGGCTGTGGCAGAGTCAACAAACCTGGAGTATATACAAGAGTGACAAACTATGTAAAGTGGATAAATGAGAAAATAGCCCCGCGAAAAACTAGTTGAACAGTTAAATACACTAACATTTGAAGCAGGGTTCAGGAGTCTTTTGGTTTTATTAAAGTGGCATAAATATTTTATTATTAGCTGGTATGAAAACTGTCATGGTAATCCTTAGCAGTTCCAAGCCAGACCACCAAAAGCAGATCTGGTCCATCTGATGTCAGCAGCCTTGCTCTAGCATTCGAGGGCTGTGGATTGCTCAACACACATGACTGCCTTTATTTGTCTTAATTAAAAAAAAACCCCAAACATATCAAGACAATGCACAAAAATCTACAACTCTCTGCTTGGTGGATTACATAAAAAGTGATTTGATGTGTTTTGCAGTTTCTGATGGAGCTGTCATACCCCAAACCAGCCTGCAACAATATTGTCCTTGTATTCGCTGTTGAAATAAAAAAAAAATAAACAGGAGAATCAAAAATTAAGTTCCCTCTTCCTGCGAAATGATCTCTTGAAGCTCAGGGCAAGAGACAGCAAGAGAAAAATGTAGGTAAAGCTGCTCCTCAGCTAACTGCAACAACAGTTCTGGGGAAAGAAACCAGAGGGTTTAGGTTTTGTTTCAACCAAACACGTAAGCATATTTTTATATAAACATATTTCTGTGTTCCACTGACGTAAGATCAGGAACGTGCCTCAGCTCTGCTGAATCTGGTGTGCAATTTTCCAGCAAGGTCAACACAACACCTCCTGAGAGTTCAATGTCTTCTGCTGAAAAATGCTGGAAGTTGAAGCAGCTGATTTAGGTTGATACAGCCAGGACTTTTGCAGACTATGATCTGCTCCTTGCCCTGAGGATAGCAATGGAAATACTTCACCTTGATGATAAATCCCTAAACATTTCTTTAATTTGACAGTGTTTTGAAGACGTCTTAGGTTTTGTACTAACAAGTTGTTCAACTATTTAGATAATTCAGAAAGGGGGTTTCTTGTAACAGATTTTTCAACTGGATGGCTGGAGTGCAGCTTGACATTTTCCGTAGGGATTTGGTGATATCATAAACCACAGGCTTTACTGTCGTGGTCTATGAAAGTGCTATGGGAAAAATCAAAGCAATTATTATAATATACAGCAGTTTAGAGGCAGTGGACTCAGCTGTATTAGCAAAAACAGGCAGAAAATGATTCAACAGAAAAAGTCTGACAAAGAATGGAAAATTCTTTTTTTTTCCTATTACAGGGAACCCTTAGCCATGTCAGATATGTACATTTAAGTGTTGATGTGAAATGTGTTTCTTCCCTGGCAGTGAACTTTTAGAACTCTCTTAAGTGTTTCAAGCAAAGTTGTTTTAAAGTAATAGAATTTTAAAGTGGTGCCTAGATATTCAGATGTGTGTTTTGTTTTATAGTACTTGCAGTGTCCTCATGGATTTCTTAGTAGTGGTGAATGTTATCTGCAGTTAAAGGAGATTTTTTAAGGAAAAATAACCAAAATCTGCATCTGTGTAAGTACAAATATACAACAATGTTAATCTAGATAAATGATGTAAATTGTTTAATAAAAACATTTACCCTCTGTTTCTTGAACTTAGTCTGTCATGTATAAAGTTACAGTAAGATCTTTGAATCCCTCTGTAGGTTGTTCTACAGGTTGAGAGCTGGTAGAAAGACAAAACAACAGTTTGTGCTGGAAGGCATCCAAAAATCTCTCAGTAAGGGTCCATTTCAGCTGGTGGTGCTCCCAGTTTAATGCAAGTGTCACACACATTTCCAGTAGGCAGATGTAAGCACCTGGATATGTTTCTCAGCTATTGATACTGTGAGTCCCAAGATTAAAGACTTTTGTTTGTTTTTCTGAGGCTCTAAACACTAGCTTGAAAAACTGACATCCACCTCTGGGATCCTGACTTCAAAACAAGCGGAAGACTCTTGTGTGGCTCTGCCTCCTTGGCCATTTGCAGTACGAGTCTGGCTCGCTTAATGCCCTAAAAGGAATGTGACCATGTGGCAGGACAACTGTACCTGCTGCTGAGACCAGTACTGCTATTTGCTCTTCTTCGGAAGGGATACATCAGGAACAGGTTTCCACTCAAAGATGAAGCCATTCTTTGTCTGTATCTGTTCTGTGACTTCAGTTTCACTTGGAAATTAACATCTGTCCACACTGTGCACAGCTTTGATCTTGCAGTTCTGTGTTGTATATACTCTCTTGGTCGTCTCTTGCAGTAAAGAAGGTGGCTGTTTGAGAAGAAAGGTGTTAACACTGGTGTTTCTGACAATTTGTGTAGAGTTTTTTAGCTGCCTGTTTTCAAAATCTATGCTACTTGTACCAGTACACAGCAAAATCAGTACAAACAATAACACACTTTAAAAAAACATATTGAATGGTCTGTTTTTTGCCCTCAATGGCCTAAAGGCAAGTCTCCAGCTGATACTAATTTGAATACTTTGAATGCATTAAAATTAATTTGTGGCTTTCAAAGCAGCCTGTTTATCCACTGTGACTGCATTGACGTGGTGGAACTAAATGAAAATCATTTGAGCATCAGCTGTGAGGTGACTAGCACTGTATTACAAGCGCAGAGGAGAGGTGGCAAGGGGATGTCCAGGTTATGTGAGATGTCCTGGCATCTCACACCCTGACATCAGTCATTCATATGGGGCTCTTCAGAATCTGCCTCCTGCCTTTCTGTTGAGCATTACCCCATGAACACTAATTCTCCATATTTTTCACCCCCTTTAAGTGACTATTGCTTTGGTTAACATGAAAACCAAACTCAAATGTACTAGTGAAATTTTAACTGATATTTTTCCTAACTCTATATTGAAATTGAATTAGAATGCAAAGCCAGTTGAACAAATACTTCCCTAATTCATTATGAAACATACTTAAAAGATGATTTTATTAAATTGTATGTTATTCCATGCAAACTGACCAGTTTAAAAGGAAGAAATAAATGCAAACATCTAAAAAACTCCCTTCTATTATGCCACTGAAAGAAAAATGTGTGGTAATGCTGTTTAAAAAAAGCTGAAGAACTAATTACCATCAAATAAGATGCAGCAAGAGTATTTTTGGAATAATGGACTCTAATTAGTCCATTGCCCGTGGAAATAAATCTGAGGACATCATTAACACATCTTATTCTGTTAATTGTAGCTGTTTTGGGTTTTGTGTAAGCGGGTTGTTATCTCGTGACAGTTGCTTTGCAAAGTGGGAAAAAAAATAAACGTGAGAAGAGTATTTTTATCTGAGGTACTTGGCAGTGTCTTCTGGGAGCCAAGGAGAGCTGTAATTATACTTTTGAAAAGCGAAAGCTGGGCATTGTAAGGGCGGGCGCGGGCCCCGCTCCGCGAGGCGGATCCGGTGCGGGCTTTGCGGCCGCCCGGGCGNAGCGCGGGGCGGGCGCAGCGAGCCGGCGCAGCTGTCCGGAATCATGACTGAAGATGACGGATTCCGTGGTGGTGGAGGGTCACGTCAAGTTGAGAGACGGAAAAAAGGTTCCCCGCTCCCGGCGCCCCTTCGGCCCGCGGGGGTCCCCGACCGCCGCCCCCTTGCCCGCAGGGGAGAGGGCCCGCTCTCCCCTGCCCGGCCCCGGCTAACGCTGTCCCTTTGCCTCTCGTTGCAGTGGAAGAGCAGGTGGCTGGTGCTGCGCAAGCCCTCCCCGGTGGCAGGTAAGAGGGGCCCGGCGGTGGGGACGGGGCTCGGGGCCCCGGGGCTTGTCCCGAGCCCCCGGCGCGGCTGTCCCGGGGCCGCGCTGCCCGGGAGCCGCGTCCGGCCTCGGGGAGAGCTCCCGCGCTCGTAAAACAACAGCAAAAATGGCTTTCTAAGGCACGGCCATTGGATTTGGTGCCCGTTCAAAATGCACTTTTTTTTTTTTTTTTCTTTCTAAAATTTTTTTTGGGGGTGGAACTTATTTCTTCAGGGCGATTGCTGGCTGTTAAAAAACCAAAAAAAAAACCCTGACATTGTAAGCTCGGTAGTTATTTTTGATCAGTGTTTTGACAGAAGATATCACTTCAATTTAAAAATAAAATGACATTTTGAATTAAGGAAGAAAAAAAAAATAAGATCGTTTCCATGCTTCTGAAGGGGAAATTGAAAACGTTACACAGAGCTGATGTTTTACTGCTGCAGAGGGAAAAGTAGGCTTCAGGTTTCCCCATCTGTTCCCAACAGGGAAAACATTTGGGCCCAAAAGTATATCTTTCCAGGGCTAGGTGTTGCCTACGCTTAGAAAGCGTGAATCTGCATTGCTGCAGAATGGATTATGGCAGCCTCTGGCTCTTGCTAGAAAGACTGAAGGCTTCTTGGTAATTCTTTGTTACCTGAGCTGTTACAGTAATATTTTAGTGTTTTAAACGCATGTATTTCATTTAAATCTGTGTAAGGGCATCTGTTGGTCGTGGAGCTGGACTATAGAGCTGTGAACATGGGCCTGTGTTTCTGAAGTGCATTAGCCAGCTTTGAAGGGAGTAGATGGTGGAGCCTGACTTGATAATATCGCTCATTCCTCAAAAATACTATTTTTATTCTAGCTAAATTATCCAAGTTTACTAAAAACGTCCCTGGTGTGATTTGCTTTTCTTGGTACGTAAACCATAGCCATTCTTCAGACACACAACTGTATTGCAGAATGTTTAAATACCGTGGTTGCAGCTGTTTTTGCCAACAGGTGCACAAAGATAATTGGGGTCCATGCAAAGCTCTGCATTAGTTAGCAGACAGTTCAGTCTTTCAGTCATTTTTCATCTCTGTGGATGGAGATTTTGCCAGTCCCTTGCCCAGCTGAGAGCTGCAGGGTGCCTCAGCGGGGCTGGGATCGCCACCCCCAGTATTCATACGATGGTGCATGGGGGTCTTTGTCTTTTGTGGTTTGTAGCTCAGCTTGAGCTGTGTATGTTGCAGCTTTGATATTGACCATCAATTTCATCTGGTATTTGAGTTCTGTGTGATCGGAAATGAACGTGGGGGAAAGAGGGCTGCTTTTCTCATAGACACAAAAGGTGGGAGAGGTCACTCCCCTGTTCTTTTGGGTTTGCTTGTGAAATGCTTGCTTTCCCCATGGGCCTGTGGCACTTGAACTGGTTTCTGCCACTGCACAGTTGTTGTGTAATAAACACCTCTGGGAAGGGGTTAATAACAACTGGTGACACAAGGAAACACTGGGAAAAAAAAAAAAGGTGTGGCACATAATGGTTTTTAGCAATGGCTGCTGCGTAGCGTTTAACTGGGAAACCTGAGCCGACAGGAGCAATCTTGCAACGCAGTCTGCTTGCCATTTAGCGCTGGGGTGATCTGTGAGCTGCTGTAAGAATTTCATTTGTGGTTCAGTATGTTCTAATGAAAATACAGACAACAATAGCCTCTCGATCTTTCGTGTCTGTAATGTGAACAGCTATCCTAATAGCACAGCATAGCTCCTAATGCTCAGAATGAATGAGTCAGTCCCCGCCAGACTCAGGAGTGGACCTGAAATGCCACCAGACTTCGAATAAAATCGGGTGGATTTATTAGTGGCCTCCTTATTTGTGAACCTGTGGATTACCCTTGAAAGACACGTTCACTGTTTGCTTCCTGAAAACAAGGACGATAAACTAACTGGGGGGTGGGTTGGGAAAAGAAATTGGAGTTTTACTTTGACCTGATGGAGCTGATCCTGCAGTTGTCTAAAGCTCCTTTTTATTGCAGCAGAGTGCTGAGAAATTTGTTATGGTCTGTGCTCTGCATCATCATCTCTGACAGTTTTGCTCCTTTTAGACTGTTTGCTCATGCTGGTATACAAGGATAAATCTGAACGAGCAAAAGGGCATAAGGAGAGGAGCAGCATGACCTTAGAAGACATCTGTGGCTTGGATCCTGGGCTCTCCTATGAGGGCCTGAATCACACGCTTGCAATCATCTGTCTCTCCCAAGTTGTGATGCTGGGATTTGAGAACAAGGAAACAATGTACGCCTGGGATGTACGGATACGCTACAGTTTGGGGGAAGGTAACCTTTGTCTTCTTGCACTGTTGAGTTTGGTTTTTTTTTCCCATAGGGTAAAAAACGAAAAGTGAAGCAAAAATGCAAATAAATCAGTACAGTTCAGGACAAGTCTGTCACTCATTTCAGAGTGGAGAAACTGTTCTCCCCCTTAGATGTTAAAGCAGGTATCCCTTACAATAGGTTTTGACTACAGTACCACCCAGTACCGATAGATAACTAGGAGAGCTCTTAGCTTGGGGTTTTGATTTGGACACTGATGGTGTGTAGCTTTCAAACAAAGTGATCAAACTTCTACTTCTGGTCCTACAACTGACTCAGGGATTCTGGCAAAAGGACTCAGAGAGAGCCTGAATTAAGAGATGCAAAGTCCTGAGTAGAACTTCGCCAATTCATGCCCAGTTTGCTGAGCTGTCTGCTGGGTGTTGTATTGATAATTCTCATTGCTGCTAGTATGCCATTTCAGAAAGAGACTTTTTGCAATAAGGAATGTCATCAGACACACTCTTTCCAGCTAACTTCACCTCTCTCCATCCTCCTATTTTATTTCCTTGCTTAGCAGCTCTAAAATGTATCGTGGTGAACAAAGAGTGATAATGTTGGTAATCCATAGTATCTGTGTTATGTTTGTTTAGTCATAACTAGGGAAGGAGGGTAGGTGTGAGGGAGACACACATTAGCAATCTTTATCATTTGTTACATATGCTGTGCCATCTGTTGGGTTTGTGGGCTCATTCCTTTGCAGTACATATGTAGAAAGATGGCCTGGGAATTTTACAGTAAAAATATGTAGAACTATCAGAAGTGAGATGTGTGGATGTACCTTCCTGGGCTATCAAATATAAAATCTTGCGTAACAGGAGAGGTTACAGGGGTTGCTGAATAATACAAGGAGGAGTAGCTGGAGCAGTTGGTGCACTTTGGATGATACAGCTCTATAGTTTTCCAGTCCTACTTTTTTTTTTTTCTTTGTTACTAGGTTTGGGATCTGTATATATCATAGACTTGTCCTAAAAGCTGAAAGAGTATTTGAATATGACAGAGTAGGTCTGTTTTTTATGATCTTGCACTGATGTAGTGCTGGAGTCATCTCAGTCTGGGTGTGAGGGTTATGGTTGGGATTGAAGGACATGCAAAAGCAGCAAAGAGTTTTTTTTCAAGGAAAGCTGTGAATGAGGTAGGAATAGAGCCTACTGGATTAGGACATGTTCAGCCATGGAGTAAGGGTGAAGTGGGAAAGATTGTGTGTGTGGATGTGAAGAAAAAAGTGAAGTAAGAAAACAAGTGTAATTGGTTGAACTAGCAATAATTTGTATAAAGTTAATTGCAAAAAGCTTAGGGGCAGGAGAATAAACCAAGCCATTGAATGTTTTTTTCAGAATTTTATCTTTTAGTGCATGTTCAATTAGGAGAATGAAGTCAAAGTGAGTCTAGTTTGAGTAGACAGAAATAGAAAAGAGAGAAGTTGTAGATGAAGAGAGGATAGTGACTGGTGTTTTTTCTTAAAGTGTAGTAAGAGTGCCTTTGTCTGCCTTGAAAAAAAGGTGGCTGGATGATAAAAATAGGCTAGGGAGAGATGACCTCAGAGTCTGGGAAGCAAAAAAAAAAGTGAAAGGAGCTGACTCTGTTCTTGAATGAGGACCACAGAATGGAGGCGTTCACACTGGAGTTCCCAGTGTTTTCTCTCAGATTTTAGCAGATGAGGTAGATGTGATTCCTGGAAGTGCTTGGGCTCACAATTCATTTTGAGAAGTTAGCATACTGCAGGTCAGTGCCTAGCTGTGAAAAGGAAAAGATGGGCTGAAGAAAGTGATGGATTTAAGTAGTACCTTTTGTTCTGGGATATGCTCAGCTCTGTGTCTTCACAATTTCTTTTTTTTAATAGAGTAGGAGAAGTCAATGGCTGGGGAGAATTTTGAAAAAAATTCCAATTTACCAAGAAAATCATGTATGGAAAATCTTCATTTTCAAATATGCTTTTCCTTTTACTTTGGCTTTGTTCAGATTTGGGTATGCTGTATTTTGACAGTGGTCTAGAATTTGGGCTGGAGCTCTTTGTGTTTAGCAGCTGTTGTAACTTGCAACTGAGTGTGTGAAGAGTGGGCTTCATTCCTCAATTTTGAAGCAGAAAAAATCCTGATGCTGCTTTTCCCATGGTTTAATTACCAGCAAAATACCGGGCAGAGTTAACTGAGCAGAGGAGTGCAAATGACATTAAAGATTCCTTTCTGAGCATTATTATCATGATAGTTTTGCTGTCTTTTTCATAGCTTACATTTAAGCAGGTTGCGTAACAACTGCGTGCCCAAAAGGGGACATGGTGTGACTATTGATTTGCTTCCTAGCGGTGCTACTGGCAGAGCTGGGGTTAGTTAGATCTATCTCTGTCTCCTTGCACATTTCACTGGAATGACTTTGTGGCTAATTCTGCTGGAGCCTTAAGGAACTTAGCAAATGCATGTCATAGATGAGGAGTTGGCTTACAGCTCGGATCGTGACTAAGAATATAGCATGCAGTTAGATGAGAAGCAAAACTCAGACCCAGATGAAATTCATGATGCTTGAAGAAGCATGGGCAAGAAACGGGGAAGAGTGGATGTAAGAACTGAGAGTACTTGGAGGTTGCGCTGTAGATTTCATAGGGAGGGAGTTGTTAGTGTGGTCTTTGATGCATAACCAAAAGCTAAATCTATGTGCTTCTTGATAAATGCCACCAAAAACCTCTTCTGGAAATACAAGAGTCTTGATACTTCTCTCTACCAACACAAGTGTTAGTTTCCTTTTTTAAAATTTGTTGTGTGTTTGTTTTTTTTGTTTTAATTTTTTTTTTTTGTGTCTAATCACAATATGAAAGAAACTAGAGCTGTAGTGGAGGTCAAAACAATTGTTTGAGAATTATATGCTTGCTCACATAAATTGCTCCCTTTGAAACATTGAGATCTAAACCCTTGAAGTGATCCCAATAACTTATTATTCAGAATGCAATAGCCCTGGAAGAGAAAATGGGAGACCAGCCTAGAACAACTACTTTAGGTAAGGATACTGCAATATAGATGATACTGGAATTGGGATTTGATCCTGGATTTTGTAAACTTGAATGAGATAGGTGTTTCTTTTTCTTTCTCCACTCTTTTAAGGACGTGAAATACGAAAAATTAACTGACATCTAAAAGTGTTTGTTACTTATAAATCCCTTGTTTCCTGGTAATTTTAAGTGTCTTGGCATCTACCATCACCAACTCATGGAAGAATCGCAAAGGCAGAAAAATGTAATTTTCCTCATTTTACTGCTAGGGAGGAAGTGAAGCAGTTTATTAAAGGTTGCAAATGAGTCAGTGCTAGACAGATTTGTTTAGTTTCTTGAGCCTTGGCTTTTGGGCTCCTTGAGCACCATTTTATTTTTGTGCATGCATGTGGGAAAGGAGAGACACAGGTTAGAGGAGGAGACAGAGAGCAATCCATGTAATGATGCAAGGATGGAAGAGGCAAGTGAAATCTGGGCTGGATAATTGACTAATCTGAGATAGGGATTAGCCTGGAAGATTTAGGATAAATCAATGTAGCATTGCAACTTTAATAATTTGTAGCATTAGGCCAAGATATGGTGGATTTTTTCCAATCCTAAACTGGCATAATAGGGAGTAATGGTTTTACAGCTACTTATATGTGCCTGCCTGGGCTCCGTGTAGATCATTATGCCAGAGTCTCATGGTGTGGGCAGGGTTTGGTCCAAGTACCACAGCTGAACAGAATGACGTACAGAACACTTGTTTATTCTGTAGTAATTTTTTTTTCTTTATTTGATAGTTCATAGATTTCAAGTCTTTGTAGCCCCTGGCACAAAACTGGAGAGTGGGCCTGCTACCCTGCATTTCTGCAATGACATCCTTGTCCTTGTGAAGGACCTTCCTCCCAGTGTCATGGGGCAGTGGAAGCTCTCAGATCTGCGCCGTTACGGAGCTGTCCCGAATGGATTCATCTTTGAAGGGGGTACCAGGTGCGGCTTCTGTAAGTACAAATGGAGCCTGTCATCTAAATGTTGCTTGATGCCTTCTGCAGAAATGTAAATGCACTCTCATTCCAAGAGGAGATTGCAGAACCAGCTGTGCTGCTTTGTCAAACAGGCAGCCTCTGATCAGAGGGTCTGTTCTGAGTAGATTTCTGCAGGCTTCAACCCTGGTGTTCTGGGGGAATGTGACTGTGTGCACTCCTGGCTGAAAATTGCCCTGTGGCTCTCCAGAAGATATTTAGTGAAAAGCTGCTGTTGAACACAGCGCAAAAATAAGGTAATGCAATTTTATGGCTTGTGTTATGCAAGAGATAAGGTAAAATGGCTCAATGTTCATATTATTAAATTATGATTAATTATTTTGTTGTTTGCTGAGGAGAAAGTGATAGGTAACTTTGAGGTTACAGGCAGCATCAGTGTTTTCATTGTGTAAATGCTAATTTCTAAATCCCACAGAGGACTTGTTGCTCCTAAACGTTAGAACAACTCTCTGGTCCCTTCCCTATTAGAAGCTTTGTAATTATTGGGTGGAGCCATGTGATTTATTAGGTCAAAGTGAAAGCAAGCAAGCTGAAGCTACTTTCTGTAGCCTAGTAGCTAAGATACACCTTTATATGGAGGTTAATCTCTTGTTCCAATGGTCAATTTAGGACTTCTCAGATTCTTACTTCAGATAAAATGTATGCAAGATCTGAAATGCTAGTTAATTAATGCACAGGTGTAATATATCATTAGGTTTATATTAATAAGGTTTTAATTTCATAAGCAGAGTTTGAAGCCATGCTGAATTGATGATCTGTGAGCACAGGTGGGTATGCAGATTGCCAGTTTGGGTGTGATGATGTTTGACTTGCATACTTTCTTCAGTAAACAAACTGAAAAATTAAAAGATTTCAGAGTTGATCCAAATCCAAATATATTCTTCCTGGGGCTTGCATACTGTTGTTCTGCATCTAAATTCTGGCTGCTATACTGCTATGGAGTGGAAACCCAAGTTCCTGACCTCTTTCTGATGCGACAGGAGGGCGTGGCCAGGTGGGGATTGTTCTCTTCTCCCGGACAACAAGGGACATGAGAGGAAGTGGCGGTGCCAGAGGAGGTTGGGCTGTCAGAGGAATTTCTACACAGGAAGGGTTGTAAAGCATTGAAATGAGATGCCCAGAGAGGTGGCGAAATCAACATTTCTCAAGGTGTTTAAGAAATGACTGGATATGGCACTGAGTTGACATGTTGGTGTCCAGTTAAAGGTTGGACTCGATTATGTCAAGATCTTTTCCATCCTCAGTGATTCTGTGAAATGAGGAACTGTAGGTGATGGGACCTGAATTATTTGTGGGATTTTTTTTTTTTTTCCTTCCTTAAACTTACATTAGTTTCTGGTGAGAAACAGGAGGTCATCAGAAGCTTTTAAAAATATGAAATTATTATTTTTTTAAGGTTACAAGTGAACAGAATTAGAAAAGTGCTTTGGAAAGGGTCTCACTACCTGATGGATCATTCTTAAGAAATGTGTGTGTTGATAGCTGAGACCTTTCAGTTGCCATGAAAGGGTATTTTTGCCTTTCCCCTGCATGTGTGCAAAGAGAAGAACAGCATAGTCAATTTGGTACAAAATAACCTGCTACAGTTGGAAATTTTACAAGTTCAAGCTGATCTTATTAAAGGAGTTGTTGCCCTTAACTAAGCAGTCAAACATATCCTCAGGCATAACAACATTTAAACATGTGTTTGGTCTAAACACTTGATTTAATATTGCCACTATAAGAAAAGGCTTTTTGAAAATAGAACCTAAAGAAAAGTATAACTCTGGTTATTCTTGACAGAAGTGTGTTGGTGAAGAGAAAGACCTTCTTTTTCAGATATCTTTTTACTTCAGTCCTCTGGAATTCTTGAGGCAAACAAGTAGTGTTCAGGAAAAAAAATTGATGTGTTATTACAGAAGTTGTTTTAATTCCTGAACAAAAGCACTCTCCATTCCCCTGTCATGTAAGTGTAATATAAAAGTATAACTACTGTATTATTAATGGTATTTTCCTACACGTTCAACCATATCTTTGCTCACATTCATCCTGTGGAGTTCTGAATACAGAGGATTAGTGAATTTGAGGTTTAAATATCACTGTAATAAATATCTAATTAAAAGGAACCAATAATCTTGTGGTTTGATTGCCTTTCCTCTCCATAGTAAAACACATGAAGCCCCAAACTGAAGCAGAGCTTTTTTGGGTATATCTGTGACAGAACTGAGGTCTGTAAGGGTATGAGTTTCTTTTAGCTTTCTTGCATCCTCACAGAAGTTTTTATAAATATGAAATACTTAATTATGTTGTGTTGCTTAGTACAGGTTTAATTCAACTCCAAAGGCTTTGGTACTCAGTCCAGGAAAAGGGAAACCATCTGAGATAATGCTGAGATTTCAAACATTAACTAGGTGCACTTTCAAGATGTTTCACAGAAGTTTATTCATAAATAGGAAGAAGAGCATTTACATTCTGAGCTCCTCTTGCTCTTTACATCACAGTTCTGCTGCTAGAGATTAAAAAATAAATTTTTCTGCTTCTGAAAGCTGCAAATTGTTGAAATAAATCAGCTGAGACTCCAGTTTCTTCATGCAGAAAAGCCAATTCTTTATTCACATAACTTATTTTTATACAGTTTGCACAGACCTCGTGTACAACACCCATTGGTTGGTAGTTTTCTTACTACTTCATCTCCTTGTCAGAAGGCGAATGGTGTGTATGTGCTAAAATTCAGGTTGTTTACATTTTTCCTTTGTGGGGTTCTCATGGAACAGATCTAATATTTGTGCGCGTGCACTTGTTTTTCTCCCCAGGAATAGGTTGCTGTGTGAACTCTTCAAACCCAGGATTGTTTTCACGTGGGAACTTGGAAACTACTTAGCTGCACTTAGAAGTGACAGGCTAGCTTTGGCAATTTAGCATAGCAAGGCCTGATTTCATAAGGCCTTTCTTTTTATAACATCTTTTACCTGTCTGCAACATTAATAAGTTATTTTCTGGGCCAAAATTTTGTTCTCTCTGTAGCTGAAGCTTAGTCATACACTGTTTGCAAAAACTCAGGCCTCTTGGCCTAGCAGTCTAATAGAGAGGTTTACATGGAAGAACAGGCTGGAAAAAATGAGCCTCTCACTTTCCCAAGCTCCCAGCTCAGTTAGCGTGCACCAGGTAAAATGACCAGTTGCCAGGAGAATCTTCTCTTGGAGGTCAGTGTGAAAAAAATTCAAGAAGGGTTAATAAAAGGGCACATTAACAATATGAGAATTCAGGCTCTCCAATGTTCAAGTGCTTCAGGATTAGCTGCCAGAGCCTGGTTTAAAGCTGCCTCATATTTTCTGAGAGCATCTCCTTGAAGAAAGGAACTTGTGGGACCCGTAATGCCCTTTGAAAGAACAAATGCTAATTGCAGGATAACCAGAAGTATTTCTGTGATCATTTTGGTGTTTTGATAAAAGGTACTTCCTTCCTTCTTTCCTGTCTTGCTTCCCCTCCTGCATTTATTTGAAATTTAGAAGTAGTAGGGGTGGTTAAACTGGGGCAAGAGCTGGAATTTTTTGAAAAATCCTGGGTTGCATAGATTAAAACTTGTTTATATGCAGATATTCTGTGCTGTCTCCTACTTAGGCCTACTGCAGACAACCAATGTTATCTCTATTTATCTATTTTTAATTGTCGTGCCCATATCTTAGTTGGCAATAATAGGAATACTCTTTGTCGTTTTCCTCAGAGAGAAGAGCAGTGTGAGATACCCTCTGAAGGGAGCTGCTCAAGGCCAGGGTTGGGAGGTACATGCTGATTGCCATGGAATGGGCTACAGTGCTTCCTTCCTGTCCTGCAGCTAAAAGGTTTCAGCCTCCAGTGTTGTCTGGCACCTGGCAGGAGTAGTAATTAATGGGAAAGGATTGACTCCTCCTCCCTGCTTTCACACAAACTACAGAGATTGAAGTAATTTTTGGCTATTGTCTGTTTTGAAAGTGTGTTTGCCCATGGGTTTGCTTTTTCAATACGATGAGTTAAAATCAACATTGGCAAGATTAAGTAGTACTTGAAAGTTGTATGAAATTGGCAATTTGTCCTGAATGTTTGGGGGACTGTACAGTGCTTTACTGCTGACTGCCACAGAGGACTGGCTGAGTGTCTCAGTCTTGAGCAAGTGGTTGGAGGCTGCTTTTCACCAAGTCTCATGGAGAGAGCTGAGTGAGCCCTTCAGTCTGGTGAACAGCTGCACGGTCTTACAGTGATGCATACCACACATTCTTTGGCTTCCAAATGCCTATGCACCAAACCTGTTCCAACACATGACTGAGATATGTAATTTCCAGTAATGAATTTCTCAGTTTTCTCAAGAAAGTAGAAAAAGAAATGTAATGGCTTGCTTTCATGTATGCTTTAGTTAAGCCCTACCTACCCATTCCTCTCACTCGATCTTTATGCAAGGACCCTTAGACTTCTTCCTTCCCTTGCAATCTAGTTCTACCTACCAAAACTAGAAAGAAAATGTCTCCTGTGAGAGTCAGTCAGCAATTAAGGTGCTCACATGAATAATAGAATCTACAAAGAAATTGTATTTTTATGTTGGATTTGTATCCACATTCATAGCCACATGGACATACACTCTTTGCACTGGTTATATAAAGGTCATAACATTTGGTTTTGGGATTTCCAAATGGCTGATAGTTATTTGCAGAAAAATCCTTTAAGTTAAGCAGCCAGCTCGCATGCACACATTTACTTTCTTCGTTTCCATTAAAGTCAAAGGCTTGTAGAGCCTCTTAGGAGTTTAAGTAACTCTTGAAAAAGGTTATCGAAGAACAAGAGTCCAGATGTACTCTTTATGTACAGAAGTATTTGAGGAATCTTTTTTTTTTTCCCTTAAGTGGCAACAGGGAGGTGTAGGATTCTGCTGCATTATCGAGGCGCGTAGTATATCATCGTGCTTGAGACCTGAATGTCCTCTGCTATGTTGTATCAATATCCTACTTGCTTACGGTGCATGGAATGCAAAAGTCGTGTTCCTGTAGACTCTCTGTTCAGGAAGGAGAAGTCAGCTCAAAGAAAAAGCTGAATTTCAAATAATTCCTGAATACATTACACTCAGGATTTTTTTTATCCTAATACAATGTTCTCTGACTTTGGCATCTCCTGGGGAGCAGAAATGGGGCAAGACTACAAGTGAGTCACCAGCAGAAACCTTCATGTCTGTCAGGCTGTGTGATTAGTGTTGTAGTCTCCTAGATAGCCTCTGATCCTGAAGCCAGGGTGTGTTCATCTTTCTTTGGCTGAAAAATTCTTGATAGGTAATATCTGAAGAGATGCAAATGTGGTGGAGTGACAAATCAAGTTATGAAGATGCCTCTGACAATGTTGTCTTGAATAGACTTAAGCAGAACTGGCAGAGACCTTGATGTGACAAAAATTGAGAATGACAAGAGTGTGGACCAGAATATGTTTTTCCTGAGGAGGTTAGTTTACAGCTTGGTGGTTATACGTAATTTACTCAGATAGATATTGTGGTTTGTGGTCCACTCTATTATCCTTTTTGTTTGAATCTCATAGCCCTTTGTCAACTTGTCAAAAGTGAAAATGTAAGTATCCTGTTGGATGTGACGGGGGTTGATGTTTGGAAAGTGATGGGGATGCAGTCATTCTGGTCAAGATCAGCTCTGCTTCTTTGAGTAAAATTGGAAAAAATACATATGCAACCCAGAACTGGCTAGAGACATGCATAAATCAAACATACGTCCAGTTCAGGGGCCTGAGTCACAAAGACAGTAATGTGCAAACATTCTGCGGATCTGCGATTTGATATAGGAGTATTCTAGTATGCTTGGCTCTGGTGAAGTGGCAGCACTTCTTCAAGGTCTGTATACTAATTAAGTTTTCCTTTTTGTCTGGTATTGAAGTTTTATTTCCTTGAAATTGCTGGTTACTGGTGCAGTCTTTTGACTGATGTTTTAATTTTTTTTTCCCCTGATGTGATTTATATTTGGACTGACAATTTATAAAATGTTCTGTGGAGCCCTTCTAGTCTTTTGTGTTGTTCATGTAACCATGTGTCATGGAGCTCATAACTTGTTTGTTTATTTAGTGATTCTCATTCTAATTTTGCTTGGGGCTATTCTTAATGAATGGAAAGCAAATATCAGAATAGAGCAAAGGGTAAAGAACTGATGACAACCTGTGGAGTTGTGTTACGTTCTGTTAATAATAGACACATAGGACTTCATCTAGGAAAATTTATACTCTAATCCAGCAATATAACCAAATTCAAATTGTTGGTGTATAAAAAGCTCCTCTTGCTTAAAACTGGTTAAAAGTAGAATTAACTTGGTTCATTCTTTTGAAGACACTTAAAGTATCCCTGACACTTCCTGCATAGCTAAGTTTGACCTACAAAATTTTAGGGGTAAATAAGAATAAAAGGTTTGGACAGCTGTTGAGAATAAGGTGTCTGCTTTCACATTCAGGGGGATTGGACCTAGATGAGCCTTAAGATCCCTTCCAACCCAAGTCATTCTGTGATTCTAGGACACTACTCGAACTGCCTGAATGCCATAAAATTAACATAAATTATTAGACAGCTATTGAATTTATATGTATGTTTGTGGTATAGTGTGTGTGTGTGCTGACCTGAATTTTTTATTTCTTTTCCCAGGAGAATATCTTGTTGACTTCTTTTTATGGCTTGCGCTTAAAACCCTTTTGATTGCTACATTATAAATAGCTTCAGCTAAATATATTCCTAGTGTTTCCAGGTGAAAACCATACATATTTATGTTGTGCTTTCTTGCAGGGGCTGGTGTTTTTTTCCTGTCTTGTGCTGAGGGGGAGCAGATCAGCTTCTTGTTTGACTGCATCGTCCGCGGCATCTCCCCGACCAAAGGCCCTTTTGGTTTGCGTCCAGTGCTCCCAGGTTAATACAGGAAGTATAGAGTAACCAAGTGAAGTAGGAACTTGTCATGTCTCGCTCCTACTCCTGCTGGTGTAAGAACAGCTTGCAGACACCGAGGGTGTGCAGAGTGCAAAGTGGTTTTCATTCTGAAATGTCACCGTACAGATTTATATGCTGGACATACCCAGTTTCCCCCTGCTGCTCTGGCTCATTCATATTTCTGGTTATATTTGCTAACTCCAGCCCTCTCTCATTTAACAGTACTAAAAGATGGCAATTTGAATTGAAAGGAACCCTAACTTTTAGTTTTAAACTTAGACATTTAACTTGGATCCATGTCTGCATTGCTATTTTGATAGTTTTATGGAAAACTAACTTCTGGAGCATTTTGAGTTTATCCAAACCACAATGTTCTAAGTCCTGTCAGCCTTAGAAAACTTTGTCAACCTCAACATCGCATTTAAGTTTTTCAACTTGAGCTTTTTTCATGATGTGTGAGGATTAAATTACTTTTCCTATTTCATGGTAAATGCTGCATGCACTCCAATGTTCAAAGAGGAATTTGGATAGCATCACCATGAAGCCTACTGCCTTTTGTTTTCAGCAGATGAAATACAGTGTTGAGTCAGAATGACTGTCAAACAGGACAGAAGTGTAGAAATGAGATTGCAGAAAATTGTCTGTGATTTGGTGGTAGAATACAGTAGGAATAGGTTGCAGGAATGGTGAAGGATGAACTGGGATTTGTGGAATACTAAGAGTTTGTGTGTTAGGCAGTTAAGTGTTTGACAGGGTTTTATTGCTGTTATAAGATTATTACAGGAAGGAAATGTGAGGGAAATCATTAGACCTATAGATAATTAGATAATTAGTTTAGGTGAAGCTTGTGAAAATAAATTATGAAAAATTAGTTATTAGTTAAAAAATTAGTAAATGCATTAAACACAAGGCTCAGTTCATGTTGTCTTTCTCATGGTTGTAAGGCAGAAGTAAATGAAATAATCAAGAAGAATAGTAGACAAAAAAGTAATTCTTGTGTGATGATATATGTTTGCATTCAATTAACTGGAGAGTTAAAAAAAAAGCAAACAGAAAAAGCCCAACAACAGAAACACAAAAATCAGTGCTTATACTTAAAGCTTTGCTACTGAACACATTTTTCTGCATATNGTAATGTAACAAAAAATCCTGTCTGGAAAAGTTAAGCAAACAACTATTCTGTTGTCTTTTTAAATTATTATTAAATTCTAATTTCAGCACAATCTTTGAAGATTCGTTTTTCAGAAACATGTAGGAGTGAATCTGCTTTCCTATGTTAGTTATCACTTCTGGTGTTTGTGGGTTGTTTTGTCGCATACCACAGTCTCACCCTCCTTCAGGAGCTCTGACCTCACCAAGGTGCATGAAGTGGATGTGGAACATCCTGGGGAGTATTTGGTGTTTTATTTAAGAGATCTTTTTCCTGAGGTCTTTTCATTTCTCTTTTGTGCTTGATGTACTTGCCACTAAAATCTCAACCACTTGATTTCATGTCATTTCCCTGGACAGGAGAAGTATTTTGTCAAGAATTGTGCCATGTACTTGCAGACTCCTCTGCCTTTATTTGTCTGAGCTACCTTGAGCCCTCTAACTTTCATTGCTGTGTATTTTACCCTTGTCTCTCCCAGTTTGTTGGCCCTCCTTATGTACATGTTCCTTGGGGGAAAAAAAAAAATTATGTTCTCTATTTATTATCCCATGCAGAAGCTTGTACAGATCTGCTCAAGGCACACGCAGATGTACAGTTCTCGTGATTCATCCATAAACTAATTTTCCTTATCAAGTATGTTGTTACACAGAATGTACTGTATTGCTTGAAAAGGTCAAGTCTACCAGCTGCACACCATGTGCCAAGTATTGAAATTCACTCAAACTTTGAAAGCATCAGCTTGTAAACAGATTAATTATCTGTACGCTTCAGGTAACTAGATCAAAACTTCCAGACTGGGGATTCTACCAAGAAACCTCTTGTCTATGTAATGCATATTTACTGCAGTGCAGAATGCTATACAGCCTCAACTGTACTTTATGTATGCAATTTGTGCAATTTAAAAGCTTTTAGAGAAACGTTCTCTTTACAGTTTACTACTAAAATTTGGCATCTTGCCTTTTGCGTGTACCTTTCGAACTTAAACATGAAATATGCTTGAAGCACTGTGGTATTTTCAAGCAAGGAAAACACACAAAGGGCAGATGTACAGAGAAAGAATGAAAGGTGGTAAAAACTGTCACAGTGACAGTGTTGGATTCCAATGCCCACAGCACAAATATAATCTATAGATGTTATGCAATCGATGTAGTCTGTCTTTATGTTTGTAGAAAAGATGAATGAATGAAGCCAGTTGCTTCATGTACAAACAGCTCAACAATATGGTTAAAAAGGGCTGCTGAAATATGTATGTGTTAGCATGAAATTAATAGGAGATGACAGAGAATAGTTTGAAGAGGACTAAAAAATGACCAATTTTCTTTCTTGCCATAGTGATTCTTGAACAAATGTAAAATAGCCACTATCCAAATGGATTTTGTAAACTGGGTGTGCAAGGGCTGTTTGCTCAGGACAATTTTCACATCTTTTCAGGATTGTAGTTTTAAAAACTGTACCTTATTTCCTTAAAAACATGATATTCTTATCACATTGATATATGATTGCTGTACATATTTTATGATGTCGTCTATAAAATATACAATGAAAATGCAGTGCAGTGGAACTCATAAACTTGACTTACCATTGTAAGGTATCACAATCTGGTCTAATCACTCAGCAGACCAGCTTTGAGCAGCAGGTAAGACTAGAGAATTCCTGAGATCCTCTCCAACTTGAATTGTTCTGTGATGTTTTGGAAGTGAATCAAATTCCTATTCTCATAAAAAATAATTCTATTATGTGTACATCCGAAATTAATTGGAAAAGTAAAAGACCATTAGATGTTTTATGGTTTATTACTTGTCGTACTTACTTTGGGAGTCCAATAATTTTTCAGAATTGTACCAAAATAGTCTTATCGATATCTCCGTTAGCAGATTGGAGGTTTTGATTTGTTAAAAGCTGCATGATCAGGTCTCATAAAACTCCCCCCAAAGACATAGAAGACGGGAATGTGAAAGTCATGTAGGTATAGGTATCTGTAGATATTTTTAGGAAGTATAATATTTTTCATAAAGGACTCAAGTGAGTGATGGCTTTGGATGGCTTGTTTTCCCCAGCTACTAGTTGAAAGAGAACTGCTGTAACTGGATACTAGCATGATCTCTTTTATTTTCCTTGAAGAGATACTTAGAAAACAGTCCATAGAATTTTACATTCTGTCTTGAGGGAAGTCTAGATGTAGTAATGAATCACTGATTGCATGATTTGTGATCTATACTGAATTGCATGCTTATTATTTGAGAAATGTTTATCAGGTGTGTGTTGAACGCCTTTTTTTTCACAAGCAAAATTCATGTTGAATGCCAAACCTGAGCACAGCAAAAGCCCCAAGGGCCCATCAGTGATATCTTTGATCAGTGGGCAGACCAGTATTCTCTGAATCTGATTATGTGACAGTCTAGGCCTGCAGTCTGGAAAGACTCAAGGTGTAATGTTAATAGTCTGGATGCTCTCTTTTAATTTTGGAAGCTTTTTCAGGCTGCTTTGTTACTGACTGGAGAGTGTACAGGGCTGCTTGCTGAGGATCCATCTGATGCTCTTTCTTTTTGTTGAAGCTTGATACACCTTTGGCCATTGCAAGACAGCTCTGTGGCTGCCTTCTGCAGTATCTGTACCAAGTGGATCCTCCTCAAACTTTTAGGACATCTTTTCATTCCTCCAGATATCTTAAAAGGTGTGGAGATGTTAGCAAGAAGGTGAGGGTCCAGGCCTGGTTTACAAATGTGCCTACAGTAACACAGGAAGAAAGAAAAGAGAGATCTTCAGCCTAACTTATTTAATCTTATTTAACAAAGTAATTAACCAGTGTTGCATTTTATAGGTGCATACTCAATTAGGTAGCTGCTAACTGAACTGGATACAATACATTTTTTCCTGACAGGTGCTTATTGAACGACCCTGGAGCTTTGAATTACTGTGACACTTTATTCGTATGTTACCAAAGTATTCAAAATCTCCCACGATGAGCAGCTGATGTGGCTTTAATGAATACCCACCAACGTAATGTAAAAATAAAATCTCCATCGGAGGCATTTTTAGTCCAGCTAAATTTGATGTAATCCTTCCCCTTTGCCCCAAAGCAGTGATTAAGAAGATTTCGATGACTGCCTCACACAAAAGATTATTTTCCTCATAGCAAGGGGTCCATGTCTGATTGGAAAATGATAAAAAATTTTATTAATTGAAGGACCTGAGTGAATCACAGGATAGGGTACATTTGTTAAGAGCTTGGGAAATGAAGGTACTAATTGTTCTTGGAGCTGCTTTTGGATGTTGTGTGGGCAGAAGCTGTCGGAACTTCCTTGGACAGCTGTCTCAGTACCGGTCAGGCTGCTTCTGTCCCCCTGAGTTACTAATGTGGTAAATTGCCACACAGTTATTTACAGGTTGTGTGCTGGGCATGCAAAAGGTAGAGGATGACGCCAACAAATCCAACTCTGTAGCATTATGCCTAAAAAACTTATTTAAAAAATGGTTATTACAACAGCACTCCTGGGAGTTCATAGGTTATGCACTCCAGTAAGGACTGGTCCCTAAAATGTGGCTGCCAGTGACTTCAGTCCATAGTCTGATCCTGTAGAAAAACATCCTGACTACAGCTTGGTCATCTGTGACCAAAAATACTGGAATAAGAATCTGTTACTTCTGGGGATTAGTATTGTATGTGTTTTCCATAGAAGTCTGGCTTATTAGCTGTGAGGATTAAAGATGAAACAAAGACTTGGGTAAGACTAAAAGCTAAATGCCTAAAACTTAGACTCTGTATATGTTTGTCAGATTTTGAAGTTATTTCTCTAGGTATTTCCTTGAATTTGCTGAGGAAGGTTCTTCTGTTCAATCTTCCACAAAAGCAGGCAATGAGAGTTTGCAGCATGTAACTCTGGACACAATTTTATACACACATTTTGTCCATAGGCAATCTTTAAGGAGAAGTTTAACCAAAAAACTTCCAGTTCTTTTGGACAGACAGTATGCCTTGAAGTTTTATGTTGTTGGGTGAAACCTGGTGTGTACTGTAGCTGTGCAGCTGATAGGGAATTTGGCTTCTGGAAGCAATTGAGCATGTGAAGTACAAACTTTCTGACTTCAACTTCCCGCCTACCTCATCTTGTATTTTATTATAAGCCAATTTTACAAGATCAGTTGTTTGACAAGTTTGTTTGTTTGTTTGTTTGGTTTTTTTACTTATATCTTTTTCTGTCTGTAAGAGGGACATATTTTACTTAAAAAACTAGTTGTTGTGTAGCTGCCCCTGTAATGTTCTGAAAATCTGCAACTGTCAAATAGTCATATTCTGAGGAAAGTGAAAGGACCTTTCCTACTGACAGTTCTTTGGTGTGGGAAGGGTTAGTGTCTGTTTGCATCTTGGTTTGGCCAATTTGCTGATCTCTAATGACAACTTTATACTCAAAGTGCTCGTAGAACATCTTTCTTGGACCTTGTTTTGGACATAGGACATTTAACTAGGTACAGCAGAGTAACTGGAGCAGAGGGCACTAAAAATTGGGCAGCAGCTTGTAACGCTGTATGGTACTGAGCAGATCCTTGCATGGACCTGTCTGGGTTGCCCCATAGGTGCTGGTGGCCAGCTGTAGTGTTCTCCTTTGGCAGAGGTCCATATGGAAGCATTGGGGGTTTTTTTTGAGGAGGCAGTTGCGCAGGTTTGAACTAGTCAAGGCCCAATGTGAGCTGTCTTGCTGTGTAAATAGGAACGGACACCTACCAAAATAACCCACATCTAATAGTCCTATTTTCTGTTCTTAAGTTTGAAGTGTGCCAAGCACTGTCTGACCTGGGAGACACAGAGGTCACAGACCCTTTTTGTCGTGGGCATTGTTGCCTTGTCCCTGTTAGAACACCCTTGGGTTCCAATGTCTGTTGTTGTAGATGGATTGTGTATATCTTGGTTTTTCTGCTCATCTTACCCAGATGGCAAACCGCCAGAGATGGAAACCTCCTTGACATGGGAAAGAAAGTTAGAAAGTTCAGCATTGTCATTTCTGTTCCTACCTAGGACAAGTCAGAAAGTGAATATGGTTAGGGAGACGTGGCAGTTTGTTTCTTGGGGCAGTTGATAATGTAGGGAGCTCCAGGGGAGCTTAAGCTGACCTGGCAGTGCTCCTTCCCCTGATTATGAGCTTGCTTTTGACTGCTGTGTTGACAATATAAAACCCAAGTCTTTTAAAACTAAAAGACCTGGGGTGAAAAGGAAACTTTTCTTTCATCTTTCCAACTGGTTTTTGTCTTACTAACTCAATTACAATAATGTATAGCCTTTTTCATTGTTTTTCCCCCCTTATTAAATGATTCAGTGTTCTTGTGGTGTGCTTCTACTGCCCAGTTGATCAGATACAAAAGAGCAGCAGTTATGAGGAAGCTAATTTGTTTTCGCTGTTATTAGTTACCTTCCCTGTGTATTAATAAGAATTACTGAAGTTTCTGATGATGAACAAGTTAGCAGACTGTATCCTCTGCAACTGCTGAACGTGACACACTCATCAGTGCTATTTGAAGGAATCCATAAGGTTTCTCTTTGAATAATGGTTATGTTTACTTCCAACATCTGGTTTTATTGTTGTGCCTGCTGGAAATAAAATGATGTAGAGGAAACTGGCCTGTTTTACTGATGAGCCATCTTCCACATTCTGTTTAAATTTTGGTCTTCTGTTTTTTGGAATATAATGAACCACGTTCAGGGAAATAATCTCAGCTGGAATGGCAAACTCACTAAAATGTATGAGGAAAATCCATGACAATACATTTAAGAAGTGGTTTATATCATCCTAACTTGTCTTGTATTAAATATGAAGACAAAGAGCCACCAGGTTGCTTATTTTATTTCTTACAGCTGAACTTGATGACCTTCTGAACATCCAGCTTGAAAGCAAAGTTGTTGTAAATAGATGATCTGGATTGGAAGATGTCAGTTTAATCACTGTCATTCTGACTTTATGATGTAGATTTGTAAATCTCGAGCATGAAAATAGGGTCTTTCTGAATGTTAAAATTCCCGGTGAATCCAGTGCATTCAGGACAGATTTTATGTGGGCCAAATTAGCCTTCAAGCCCTTTAGACTTGCTGGATGTTAATTATTTCTGTAGCTATTGACTTTGGTGCTGTGCTCTTCAGTGTTCTGTCCCTGGTGGTAACTACTACAGACATTGGGTATAATCTCTGAAAATCTTTGACATTTTTAATTTTAACCTACTGTGTAGCACATGTCCAGGATGTGCTTGAAGTCAGATTGTCCCATACACTTTTCCAATCAGCACTTCAAGCATAAGAATGTCTTTTTCTCTTTCCTTATTTTTTATTTATTTTCCATGTTACCTCCTTTATTTATTTATCTTTTTCTTTTTAAAGATCCAAGTACAAACCCAGCCTATTCAGAAGAAAGATTGGCTCATGAAGCTTTGCAATTAGAAAAGCGCTTGAGTTTGCTGTCCCATACAAGTCGCCAAGGTAGTGGAGGTAAGAAATATCTTTAGTTAAATAAAAAATACATTATGTTCCTTCCTGCCCAGGCTTTAAAATTTATATGGCCTGTGTTATAAGATGTGGGGCTTACAAGAAAAATAATAGAGAAATGGTCAAGACATTTGATTTGTTATATTTCTTGTGAGGCAGTTCTTTAACGGCATTGTCTGAAGTCCTTTGATGTAGATTGGGGATTTTCAACTCAGCAGACTGAGTTTTGAATCAAACACTATTAGCTCATGAAGACCATTTAGGGTGCTGGATCCTACTGAATTTTTGCATGTAAAGCTTAAGAAGAACTGTTTGCATCAAATCCGCTCTCTGTTTAAGTGCCTTAGTCAGTGCAGCCTGTGAGATGGGCTCACTTGTATGGCTTGCACATCAGGCTTACAGCAGATTTTTACAGTAAGACGTAGGATTCCTGTTCTTTCCTCTGCTATCTGCACATGCCTTTTCTGGAGTTGTTTGTGTATCAAAGTAGAACTGGTGTCTAGCGCTGGATTTGTAAAAGAGCCTGTGCCCTGAACTGCCGTTTGAACAGTTTAATAGCTGAAGTTAGATCATCCAAACATCTGCTTTGCTCTTGACTCTAAAGCCTACAAGCCTAAAAAATGTCCCTGTGATTAAGCTCCCTCAGGAGCTTAATTATGTGCTTATATACATGCCCATGGCTGCTTTGGCCTAGACACTGCTGGGTAATGTGGTTTGTGACTGAATTCCAGTGAGACTTCCTGAGGTTTTTCTTAATTAGCACATAACTACTAGACTTAGCTGAATGGATAGAAAATAAATGAGACTTGATAGATAACCATGCCTTTTTTTTTAAATTCAGTCCCTCTGGTCAGAAATCATTTCCCAACTTCATATACAGTTTCTGCCTTTGTTTTCACATTGATTTTATTAAGAAAGAAGAAAATAACATCGTGGACTCAGTGTGTGCCACAAGAAAGTGGTTTTGTATTTATTTAGTTTTATATTTGTTTGTTTTTGTGATGTCTGTGTTTTGTCCTTGTGCCCTTTCATGCCAATATTTTTTTTTCTTTCATTTGTCTTTGATGGTAGTAATTACCCGTTAAAATGCCTTTCTTGCAACTATCATTGAGGAAGACAATCTTGTAATATAGGCATAAATGAATCACAGAAGATATTTTTGTATCTAGAAATATAAACATTTCTATAACAGTATTACCCTTATTTTTATTTGTAGAGTGATGTATGACTGTATTTTGGTACAGCAACCCAATTAAGTGTATGAAAGTAAAATATGTTTGAAAAGGGAAGACCTTGGTGCATAAACTTTAAAAATCTAGCCTTGATTGCATTACATTCCACAGTGTGGTAGGGTTATGGCAAGGTAACATACCATTGCATTTTATTTTTCCCGTGGGGCTATGAGTTATTGCAGGAATTCTGGCTTTCTGACGGCGGCTCCTCTTACAAAAAGCAGATGGAATCTCAGGGCCCTTCCTGTTTGTACATACTTGCCATGCTTGAGTCTGTTTGATTGTGTTTTAAACATAGGTTGATGTGTTTCCTTCTTTTCTAGGAGATGACAGGAGTATTTCAAGCTCATCTTCGGATACCAGCCACTCAGATGTCAGTGTTGGGAGCAGGTTGACAGTGTGGCCTGAGCAATCTTCAGCCAGCACCTCTCAGGAGAGCCATGGACTGGCAGCTGCAAAGGGCATTCACCTGGGAGAAGAAAAGACCCTTCCAGAAGGGGCACGTGGCACCACTAAGCCCCCTCCGAAGCCCCTCCGATCCAGGCAGCTGCAGGAAATAGGTCGCCAGAGTTCTTCTGACAGTGGAATAGCTACTGGTAGTCACTCTTCCTACTCGGGGAGCTTCTCTTCCTATGCTGGGAGTTTAGACATTTGCCATGGTGATGAGTTTGGATCATTGCTAAGCTTGCCATTGAACTTTCCTTCAGATCAGAGTCTATGTACTTGTCCTCACAGTGAGTCCCAGAGAGGTGTGGGATCAGAGTATCAGGTTCCCAGCTCTCTCAGACATGTTTATGATATACCCAGGAGTGTGTTACAGACAGCTTCTAAAGAAGTGCAGCTGAAGAGTGCAGATTCCACGCTACCCAAGGACCAGGCCCTTCCTGCTCAAGGTGCCAGTGACCCAAAACTGCTACTACCACACTTGGAAGCACGGAGGGGACCTGAGCACAGCCAGCACAGAGGGAGGCCTTCATCCTTACTCACAGAAAGCAGCAAGGACTCAAGTGATGAGACATATGTGGATTTTGTTTCAAGGTGGTCAGACACAAAACAAGGACAGGTGTCAGACTCCAAAAGTAGTGAGCTGTCACCACCTGGTGGGGCCTCAGCTGACCCCTGTGACACATGTAGCCCCCACCTTGGGATGACAAGAGCTCTTTTTTCATCTTGTCCAATCTGTGGTGGACTAAAGGTAAATACCTAACACTGAGCGGATGCTAATGAACCTTAGTTAATATAGCATGATTAATTTAAAGTTACGTAAGTTGTAGGTCATAAGTAATATTGTTTCCTTTATACTCTGACCAGATAATAGCTTTTTCTGTTGTTTATGCTGAAATGGAGAGGCTTAACACATGGCTTCCTCAAAATCTGTACCTAGTCAAGGAGACTGAACAATACAGACCACAATCATTACTTTTAAGTTGGCCAATTTTGGCATTGCTTACACGCAAGTGAAAGAGAAAAGTTTTGCAGGCACTGGATTTGTCATATAACGGCAAGCAAGCTTGAAGGACACTGACCTGTCTTGCTGCTGGTATTTACAAAGAAAGAAGGGAGGTCATGTCCTGCTCTTAAGGATATCTGAGTGCATACTTTTATTGATGTTTATCTTCGTCACTGTAGTTTGGGCATGCCTTACGCAAGCAGCCAGGTTAGACCTGTTTCTCACTGGGGAAATACAAGGTAGTCAAGTCAGCATGGCAATCTAGTAATGTGACTGGCCAATGACAGGTACTTTGGAGCAGGTACACAAAAACTCGCAGGCAGTCTACAAACAAGACAGTTTGTTTGCAGGAAAATTTATTTTTGATCACCAGTCACAGAAAGACTTAATATCTGAACTGTAGAGGTTCACTTGCCTTTCCAAACACATTTGCCAGAATCTGTTACTGGGACTTTGATATTCTTATAAATTCTTTTTGGACCTGCTACATTCTTGGTTTTTTATGGCAGTAAGCTTTATATATTAATTATACATTGCATGAAAATGTATCTGATTTTATCCATACAGGAGAAGATTTTTTTTGTGTGAATGTGTTTGCTAAACTAGAAGGTAAAGCTGCTTGCATTAGTGAGCTGTTGAAAGGCTGAGAAGGTTAGAGGGAGTGCTTAATTTAGGAAATGTGTGAAGCAAGGATTCAGTAAGAGAGACTTCTTCATGAGGAATTGAACACTACCATTGAGGTGTGTGCATTTAATGAAATGCGAGATTACATAAACCACTGCTATGAAAAGGGCTTGAATGCCTAGTAGGTGATGAAAGAAAAATTAAAAGATTATAAATTTGAGGGATTGTTTTCTTCTTATGAGGTGTTTTATGCATTTACATCGAGTGCCTTCACATATTTGCAAACTAGAAAGCTCTGTCTGCCTGGGCCACTTGCAGAGCCCCATCCCAGCACCTTGGCTGTTACTGTGTTGTGCCTGCAGCGCTTGGCAGTTAGGGGGGGCACTTGTGGGACAGGTTTTCTAAGGCTGTGGTCAGTAGGATCAGTGATCTTCTGAGGCCATCCTTGGCAGCCACCTGCAAGCACAGGCTCTCATGGGCCCTCTAGCCCAGGTGTGGACGTGTGGCTGCACGCAGTGGGGTGCACAGCCATGTATCTCCTGTTGGCTCTCTGTAGCTGCTCCCTGTAGTTAGGAACTGTTTGGGAAAAATGACCAAGACTAATTTCTAGAAGGGCTCTGCTTTGGGATTAGAAAGCTCTAACGTGGCTTTGTAGGCAGGGAGGAAAGAAGTAATTCAGGTACAATTAGCTCACATGGTCTAAATATTTCTGGGTGATCAGAATTGTTGTTTTAGATGTGGATTTATCAGATCTTACCCTGAATATCTGTGGAAGATGGGGAGCTGAAAGTGAGTATTCCACTGGATATCTCCAAAATAATTAAAAGCTAAATTATTACAACTGCCTGTTGACCCCAGGCAGTTGTAATAATTTATATACCCATTTTTATATAAATTTAAATTTAAATATTTAAATACCCACGTCTTTTATTACAAAGTGCTGTCAGGTGTTTCTAGCTGCCCTAATAAGATAAGCTGGCAAGAGCTCAGATATTGTCTATACTTAAACAAATTCAGTGTTAAACACTGGTGCAACCTTCTTACCAACTTTTGTTTTAGCATGAGGTATGCACATCTGCCTTTTTTTTAAGAAATCATTTATAAGCAGTCACGAAAGAAGTCTCATTAAATGGAATGATTCATGGGTTTGTTTTTACTTTTGAAAGAAAAAATAACCCTTTGTTGCCCTCTCTTGAACTGTCAAGAATGAGTTATTTTAGCAGTATTTAATGGACGCTTGTCTATGGTATTTCTCCTGATGAGTACAGTGAAAGCACAAATCCATAGGCTGTAACTAAAAAATAATTATTACTCCTTGTACTGTGAACAGAATATATTTAAGTTAGGGCCGTGAAGAGTTGATTTATGGATTGATGAAAACACCAGCTTTTCATGTTTATTCAAATTTGCGTTCAAAAAGCTTTAATGTGCCGGTGTTTGGAGTTCATTCGCAATTTTGAGTTAAGCTGTTAATTAAATTGTGTTAATGGCATTTAAATGCTTACTTTTTAAAGTGACCCAAGGAGAAGGAAGTCTGCAGCAGTAATTAAGGCTATAAGTACTTGTTTGTTTTGTGCCCTGTATGTAAACTTTGGCAAATGGAGGTTAGGTTTGGGCATGTTGCGTGTGCATGTTGGAGTTCAGCATGTGAGGAGTTGGAGGGAGGTTGCAGGATGAAGATGTGCATAAGTGGAGGGCATGATGGGGGTCCTGACTGGGACTGACTTATTAAGAACCCCCTGCTCCTCTAATGACAAGGATGATGATGAAAACAGGGAGAACAGACCATGGGAAAGTGCCAAGGCTCAAACAGTAAACAGGGCAAGGAAGCCTTTCTGTCACTCTGCATGAAAAATAGAGCCAGAATGAAAAGAGTTACTAAATATTGCTTCTATTATTTGTATATTGTTTTTCGTGTTAGACACTGGGGACTAAGAAGCGAGCATGCAGGGTGATTGGCTTTCTGTTGTAGGTAATTGTGCTGTGCTCAAGATGTCCTTTACAGACTTCCCAAGGTGTGCCTTTGCTATGTAATTTGACCTAGTTGATTTCAGTGCTGTAGATGATTGCAGAGGTGAATTCATTGTCTATTGTAAGTATAATTCAAGCTCAGAATTGATTGTTACAATTTCTGAGTAAGCTGTAGAGATTTATTATTAGACTTTACTTATTATATTTTTAACTACTTAACTAATACTAATTTGATGAATAGAATTTCATTGTATGCTTGTTGCTCTGTAACTTCCTTTGATGCTATAGTTTGAGAAATGTCAACTTTTTTTATAGGGTGTTCCTTTTTTTTTTTTTTACACCACCATTGTTTGTAAATTTTCGTAGAAGTCTGAAAAATAAAATTATTTTCCAACCGGTTTTGTCCTTTTCCGTCTGACGAGTTCTGGTTTTTGTTTTGCTTTGCTTTTTGTCCCCTGACCTTCTTCTTCTTGCAAGTTGAATTAATATGGAGTGTTTATGGCTGTTTCTTCATGCTACTTAGTCTTATACTCAAATCACTGTTGACAGCTCCAAATGTGCCTATTAGTAGGAATTAGATTTATGTATGTCTAGCTCATGGTAAACTCATATTTATGTCAGTGGGAGTTCTTATTTATGTAGAAATATAGTCATGAGTACTGCTTTGGTAGTTAACTTGCCTTGATAGAGGGGCAAAGAAGTTGTCAGTTTGTGTGTGGCTGTTGTCATCAATCTCTATTGGTATTCAGCCACCTACTTAAGTTGATGATTTTAAAATACCAAGGCCTCTTTGGGGACAATATGGTCCCAAGTTAGGAGTTGGCCTACCCAAATTATCTGTGAAGTACTTGTTTAATTCCTGCTACCACAGTGACTCTGTGCCTCAAACTTTGAATCTCACAGCATATCTGTAATAAGTGGAAATGCAGAAATATTGTGGTCTTGACGAATAAAAGGGGTTTTGTCAGGCAACGGGATCCACAGCCCTGAGGGGCTGAGAACCCTTCTCTACACAATACAGGGAGAGCTGGCACCTGCCCTGGGGGCACGTGGATCTCAGTTTAAGGGAGGAGCTGGTTTGGCTAGGTGATAGGATATTTAATTCTGTTAGCCTGTCCTGTGGAAACTGCTTTGTTTTGCATTACAACTCCACAGGAAGGCATATGCATGCCTTACTGTCATCCTTGAGCAGGCTCTACTACTGTGTTTGATTGTGCAGCACCAGGCCCCCCTTTCAGAGCTGGTTAATCACCTGCAGCCTTGGGTGAGTGCAGAGGCTCTGAGGAGTTCCAGAGAAACTGGGAATTTTGTGTGTCCCTTGTGCATTGTAGTCCAGGGAAAGAGACTAAGCCTAGGGAGAAGCACAGCTGACATGACAGAGCCCCTTCAGGCAGAGAAGGGGCTTGAACCCTAGAGCATCCTACCCTGAGGTCTCTTGCTGTCTTGCTTAATTTCACCAAGGTCATGAGCAGCCTGTCACTGGGTTGGGAATATAGCCTTACTCTTCCAAATGCTGTACAAAACCCTTAACCCTAGAGTTAGCTGGTGTTTCTCCTTTCATTGCAGATGCTGCTTTTGAAAGTGGTGAAAGAGAAGGCCTGTAAGGTGTTAACTTGCGTAGTGAAATCTGAGAAATGGCAGCTGCATGACTACATGGCCATGTCTGTGTGACTGAGAATGTTTTAATTTTTTTTGGCTTTTAATCAAGTACTTTTCTAATGTAGTACTAAAACAGATACTAAAGAAATCACAATGTACTCTTAACTGCAACCTTAATTTAGCTATTTTTTTTTCTGTTGGGAGTCATTACCTCTTTCCCCAGGAGACTGAAAACCTTATGTGTTTATCTTGAACTGTGTTTATTTCCATGCTTTCTCTGAGTGTGTAGGAACATGATTATTTGTAATTGCACATCTTTTACATCCCTCTTCAAAGTTTTTTTTGTTACAGTATTGATGTGTGGTGCTGTAACATTTTATGCTTCCTCCCACCTTTAAAAAAGCTACAAGCTGTCTGAATTCCCAGCTGAGGAGGATGCATTTGTCATCTTCTACAGCACTGTTGCTGCTTGTATTTCTGCCCCAATCTCAGAGCTCTGGGCATTTGGGCAACACACTGGCAGAACTATAAGAGGAACAGTTTGCATCTTAGAGGAACTGGAAGTCAGTTGTCATTATTGACCTGAATGACGTGTTTGTGAGGTTTCTGTATCAGAGTCTTGCTGACTTTTTGCATGAATTAGAAAACTTGCTTTTGTGCTCTTTTCTTTCAAGGTTTAATTGCATTTGTTTTTCTATGACTCTTGACTGTGATACATGAACCAGCAGTGACGTACATCTCCCAGCATGTCACCACTAAATGAGGTGTCTGCACTGGACAATGATTTGGCCATCTGGCATTTTACTTACACTACCGTTATTGTAAAAGACTCTGAAGGCTCTGAAAGTTTTAAAATAAAGTAGTGTTGTTCTTCAGACTTCAGAGATTCAAAAGCATGTTAAAGCCCACCAATTTTCCCACAGCATCTTTCTGAAATAGAAGAAACCCATGATCATTGCTGCTCTTGACAGTGAAATGCAGCCATTTCTGGAGCTGGTTATGCTGACAAAAGCACCCAGTGCTGTGCAGATCAAAGATGAGCAACAGTATGGTCTCCAGCTGAAGGTGACAGAGACAAGGGGCATAAAACAGGTGGATGTAGTGTCAGGCTTAGAGATACATTTGTTTTGTTGTCCTTTTTGCAGTTTTGGCCAGGAGCCCAAGTCTATTGTAGAGATGATCTCCATCCTCTTGATCTCATCTCCCATGCAGGTTTGCTTATGCACTGTGTAGAGATATTGCTTAATGTCAGCTTGCAGGAAAGGAAGAATTTGTTTTGCTTCCCAGATCCCCAGTTAACTTGTACAGTATTGTAATGCTTCTTGGCAGCAGGCTTCACTCCCAAGTGATCGAGAAGAGACCCAGCTTCCTTTTCCATTGCTGTTGCTGGTAAGAGCTCATGTAAGTGACCTGGCTCTTCCAAAGGTGTGCATGGAGGAGGTCAAGGGGTAAGAATTTGGATTTGAGATGTCACAGTAACACATGAGACATGCCAACCCTACCAGGGCAGTGCAGATATGATTTGCTTTCAGCCCTGTAGGAGGTTAACTTTTATCTAAAAAACTGTACTCAAGGTACTTTCTTTCTGTCGTGAAAGAATCCTCACAAGTTTTGTGCAAAGAATAAGGGTTTTAATCTAAATTCAGAATAATAAGAGTGGCACTTCTTGGGATCTGGCACTAAAGGGGAATAGGGAGCCTGTGGTCTGTAATGGGAAAAGAAGTGCCTGGCACAGAAGCACTGGTAAGTGAAATGATGACAATGTCAAGAGAAGAAAGCACCTTTCCTTATGTGAGGGAATGCAGACAATGTAACTCAGCAGAATTCATTCTTCTGTACCAAACACAAGTGTTGTTGGATTGCTTGTCTGTCAGAGAGCCTTGGAGATATTGATAGACCACAGTATTGACCTTTTATCCCCATCACAATGAACAAATGGGAAAATTGGCTTCCTCCCCTAAACACAATCAAGCTCGGTAATAGCTTTTATTATTACTAATACCAATGGCTACTTTTTCCTCTGTTGGGAGCAGTGGCTTTTCTGAAGAGAGAGAAAAAAATGCTTTGAAGGAGGAGTCATCTGACAATAAAAGCAGGAAAAATGATTCCCTTTGGAATGTAGGGTTTGTGGGGTTTCTGGTTTTGATCTATCTGTAAAAGAGACTCTTCAGATTGCTTGGAATGTGGCCAAAATGAGAAAATGGAAGGCTTTTTTCCCTCTATTTTCCCCCCCCCTTCTTAAACAGAAATCCATTTATTTCCGGAAAAATTCAACAGAATCCTACCAAGTGTTAGCAGACACCTTTCTATGTTCATTTTCTAAAAGGGAGAAATTAAAATTCACCTGCAGAAGAAGGAAACACCGAAAGATGTAAGGAAAGGTTAGATTAAATGGAGCTGAACTCAGGGGAAGTGAATAACTTCAGTATCAACCCTGGATTAAGATTCTCAGGTTTGATTCCCATATGGTTTCTCTCCTTCTGGAAGATCATAAAGTTACTTTCAAAAAACCTCATTTCCTTGACTTGCATTTCTGAAAAATGTTTGTAATGTCTGCCAACATTCTATTTTTAAGGTTGTGCATTAAAAGGACTATGCAGGAAATATTTTGTTTTGATTAACAGTCAGTGATATCAAAGTAATTGCATGGCTCAGAAGGAATTGGCGAGTGTCAGTAGGATAGCAATCACTTAGATGGGATGTCTGCGGAGCTGACAGCAGCTCACTCTGAGTAGATGAGAGGACTCAAAACAGATGCTCAGTAGGGGTGTGACCTTTCCAACCAACCTTTTTTGACAGAGCCACTTAAAACTGTAAGTATGCAAATTAGAAGGGTGAAATGTGTTCCAAAACCATTATACAAACTGCTTAAGCTAGTCCACAACTCAGGACAAGACTTAGGAGTGGAATTAGTTTTAGTAATTCAAGATTTGCAAGATACTTACTGCTTCAAGATATCCATGGAAATACTTTCAGTCTGGCTGATAATATGTCAGCAGAATTACAATGAGTTATAATTACTTGTAATCAGACTATATCTGAAGGTATTGGTTGTATTTTGGTGTAGGCAAATCCTTACTGTTTGTCATTTTAGACCCTATTCTAAGTTGCATTACTTTAGTCACAAAGAGCAAATAATTTTTTCAGCTATTACGTTTGTGAAATGAAATAATGTGGTAACAACATCTTCCTATGGATAATGCAATTTTGGCATTTGTTAGCATGAAAATATGTGGCAACGAATCTACTGAATGGAAAATGGTTTATTACCTGCTCCATTGAACCTGCTCCATGGTTTCATTATACTGAAACCAATTTGAGGAATGAATCACTGAAATATATTTATATGTTCAGAACTGAATGAATGCTTCCCATAGGCAGAGATGGTAGTAAATGTGCATAAGCCATTCTGATTGAAAAATGCTTACCAGTTTTCAGGATGGACTGTTCTTAAAGTTCCTTGAGATTTCGTGTGTTGCTTTATTATGCAGAGTTCTGAATGCTTCTGCTGAAATGCCAGGGAACTTGTCTAGAGGAGAAAGGAGAGGGAATTCTTTAAAAGCCCGTAAGGAAGATAAAGCTGTAAAACTTACCTCTCCTGCAGCTGTACAGTTCTGACCAAAATGTCCCTCTGAGTTCAGCAGAAGTCTTGTGTAGACTTCAGCTCCTTTCCTCTGACACTCCTAGCAGCAAGGCCACTGAAATCAGTGTAGCTGAAATGTTCACTTCATTAGAGATTGAAGCTACATGCAAGTTAAAATAAATAAGATGGATCTTTGATATTTAAAAAAAGCTGATTTCAAACCCTGGCCCATTATAGAAGAGTGTAATTGACTGCTCTGGACCTCAGGGAATACAGAAAGAATCCATACTGAAATCTGGTGTTCTTGCTCTGCTAGGCTTAGTGTTGAATGCATTTGACAAATGTGCCCGCTGTGCTATAAAGCTGCTGTCTATAGCAGACAGACTCCTGGCAGGAGTTTGTGATAGCAGAGTGGTGTTTCGGGCACTGTCTCACTTTATAAACAGAGGTAAGAAGCTTGAGATTTGGGCTGATGCAGGGATTTTGTGTCAGGGTTTCCTTGTGACCAGTTTACCTCACTCTATCTGTGGTATCTGTATTTGCTTCCCAAGGCTGTTGTCTGATGGGATGGTGTTTCTACAGGACTTTGGATCTTGAAAATTCTGTCCGAGTGCTAAAGGTTATATTAAACACAATGCTGTCCACATGGCTGTGAGAAACACAGAAAGTTTGTTTGCCTTCTAAGAGACCTGTGGACAGAAAAGGAAGTCATTAATGAGAGTTGCTAAAGGAAAAACTCAACCTGCCAGGATGAAGCAGCTGCTCCACAATTTTTGTTTTAAAATAGTGGCAAGTCTATCACTAATTTTTGTAACTTCAACAAATAGTTGAAAGCCATTTTCTATTTAATGAAAGGCCGCAAAGCAGTGGCACTGAACAAGTTATTTCAAAAGATTTTTGTGTGTGTGTGGAATTGAGCTTGAAGAATAGTGTCTTTCAAGAACTGCAGTTACCGGAAAAAAGTTATGAATGTGGGAGCCCTTACACTCAGTTGATTCAGAAAATCTGAGACTGAGGACATGGCAGTTGAAGATCAGTTCTTTCTAAGAATGTGATTAGCCTGAGGGCTGAGCGATTTTTTAGCATTTAGAAAGGAGCAAGATATCAAGCACATGCTTGAGGATATGCCTGAACTTCAAGCCAAGTTTTAACAACAGAGGGAGGAAAAAACTATACTGGTATTATGTTTTCTTAATGTATTCTTTTCTAAAATCCTTATGGAGGGGCATATTGCATAAAATCTAATTCTGCAAATTTTTTTGGGTGCAATGACTTTTTCTACCCTAAATTTCTTTATTAGATCGAAATCCATTTTGTCCAAACAGGGATTAGGTAAAACTGACCTCTTGCCCAGTAAGAGGTGTAAGAGCAGATGGCTGCAGGGAACCTCTAGAGCAGTGTTTTTGGTAGCCAACTGACCCAATTGAGTTCCCTTGGTTCTGGCTAAACTTAGATTTGAAATGGAACTCTGGGTAAGAACCAAGGTGACACAGTGAAACCTCAGTTACTTTACCTGACCAACTGAGTAAATCTTTTTTAAAGTGTGAAAAAACTCTTTTTACCACTTGCACACAAACTTTTCTGCTCCATTCCTAAATGACACTGCAGAGGGAAGTGCTTCCTTGTATTCTGGCCATCCCTGCTAGCGTAACACCATTTTGTGCCTTGAAAAACCATCTTACTTCAGCCAGTAATTCAACCTGTGAGTGTAGGACGGAAGCCTAGGGAAAAATGTTATGTGGCGCTACTGTTATTTTTCTGTCCCCTCTGGTTCAGATCCAGGGAAATCTGATTCATCAATATAACAACACAAAATTTGTGTGTGTGTAAAAGTTGAACTGAACTTCCTCGGGTGAGATGAGGATGTTAAGGTCAAAATAAGTGTGATTAATATGATAAATGAAAGCCAGAATGGGGTGAATTAATACTACTCATATATAGGGCTCCTAGGGTGCAGTAAAATGCCTTTACTGCATGCAAGCTCTGCTCGTGTGTCTTCCTTGGGGTTATCTTTTATGTCTTTTCACATTTTTTCCCCCAAAAAACAGGGTAGATGAAAGAAAGCAGACCTTGGGACTTTCTCTGCAGAAGTTCAATCCCACAGGAGTCCAAAGTGTAGATGGAAAAGGGGCTTTAAAGCTGACTTTGTGCTCCTAAGTCTTGTCACATGAGGATATCAAGCTATTCACAGGATAAAGTGCAGCAGCCAGCTGTCAGTCAACTAAAATGACTGTTTCAACAGCTGGGAATCAGTGGGACATGAACTCTGGCTGTGTTCCCTCTCCCCTAGCCACATCCTCTGCAGTGGTCTGGATTCTGTGGAATCTTCTGCTAATTCCATGCTGATTGGAAGCAATTTTGGATGTACTAGAAATCTGAGCCTGGAAAATATTAAGGAAATATAAACCTTTTCCAGGTCTGGTTAATTAGAAGGCCAGAGAAGTGCTAAGTGGGCTGTATCAGGGCTAGTAATTGTATACTTGAATCCCCTGTAGCACAAAGAAAACATTTCCAGATGAAGTTTGCTGATTCATTTCATTCCTGGAGACAGAAAGTCAAGCAGAACACACGGGCTATAGATACAGCTACACTAGGATGCTTTAGAAAAAAACTACAGATATAATTTTGACTAATAGTTTATTGCACTGCTCTCTGATATAGAAGAAGCCCCCATGCATAGTTAAGTATCTGTACCCTTTGAAGCTCTGCAGCTTAATTATAGTTTTATTACTTTTGACAAACCATAATTTCAGTGATGGGCTGGGGATTAAAAAACCCCCTTGTCTTAATTTTACTATTTTGAGCTTTTCCTTCCTTATTTGTCCTTCTACTTCCATCCATTTCTTTCTACTGAAGATTACTGATTATCTTGTTAATAGTTTTTTTCAGGAAGAAGTTGCCTAACTATAGCTCTAAATGTGAGGTTGAAAAAGGAGGAAAATGAATTTGAAGACAATATTGCAAGGCTTTCATTTTTATTCTTCATAGGCCCATAATTAAGCCCACTCTAGTTGTCTCTCTGTGGAACAGGATGCACAGGTTATAACAAGGATTCTTTTCTCTGTGTCTTTATGTGGAATGGGCTGGAAGGAAGGAATCAAATAACTAGTCTAATGTAAATTGGCATAGCTCCATCAGCTACAAGACAGGCGCAAGTGTATTTTTAGTGCCAGCAGAAGCTGAGCTCCCACTGTGGAACAACAGTCTTTGGGGAAGTAGAGGAAGAAGAATACTTTTCTTAGGGATTTCCCCAGGTGAATGTTTCAAAATGGTAATTAAAGCTTAACATAAACTTTCTCCATCTCAAAGAACCCACAGGGGCAGGTTAATTTGTTTCTAAGATCTGAGATTTCACTTTGCCAGCTTTTGAAATGTTTTCATTTGAGTCCTTCTCTATTTACTGTCGCTGCAGCTGTAGAGTTGTAGCTGAACTCTTTATGTGCAAAAAGGTATCCCTTTGCTACATGAATAGCTGACTTGGATTTAAAATATCTTGTTGCAAGCAGAAGACTTGGGTGAAGGGGATGTTTCATGCACTCTTGTGTGTAAATTTCCTATACATTGCTGCTTTGCTAACCACAAGAGCAAGGCCACCTGAATCCCTTTGTGAGCACGTGTGTCCTTAGGTCCATATGTTAATAATGGTCCTTCTTGTTTATTTTCAGCCTCTCCAAGCTTCCTGCTCCTTAGGACTTTTTTACTGACTTCCACTATCTTGAAATGGGTTAATGCTCAGAAGCCTGTGGTTTCTATTGGGCTGTGCTGTTCTGAGAAAATGTACAGTAGTACTTCCCATTGGTCTTTACAGGTGTACCCGCAGTACTGAGATGCTCAGTGGGGGCACAGTCAGTCTTGTGAACTTTAAAATGCAAAGGGAGTGGGTCATGTGAGGTGTTGCATCCCATCTGTGAGCGCCTCGCCTCTCCTGTTTGTGTTATGTGCTGAACAAGAAGAATGAGCTGAGAACCACACACTGATTATTTGCACAGCAGTCAAAGCTGCTGTTCTTCATACCTGTTTGGGCCCATCTGAGCCTCACTTTCAGTGTTAGGAGAGTTTTGCTGGAGTCTCTGCCTTGTGTGGTTTCCTTGGGTGCAGAAGGAGTGGAAATTAACAGATCTGTTGTACAAGTAAGCTCAGACTATCAAGTGTGGGGAAACTGTATTCGAAATAATAGATGTTCTTGCAGAAGTGTAATGCTACCCCCTGTTGGAATTTGATATATATGAAACATAAACCAGAATACATGGAATTGAAGCCTCTGACTTTGTGTACATTACTTTGCCAGTATGTAAGTGCCAGTCTCTCTAAAAAAAAAGCCTATTTTTTAAACATAAATAGGAAAGGTTTTTTTTCCCTTCCACTTATCAACACTGAATTAAATTTAAAATATTCTTTCATGGTAAAATCCAGCTGCAGGCACTGATGCCTGTCATTTTACTGTATTTCTCTAGGAATATAAATGTATAACCTATTAATGTTGATTTTTATTGTTCACAAACATCTCTTCCTAAAGGCCTTGCAACTTCTAAAAGAAAAATGCAGCCTCTCTCTTTGCATGGCTAAAGCTACAGTGTTTGCTGTGATTCAGCTGCAAGCTGAGGAAGAGCACTCATGTTCACCTGTGGAAGTGGGACTGGCTGAAGCAGTGCTGTGGGTGCACTGCTGGACATTAAACAGTCTGGAAAAGTATGTGTTTGAACTCTTGTGCATGAGCATTGCAGCAGGAGTTTCTGTCTGCCTTAGGAGACGTGACTTAACAGGAGCTGAGCTTGAACAAGGCTCTGGGAAGGGGAAAAGGGAATGTAATGTTTCTATGAAAACATCTCTAAAAAGCTGACAACACTGTTTTGAATTGGAAAATCTGCTGTGTGTCTTAATGATTAAATTAAAAATTGTTCCTTTTCATAAAACTGTAGAACATCATCTGCTACTGTAAATCAGGACGGCTCAGCTGAGGAGTTGAGGGGAACAATGTGGATGATTCTAATTAGTTTGAAGAATTGGTTGTCTTTATTTTGGCCCTAAGAATGTATGACATGCTGAACTTCAGATTGTATTGGGCTATTTGCCTTCGTTCTTAGATCTCACAGTTGGAGAGAAAGCATTTATCATTCCTGAGCTGAGTGTGGTTTATTTTAATGGCAATTGTGTAAGGAGCCTTTCAAAGCCCTGAATGGTAGAATGATTCTTATGATACCTGGTGAAAGATGAGGCAGTGAAGGCTGATGTTATGCATTGTATTATGTACCTAGCATCTGTTCACAGGTGTATTTGTTTAGGGTTCTGTGCTCTGAAATCAGGAGATGCTTTGACCCCACTGTTAAGTTTGAGGAATATATCCTATGACATTTGCATACGGTGTTCTTATTTTTCATGAATAATTGTTTTTAGTTCCTGTCTTCTAACTCCACCACCATTTTGGCTGTGTTTATCAAATACATTGGATTAAAATTGGTTTCAGAGGCAATTTGCTATGTCTGGTGTAGCCATTTCCTCTGGCTGGTGGGATTCTTCAGCCTAGTCCTGGCTCCTGCGGTGAAAAGTCCTCCTTTATAACAAACCAGGAGTGAAGTGTTCTCTGGCTGTACTTCAGTGTCTTTGTCCTGTGAGGTCTCTTCAGAATCTTAGATAAACTCATCTCTTCAGCAATATTCATAATCATTAGTGTCCATCTTTCCATTTGAGTTCCTTATAAAGCTCTCTCTAGAGGGTTTGCTACTGCAGTCTCTCTCTCTGTAGATGGTCACTATATTTATCTCTACAAAATCTCTGTGAAATAATGAAATGCTTCTACCTGTATAGAAACCAGTGCTTCTGAGTTCTACCCGTGGTCAAAGAGGAGAGACCCTCACATTCATGGAAGTGTTAAATAATTTTGTTTGGTCTGGAGCCATCATACCAATCTTTGAGGAACCATAGGAAACTCAAACCTTATGAAATTGGTAAGAAATGGTAAGACAAACCCAAGCCCTCTGTTTGACGGAGGTGGCATAGTGTCTTTATTTTAGTTCTGTGTTATAACTTGTAGCTCTGGGCATATCTCCCTAATCACAAGCTGTCTAGCTGATATTGGTGTTAGCTCAGATTAGGAAGGTTTTTTGTTGTGTGCCTTCAGACTTTGCTATTGACTTGGAGTGAGTGTTTCTGCTCTGGGCCAGCTATACATTCTCCTGACTTATATTTTTGTCTAGCAAGTGTGCAGGCTTGACTTGTAGCAATGCCTGGAGACAGACACAAACATCACTGATGTGTTTACACCAGGTATTTTATATGCCTTGGATGGTATTGCATAGCTGCTTCCACTAGAATTCTGTCTGAATACTTCTGTGCATAATGAGATATGTGTGTGATGTTAAAAGGATGTTGTTTAGGTTGAAAAGTTAAGCTCCTCACTGTTAAGGAATTGACAGATTTACTGTTGCTCATGCCATCTTGATTGTACCCACATTTGTGTCTCTCTCATGCACTGAATGACACAGATGTCCCATGGAAAAATTGGTATGTGACCATGTAATTGCATTGCAGTCCAGCTGTTCAGCACACTCCTAGTGTGCCTGCCTAGTGTGTAGTAATTCTAGGTCTGGTTTTAAAAAGGAAAAGACAAGAGCGAATCATGTGCTTTGTTGCTGTGTCAGTTTCTCTTGGGGCTCATATATTATCAGTAGCCGAGCTTGAAATATGACCCATCAGTGTTGCAACCGAGACTCCACCATCAGAATTTCTGCTGCCTGGCAGATAGATCGTGCTATTGGCTTTTGTGGTAGGCAACTCAGCCCAGCTTTTCTTTCTCTCCCATGAGTGGACAGCTTCCTAGTATGCTATAGGCAAGCTGTGTAATTTTTGGAGGTAACGATCGCGTTCTGATGTTAATGGTTGTGTTCTGGGTTGTGTGACAAGTGGCTCCTGGCTGCAGGCAGGTGGGAGGCCCAGAGCAAGGAGCAGGAGATGCCTCTCAGCAGAGGCATGTAAGAATCACAGCTGCAGAGACCTCTGTAAAAACGTGAGAGAGAGAAGATAGCGACACAAATCTGGACTAGAATTAAAGAATAGTTGTTTCTCACCTCTTGTTTTTTAATCAAGACCTGTAACTTGTAGATGAGCAGAACTTAATTATCCCACAGGGATATATTTTAAGGGGTATATTTTAATGTGGCACAGCCCACGGCTCGCCAGTGCCACTGAAATTGTCAGCTTCATGCCTCATAAAATAGCTTATGTTTTGGCTTGGCTGAGCAAGTGGAGATATTTCTGAACTGACTTCAGCAATCTTTCTGTAGGGCAGCAGTTGGCTTGCGACAGATGAAGCTGAGTAATCAGGAGTTTGTGGCTGAAATAGGAGCCCTGCACCTGAAACAGGAGTTTGTTTCATTTGGAGTTGTTAGAAAGGATCCTAGAATTTAAAAATTTTGTATCTTGTTCTGAACTTGATCAACTGCTGGGTGAAAGTGCATCAAGGCAGATGACCTTTAAAGGTTGGTCCATGTGCCTGTATTTATTGACCTTTCCTGGGACTTCGTTTTTCTTGTGGCAGCCTAAGCAGTCAAGCTTTAAACTTTACTGTGATTTAGAATAATAGAATAAGTCATAGTTTTTAATCCTTATAGGAAAAGTACTTTAACTGTCAGTTTCATTAGGGACTGATTCCTTTTCACTGAAATATCTGAGCTTTGCAGGACTTTTTCTCTCCAATTTTCTGAAAGCACTTTAAACTTTTCTTTGTGGCACTGATTTCAAAATCATCATTCACTATCTCTCATTGAACCCTTTGCTCCTTTGAGAAGTTTTTGATAGTTCAAGTTAATTGTACTAAACTGTATTATGTGACTGTAACCTGCTGCCTCCCTCTACACACAAACTCTGTGAAGCAGTCAGTGTTGTGATGACGTGCCACCAGCTACACACAGCAGGCTGGAGAGTTTGTTCACTGTTGTTGAAATCTGCTTCACAGTTCCTGCTTTTCAGGGACTCAGGGATTTTGAGTCATGATTTTCATGGTTTCCTTTTGAAAAACTACATAATAGTATTAAAATAAAGGAAAGGAGAGGAGAAAAAACAATCTAGATCATCTCCTCTGTGAAAATTAAGCGTTTAACCAATGTTGCAATCAAGCCTCTGTTTATGAGTGCGTTTTTGGCATGTGCAGAATAAAAATCTCACAGTGAAAATATATGCTTTTATTACTGTCAACAATGTTCTGTTTCATAACAAGAAGAATCTGGGAGCCTTTCATTTATGTTGAGCCTTTTGTCTTCCAGTCTGACTACTCAGACTGGGACAAGACTTCATGTATATGCTTAGACTAAAGCAAAAGAGAGCTAAAAATCATAGAATATTTTGTGCTGGAAGGAACCTTTAAAGGTCACCTCGTTTAACCCCTCTACAGTGAGTAGGGGCACATTCCACTAGGTCAGGTTCCTTAGAGCCCCATACAGCCTAATATTAAATGTTTTCAGGGGTGGGACATCCACAACTTTGCTGGGTGACCTGTGCCAGTGTTTCCCCACCCTCATAGTAAAAAATTTATTCCTTATATCCAGTCTAAATCTATCCTCTTTTATTTTAAAACCATTTGTCCTATCACAACAGAGCCTGCTGAAAACTCTGTCCCCATCTTTCTTGTAATGCCCTGTAAGTAGTGAAGGGCTGCTCCAACGTTTCCCTGGAGCCTTCTCTTTTCCAGGCTGGACAACACCAACTGTCTCAGTCTTTCCTCAAAGGAGAGGTGCTCCAGCCTTCCCATAATTTTATGTCCATCCTGTGGACCTGCTCCAAGAGGTTCATCTTTCCTGCACTGAGAACTCTTAACTCTCAGTAGGCGCAGAATAATGGAGCTATAAAAAGCTGCCAAACTTAAATGAGCTGAAAGAAAAGCTTTATTTCTAAAGATACACAAAGGGAATTACATAAGCTGTGGCTGATGAGGTGTGTCTGAAATGTTGACACAGTTATCAGGTGACTGGCATTTCATTCCTCTTGCCAGTAAAGATGGAGCCCTGCTCAGGATTCAAACCTACAGAAGCTAGTTTGCTTTTTCTTGGAAGTGTTGGTTACTCCTTTTTAGGAGGCAAAATAGGAAACAAAAATATTTTGGCCCTGTGAATACCCTTGGTTAATATTGATCAGCTATCCACCGTAGCCAATAATGGGATGAATAAGTTTCAAGACAATATTTTCCTTTTTTTGTTTCTATCCACTTAACTTGCAAGCTTCTGGCTCCTTTTTACACCACAGAGGTGAGCTTGCAAAGCTGTTCTGGTGCTTTTTGTCACTATGAACCTGGCACAACTTCTTCTATAGCCAGGAAACTGTGCAGTGCAGTATCTTTGCTCCTTGCTGTGGAGGTTATATTAGTTGATCTGGACTTTGTGGGCTAATCTTGGACCCAAAGACTGTAACTCACATAAGCAGCACTAGAGCAGGATTAGGTATGTGGTCATTGAAAAGTTGTATAGAGATGCATAGGCCTCTTTGTATGGCACAGTATTTTTAATTGCAGGGTTTTTTTTTAATGAGAACTGGTGTGATCAATTGCATATTTCATGAAATTTAAAGTGAATGAAAATTCAAATATAATAAAATGAAATTCTAAAAGAAAAACAAAAAACTGGTGAGAGGAAGGCAAAGATATTCCAAATATACACAGAAGGGGGAAAAGAAAATCCCATTTGGATTGTGGAAAGGATTATGTGCCGTGGTGGTTATTTGTACCCACAGAAAGAAATGCCAGGCTTAAGTTCCATTTAGCTCTTTAGGGCAACTGAGCTAATCGATGAATGATGAGCCAGCATATCAAACCAGTGGCTTCTCCTAACATCTATCATTGAACTCTACCCAAGATATTTGGAAGCAGAACATAAAAAATGAATGTCATCTGACAGCAGCCAGATCCCTAGCAGAGCTAAAATAGCCCTGGCCCTGCAGCTGGTGGTGTGTGGTACACGAGTGCTGCGGATCTGCTTTCGGGGGTGTTGCAGTGGTGGGGTGGCTGGAGCCGGCAGCCGCACATCCCAGACCCCAGTACTCCGCTCCTGGGCCGCAGACAAAAGTTGACAGGTTAGAAGGATATTTGACTTATATTTATGAGTAATACTATGAGGCGTGCAGGCCTCAGACAATCATGTTCGTTTTTGTCTGGGTATCATAGCAGGCGTAACAAAAGCATATGATTTGAGTGAGGTCACTTACCCCTTTTCTCCTTTGATGTAATCATAGGGTGGGTTGAGATCTGCATTATGCTCTGCATTTCAAAACCATGCGCTTACATTTGTACATGATGCCATAATAATTTTAAAAGTTTCTCCTACAGACAAAAGCATGTTTTGCTGTGTTTTGTAGAATTATAAAAGGTAGCTTTTACGTCTCGCTATTGTTCCTGCTGCTGAGTTGCCTTTGCAGTTGCCACTGCTCGTGAAGACTCTGCCTTACAGAGGATTGCAGTAGGAGGCCTCAGAGTTGCAGAAGTAATGGAATATGAAGTACTGAAAGGGGAAATGAAGACAATCTTAAAAACTGAAAAAAAACACTTAACAAAACACTGTTGTTTTTTTTTTATTATTATCTCAGGCTCATTTCTTTGTCTAATCAAAGCTGATTCTTGTAGTTGTCTTTCCTATAATTTCAATGATACTTTAACTGTGCCCCACATCTAATGTAATTTCACACATCCAACTTCTTTTGGCATTTTTGCATCTTTGTCAAGTATAATCTAATATTTTCTGAAATGCTGTGGGATGTTTTTTCTCTTTAAAAATGAAATCTTTGCCACATTTCTGATTTCCTCCCCTTCCTTCTACTTTTATATACTTCCTATCTTTTGTCAAGTTTCTAATTCTTGTAAAGATTTTTCATTCTAAAATTTTCTGTTTTCTTTAGGGAACAGCAGTATTACAGTCTGGAGTCTTACCAGCTATATCAGGTAGGAGCATTTAATTATTTGTTTTATTTAGCAATGATGTTTTAAGTCTCAAATTGTGATAAGAGAAACAGAAGATTTTTGGAAGCAGAACTAAATACTCTGTTGAGAGGTGTCCTGTTTGTAGTTGGTTTTGCTGCTGCAATTCACGCCTGGCAGTTTTGAAATACATTTTAATCTGTAATAACCTTGGTTGAAAAGAAAATATAGTTGTTTTCCCCCTTTTCTTTTTTTGTTAATCCGTAGAGGTTCAAAGTTGTCAGATTCTTTAAAAAGCTGTTTAGTGCCTTTTCTACTTACATATTTAAAGAACACTAAGATTTTTTTCTTTTTGGGCTGTATTAGCACCAAAGGCAGACTTGATTTATATGTTCAGTGTGTACAGCCAGTATCCTAAATAACACAAAATCACAGGAATGAATCTTTACCAGGAGCACCTGGGAGATGCTTCTCTCATGTCAGTGAAACTATTGATTAACCAACAAAACTACTAATGAGAGGACACTGAGGATCTGGCCAGGAAAGATTATTTAGGCAAAGGCCTTGACCATCCTTGCATTGTAAACCTTTCTATCAGTAGAATATGTTGGTCACCCAAGTTCCCTGTCTAATGCAGCCAAGCTGTTCTGGCACCTTTGAATTATCATTTTACTTCAAAGAAACATTTCATAAGCATTTGGTTTTGTGTGATTTCTCTCCATCTTAGACCTTGGAGAGATCTGTGCAAAGAACTTGGTTAGCATCTTAAATGCCTTTCCATTCCTTAAATAGTTTACTTGATAATTCATCAGATCCATTAAATTTCATAGGATGCCCACCTCCGGTAGACATGGAACAGCACTTTGTGCTTGGGTTTCTTTTCTACTTTAAAAAACCTTGGCAAATACATAAAGCAGTGTAACTGATGGATACTTGTGTGAAGGAATCCAGCAAGATCCTCAGGATCAAGAGGTGTCTCTGGAGAAGGTTAAAAGTAACTCACTTCCTATGTCTGTCTTAGCAGGAGAAAATCCAGAGGCATTTAGCAGATCTTGTTGCTAGTTATTCCACTCAAGTCAGTGGAATTACTCTTGATTTATAGAGGTTTAAGTAGAAGCCCAAATTGGATCATTAATTTTATCTTTCCCTCTAGTACTCAAGTTTCTAGTCCTCCACTCAAACCAAGGAAATCGGAACGCTTATGATTAAAATGTGTGTAAATACAGAGAAACTTCTGCTGCATGTGGTGGGCAGAATGTTATCGCTGTAATAATTTCAGTGTCAAGTTAATTTTGGATGCAAACAACATCTGACAAAAAACTTAATCTCAGACTATTCATGCATATGAGGGAGTTAGCTGTTTTGATAAAACCTATTATGAACCAAACTGGAACTGCAGAAATACAGGATAGATTTTTATATCAACATAGGGAGAGGATACAAGACTGAAGAACTTTGAGCAGGTGTGTTTTATTGTCTGGTACACTGGGAAAAATAGTTTATGAAAAGAACTCTTGCAGGAAAAAGTATAAATGCTTAAGGCAAATGCAGCATCTAAAGTCAGTGATTGACGTTTTCTTTGTGGGGTTTCACCTCTCAAATGCTCCACTATACCAGTACAATTTTATTCTTCAATCTAAAACTATTTTTCAGAGTACAAAAGGGCTGAAGTTTTCTGTGTCTCATTCCATTTTATTGTCCTTAGATATTTAATTAAATTATTATTATTATTTCTTCATATTAAAATTTTGTCTTTCATATGCGTGAAATTTAAAGTATAATTGGACTTGGCATTGCAAAGCTTTCACAATAATTCTGTAGCATTTAAATATTTAAGCTAAGGTAGTAACTGAAGGTCCCAGGGTGCTGAGCAGTCATTCACACTGTTCTGTTGGACCAAAGGAACTGCATTAGGACTTGTCTATGGTTCTCTATTATGAGAGATTATTATCCATTGCTGAGACCAAAATGAAGGCACACTAATTTGAGGTAACTACTTTCAAAACCTGTGTTGTGCATATACATGGCAAGATGCCTCTGCTAGCATGGACGGTTGTACAATACCCACATATAAAATTCCCTAGTGTAGCAATTCACTTACAAACATGTTTTTCTTTTATCATATTTTCATTCACATACACTGTAGAATGCAAACCCATTCTTCCAGGGCTACAGGTTCCCACATGTTCTATACTATATTTTTGCTCTCAAATGTCTTAGTTCTGTAGCAAGACATTAAATTAAACAGTTGTGGATCAATTGTTTGTGTATTTTTTAGTTAATTGGTAGGGAATGTGGGTATTCTCTTTCTCCTTTTAGTTAGATATGCTGAGCAATAGACTCAGAAACTTTAGAGAATTATGTTTCATTCTAATGGCAAACAGAAAAGGGTTCTAAATATGGCAACAATTCTAAGTTGTATTACTAGATGGAAAAAAACAACATGTTGGGGTGAATCATTTAATTCTGGTTTAAATAATTCGGTTGCCTTTGTTATAAATAACTTTGTAAATATTGATTAGAAAGAGAGACTGAATTAAATTACTGAGTTTGTAGGAGGAAAATGTTCCCAGTTATCATAGTTTTGTACTACAGATAAAGGTAAGAGATTCTTTGGAGTTGTATGATGAGTGAATGTGCTCTTAAGTATAACAGACTGCATTTATAGTTATGATGGACCTCAAAATGCTATGACAGGATAGAGGTTCAAAAATATGATTCACATTTCCTGAGACTGCTGGATCCTGGAGACACCTCCAGTACATTTTGTGTGAGCAGTTCTCACGGGACCTGTGCAGAGACTCTCATGACTGCTCAAGAAATCCTGTAGCTTGATCTGGTGGTTGCAATTTCAGAGATATGTATGTAGGTCTATTTCTCAGGAACCGCTTACGTGCTTTGAGTTAAAGGATCATGAGTAAGATTCACATTCACTGTTGAGAAGTGAAACAATAGACTGCACATTCCTTCATAGAATGGTGAGCTGAAGTGCTTGTCATTATCTTCCTTATCTTTCTGGTACTATAAACCAAAGTATTGTAGAAAAAATAGGAATGAAGCAGCGCTCTAGTAAGAGTCTCTGCCCTGAGGTTTGGATGTTCTTCTGTGTGTGTCTGACAGATGCTTGTTTAGTTCTGCAGTGAGAATCTTTAATCCACCTTGAATCATCCAAAGACCTCTACTATTCTTACATTTACCATGTATTTCCTAGCAGTAGTGCTGTTTTTTATTGTAATTTAGGCCTCTTATTTAACTCTTGTTCTCCTTTCTATTCCATTGCAACACCTTAGATAAGGAACCTCCAGCTCTTAACTCATAAGGGCGAATGATTTCCTTCAAAATATTTGTATTTTCTCAGTTGGGAAGAGCTCTGTCACAGCAGTCTTCTTTTATGAATGATGTTTAAACCATGAGGCTGTTTTGTGTGGAGGTGAAATGCCACTATTTTTGTCCTTAGGGAAATGCCACTATTTCTGTCCTTAGCTGCCAACCCTTCCAAATGAGCTGAGCAGACTGAATCCCAAGACTCCTATTTAGAGAAGGGAGGCTGGTGGCTGGAATAGCTTGCAGAAGTGCTTAGGGACGCTGCAGTCCCTGGAGAAGGCATTTCATGCCAGCTCTATGCACCATATTTCAGAAACTTTCATCCTTTCCCAGTTCCCACAGGGGAGCTGGTTGTCTGGGCATTCCCGTAAGCCAGGCCCAGCCCTGAGTATTTCAGCCCTCAAATTAAACTTCCCCGGAGGGAGGTCTGATCTCCCTGTACCTCTGTGCCACAAGCTCTGGCTTTGCAAAAGCCACCAGTTGAATGGGCAAGTAACAAATGTGCTCCCAGGGGAAGCAGTGCACTTTCAATATTACTTTTGAATTGTAAATTATCTCCTTTTCCATTTCCCCCCTTATTTCAGAGGAGCAAAATCATCAGCATTGCAACAGGCACTTGCTCTCTGCCAGCCTCTTTGTTTGCAATATCAAGCCTACAAAATGCTTGTGGGAAATGTTCTGAGGGGATGAATTAAGGAATAAACATAAAACAATGCTGTGGATTAGAATTCAGCTAAAATATCACCTGAAAGCTGATTATGAACACTGTATCTCTACTAAATTTTTCTTAGGTAGATAGGAACTCAAGGCAGGCAGACAAGAAGAAAGAATAAAATTAAGTATATAACAGGTGCTGAAAACAAAGTCAGCTGTCTGACAGCTTAGTTTTTCTGATGAAAAACTAGGTGCTTTTTTGTGCATTTTAAAATATTTTTATTGCATACCTATGCAGCATGACACTTTCATTCCAAGCTTAGGAGTCAGCTTTTAAGGAATTAATTCAGAGTAGTGAGAAAGAAGAATCTGGGCCATACTGTGGTGGTTATTATTGAGAACAATTTACAATTCTCACTTTTTTTCAGGATTTGTGATGTCAGCTCTTCAGATGTAGGAAGACCAAGTGCACTCTGATATTTTTATTGAGCCAGTAATAAAAGGACTGTGTGTTGAACAGTGTCCACCATAGATATGTCATGCCATACCTTATTGGGCTAAAAGCTGTAATAGAAAAGCATTGTTTTAATGATTCATGATTAATGAAATAAGAATTCATGATGAATGAAACCCTCCCATAATATGGCATGCTCTCTTTTTGGTCCTGCTTTATTGTACAAGTCCACTCAAAATAATTCTGTAGGGGAAGAAATACAGGAGCTCAGAAAAAGTAAGCTGATTAAAAGACATATTACATTTACAAGCTAAATGTTGGCCCTGGTGACTGTCTGAAGTAAGAAGGGCCTTTTCCCAGGGGGGAAAAAATTTGTGGGGAAACCATGTCAGTGAATGATCCCAATGCTGCTGCTTCATCCTGTGGGCTGAGCAGATCCAGCAGGTTCCTGTTCTTTGTACTGGGAAGGACAGAAGGTGGTGAGTCCATGCTACAGTAACCCTGTAGTCCTGTCCTTTATTTATTTGTGATTTGCTTCCCCATGCCTTCTCTGACACTGAAATCTGGGGAAATTACATATCCCTGCCTTCTAGAGCACAAAGGTGAGTACCTTATTTGCACAAATAGTGATTATTTGGAATGAAAAAAAAATTGGTTTTGTGTGTGACCTTCATCCCTGGCAGCCTGAGCTTCACATGTATCAAGATTTTTGAATTAAATACATGTAAAACATCTTTGAAGGTGTGTTTTTCAAAAAACCCCAGACACTGAATTTCCTGGCACAGGAAAATGCTACTATTTCTAGCTTAATGCTTTTGCATTTTTTAAGGATTGGAGGCTGGGCTGGAATGGCCCACAGCACAGGAAGATAAATAATAGCTAGAGGTAATTGGATCCTCTGTTATTTTTTGCACAAACTAGAGATCTTTAAGAAGCAATATTTGAACAGGGTGATTGAATGCATTTCTAATTTTGAGAGATTCTACCGCTTTTAAAGTAGTCTGTTAGAGAGACAGGAAGCATTTCTGAATATGGAGAAATCTGTAGCACAAGCAAGCATTTTTAAGTATCCCTTTCAGTTTTTATGTCTTGCAGATAATGCCATTTGTATAGCAGAAATTATATGAAATGACTTTGAGAATCGAGGGGAACGTACAGGGAAGTTTTGTAGGGCAAATATACGGCAGCAGGAAATCTCCTATTACATTTACATGAAACAACTTCCCGGTGTACTTGCAGTGCTTCTCCTGTCAATCAGTCACTTTAGCCCTTGGATGCTCTTTTAAGCGAGGTGTCTGTTTTCAAAGGAGGAGATGGGATATTGCTTGGGTGAGTGGGTCAAAGTTCTTCATAATAACGCTAGTTTTAATTCAGCAAGAAGCAGGGTTTTATCACAGAATGTGGTGTTTTCTTCTGTCATGACTCCTTGACAGGAAATTTAATATCTCAGACCTGAAGAGTTTGTGACCTGCCCCTCGAAGGCAGAGTAGGGCCTGGGCAGTGGGAAGTGATCACTTGGTAAATTCAGTGCAGGGCTGTGTGTGTCTCTTCACTGGCCATGCAATGATAGGTCAGAAGATTTGAAAATTTAAATTATCTGGGCTCAGTTTATAGTTTATATGCCATCTTCCCTCTATTTTTTGGTGGATTTTGTGGGTTTTGGTTTGTTGGTTGGTTGGTTTTTTCTCACGGCTGTTTTTTGTAGCACATGTGCTGTGAACTGTCCTTATTTTTGAAGAATGGGCATAAAGCAATAACTATAAAGTTAGAAAAATATTTCAAACAGTTGTTATCTTCACTGAGCTACATTAAACTTTTGAGTCTAATCAAATCTCAAAATTCAAAATATCCTGCAGATTATTTAAATTTTGTCACATTTTGAACACCTTCTTCCTCTTACACACAGAGGAAAAAAAACAGAAGTAACTCTCTTGATGAGATACTCAGCTCTGACAAAGACTTGAGCAAGTCAGTCACACAGAACTGGATGGCAAGGGAAACTTAAAAAAATATTCTTAAAAATCCCTTTTAAAATGAATAATGGAAGGGAGCATCTGTCTGCTGCTGGATACTTTATTTGCTTAGAAATTTATCTTGGTAACTTACTTCTTCCATTCCTGCAAGTGTTATCCTAGAATTCATGAATAAGAAACAAACCAGTTTATACAGTAGCTGAAAAAAAGAAGGAAGAAAATATCTAGGTTGATCTCTGTTGACATGTGTTTATATGATGAATTTCAAAGCTTCAAAAAAATTCCCTGAGAGATTTGACTATGTAAATATTTGTTAGTTGCCAGATTTGAAAATGAGGAAAATGCAACAGGTCAAATCCTGAAACATTAACATGGTTCTTTTAAATAAGCTCTGAATGGGAAAATTTAAACTTGACCATAAATGGATTGGAATATCTTATTGTTTTAAGTCTACTTTCCTTTCCTGGCTGTTCTTCACAAATCCTAAAAATGTTACTTAAAAATCCATGATGCCCCTGGAATAATTTCTGCTGAATTGCATTAAGTTTCTGAGGGAATAAAAAACTCAACCCCACACTAGTTTTGTGATGAAGCTGTAATTAGCATAAGGCTGTGATCTTTCTTCAAAGTAAGGTGAGGCTTTTGGCTTCATAAAACATATTCTAATGTTTTTAATGCAGAGAGAGGATGCACTGATGTGACAAAAAGTAAGATGAGTTACAGTGAAAATATAAGTAAATCAGCTAGCCTGAGGCTGTCCTGTTTTTGCATTTATTTTTATCAGCAGTCTTGTTAAAAAAAAAATCCAAATAACATTTTTAGTTGTTAAGTCCTCATCAGAGTTCTAAAATCTGTAAAGGTTCTACAACCTGATCTCATTTGTTAAAATACAAAATCAGATTCTCAGTATGGCATACTTTAAAACTGAATTTTGTAACCTTGGATTATGCTGTATATGCTTTCATGTAAATAAAGACAAAGAACTAAAGGCTTTAGTTCAGTTGTGCCCATTTGCAATAGTTTTTTTATAATTGTTTTAATCCATTGTCCTCATTAAGTGAAATAATGAGTGTTTTTTCAGATTTACTTTATAAAACTGTAGGATTAAATTTACAAGCTAGGAAACTCTTACATTTAGAAGTAAAATTGTATTTATACTTTATACGGGAGTAAAAAAAAAAAAGAAATTGCCATTTTCTTTAGATTCCTAGGCTGTGCAGTTTTCTTACCTGTTTCAGAATATTTATCTTACAGAATTTCTTCATGTTGCATAAGAGCTACAGTAATTTTTGGACACTATTTTAAAAACAGTCTGCAGAGCAGAGTCTCACCTGCTCAGAGACTGTTCATCAGCTTAGAAGAGTGTTAATTGTACCCGTGAACCCCAGCAGCCTGCAGCACAGGGCAGAGCCGCCCTGTCACCAGAGGCAGGGTTACTCACACCCACAGCCTCCCACCCCGTTCCTCCTCAGTTCCATCTGCTGCACAAGAAGTTCCCTCACAATTATTCGTGCGAGGAAGTAAATGCCACTCAGCTCTGCTGAGGTGTCCACGGTGACAAGAGCAAAGAGCAGAGGTTCAGGGCTGGCTGGGGTCATGTAATCCCGCACCCCACAGGTGGGGATGCTGCTGCTGAGTTTGCTGGATAGAGGAGGAATGTGTGTGTGCAGGTAAGCCGCTCTGCATGGGTACCACAGCAGCTTCCTGAGTTGATAGCTCTTGTTCCCTCAAATTCCTCTAATACAGCTTCCTGCTGGCCAGGATCAGGCTGGGGAGGGGTGGCTGGCTGTACCGTCTGGTGTGTCCATGGCAAAGCTCTCCTGGCTGGAACGCGGAGGGTGTTTCACTGTGACCTGGATTCAATCCCCGTGGACCAGACCCCCTGTGTTCCCTTGCCCCTGGCCTGGGAATGCCCCCTGTCAATACATGGATGGTGAACTGCTCAAGTGTGGCAGTTTTTCCACTCACTTAGGTTTTGACCAGATTTTAATGAGCACTTTAAACTTCGTTGTTGCTAAAGCTACATTATGGATTGCAAAGGCATCTCCCAACTCCGTTCTCTCTGCCATTTTACTTCTTAGCTCAAGACAGCTTTCCCTGTGAGGAAGGTAGGACTCATCACAAACAGGGAGGGACAGCATCCTTAGGTTTTATAGAAGGCATCCTTTTGCTTGAAAGAAAGGAAACAACAAAATTAGATTGTAATGCCACAAACTCAGGATAAAGAATTTAGCAAATACATTAAAAAAAAAAAAAAGCCTGAGGAACAATGACTTGTAATTCTTTGTGTTTTGTTTATTTTTTTTTCTAGATGTTTCAGAAACATCTACTAAAAATGACACAGTTATTTATATTTAATGTGAATCTCTGTCTTTGAAAACAGGTGGTGCTTCTGTCATGGCAGCTTCTGGGTCTTTGAAAGTGCATAGAGGGCACAGTCTCCAAGCTGGTAAGTAAAAGTAATTATGAGCTATGTGTGTGTATGTAAATTGAAACTAATTTAAACTTAAATTATTTTAAACTTCATAAAATATTAAAGGTAATGCATGATTTGATTCTCTATTGTAAGGCTTACGTATTTCTTTGGGTTTTTTGCTTTGAGGAATTTTTGTCAGAAAGGCATTGACAGATGGGATAAGTTTAGAAGAAACAGTGACAGATGAGATAAGTGACAGAGTTTAAGCAGTAATTTTATTCACAGCAGTAAAATGCTGCCATCACTTTAACAAAGGGCACCCACCAAAAAAAACACATCACCTCAGGCCATGAGAAATCCTGTACCCTAACAATGATATGCTGGGAAAAAACACCCACCACGTTTAAATATACTTCTTTATGATAATGGAGGAAAAAAACACTGCCAGCAGATAGAATTATGTGTCTTTGTCGTTCAAAATTAATTGCAATATGTTCATTCTATGGCCATAGCATTTTTGTTTGCCTGGTTTTAATGGGGGTGGAGTCTGAGATAGTGAAGGAACGTGGGCATCTCTTTTCAGCTTTATGCCCAGGAAAGACGGATGATGTTGTGCAGCCTGGCTTCTTTGTAAAGATGGTGATTTGCACGTGGAAAGCAAAGTCGTCTTTGTAAGGGCTAGCTTAAGCATTTTTGATGGGTTTTCAGAAATCAAGGAGTTATCCATCATGCCGGAGGTGGAATTTTAACAAGAGTCTTCCAGATGCTCCAAAGATCACCCACGCATTGCTCCCTGATTCATGCATGCAAGATAGCTCTGCTCCCACACTGATGTACAGGAAAATGCACTGCTGTTGACTTCAGTGGCCTTCAGTGTGGATAGTTGTAAAAGTGTCCTAAATTTTATTTCCTTGGTGTTACGCTCATGAGGAAATGCTGACATCACCCTTACAGAAAAGTCAGCACTAGCCACTGTTTATGGTTTCTGAGATTATTCAGTATGATTTAGTTTTAAAGGTTGCACGTCAAAACCAGAAAAGCATAGGCTTTGATTATAGTGTACAAATTCCTAAATCCAAAGCCATTAACAGTGTTACTGTGTTCTAGGTCCTAAAGGTGGGTATGAGATGCTAACGCTTCCTTCAGAACCTGGAACTCCAACTAGTTCTGAGGAACCTGGTGAGTACAGATTTTCGCGTCAGAGGTCACCAATGCCTCTTGTTTCTTTTTCATTTTCCTTTTTATTTTTATTGTTGAGATCTTTTCTAAGTGTAATTTTTGAACATGTCAGCTTTATATGGCTGCTCACACACACACTTATATTTGGGCTGTATTTATAGTGTTGGTTTTCTTTCTGTGTAATTTATTGTTCATTTGTGAGAACGGTGCCTATATTAGGTAGAAAACATGAATAACTAACACTTGCTGAAAGAAAGACTGCAACACCAGTTTCAAACACAACTTTCTTCTTCCCTCCCCAAGTATAGTTTTTTCCTTTCTTTTCCCCTCAGTTGAGGGCCGCTGAATTTTCACTTATACTCTTCTGTTACTTGCTTGACCATCTTTTTTGATTCCTATTGTTTCCGCCTTTCTCTTTAAGCAATTATGATATTGTACCAAATCTTTCAGCATGTTGTAACCATGCATTGTGATCTGTTTTTTCTCTTAAATCCTCATTTCACAATGTTCTCAATTACTGGCTTTCTGACCCCTCTTGGAAGCACCTCCTGTCTCTGTCCAGCCAGAAGGGACTGCTGAAGGCACTGTGCACTGCACACTCTGTGCACCATGGTTTCATTAGTAGGAACATTTGACTGTTTTTTGCTTTTTAAATAAACCCTTCTCTTCAAACAAATGAAAGCCAGTTTTCAGTGCCTAATAAATTTTTTTGTTTGGTTGTTTTTTAAGGAAAAATTGAAAACCAAGTATTCCTATGTTTACAAATAAAGCACAGTTTCTATTGAGACAGCACTGACTGAACAGAAGGCTTTTCCTTTCCTTCCATTCCAGTTTCCTCAATTGTTTTTTTTGTTTTTTCTTCTACTTCATCCTTTGAGAAGAATATTTGACTGCTGCCAGGTTTGAGGGGTTTTTTTCCGTGTGTTTCTTTTGCTTTTCTTGCACAAAGCCCTACCAATTCTCCATGTGTAGTTTTTTAGTTCTCAGGAAAATCACTTGGCTTGTTTGCATCAGGTATGACGTTCAGATTCCTTAAACCTGTTAATTGTTTAGTTCTATAGGGGATCTTGCTAGTTTTCATGCTAGCTAACTTTGAGGATGTTTCTCTTAACACTTTTGTTACATCACTTTAACATACAGAAAGACTTCAAGAATTATCTTTTCCTTTAATTTCAAGAATTATCTTTATCACGCCTGTTTGTGACTCTGTACTTAAAATTGTCACTTGCTTGCAACTTCTAACTTTTTGTGATGTGGGTTTTCAATGCCATGATTTTTCTGAGTCCCTTCTTGCTCAATCAGGCCAAATTCCTTTGGAATACTTTGGACACAATAGTTGAAAATAATTTCTGAGGATGATGTTTTATGAAAATATAAAAAATTCCTTCTCCATTCAGTTCTGCATTGATTTTGTCATTTTGTTCCTAACATCTTGCCTTGCAACAACAACTTGAAGTCTGACTGAGAGAGAAATATTTGTATAGTTTTTGGATTTTCCTATGTATTTTCTAATGAAAATCTGTGAGAAAATTGGCCAAATTTCCAGTCTTTTCTGGTTTTGGACTGTATAGTAGACTCCTTTGATTTAAACAGCTCACGCCTGGGGGGATTCCATTATCCTGGAACATACCCATAACTGTTGCCTTACACTGTACAAGGTATCTCTGCTACTCGTAATATGTCCAAAAAAATGAAAAAGTTTCCAGCAATGGTTATTCACTGCTGCTGTTGTCGGGGTATAAGAAGTCATTTTTCCCTATGCTCTAAAATGCCTTGATATCCTACTGCCTCTCCATTCACATCTCAATGGTGTCTAAATGGGCAAAAAGGAAAAACAGCAGTTTGGACAAAACCAGATTTGATATGAGTTCTTTGTGTGGACAAAGAAGGACTTAGGAGAAGAACTACTTAAAAAAGGAGGACCTCAAAGTGATACCATTTTCCCTCTGCACTCCTCTGTTTCAAACTGACTTAAAAGTAGAAAGTCTTTAGGGGTAAGGACTCCAGCTGGATTGAACAGGCAGGCAAGATTAAAATAACTGAAAGCAGGGCTAGATGAGGTCTTGAGAATCAAACCAGCAGACAAAAAAATTGTTGTTTTTAAGTCAAAATGGTTTCATAGGAACTGTTTCATAGTAGATGTTAGTCTGTGTCTTTTTTAGAAATTTCTAGAAAACTCTGTGGGATTTTCTCTAAAGTTCTTGTGATCTTTACTGTTTAGAAAGGTTTTCCCACTATTTTTTTACCTGCATTGAAGGTCCTTTAATACTTGGTCTGTCCCCGCTTGGCATCATTCATTTTTCAGTTCTTTTTCAGTCCTGTACAGGGAAGCTGTCAGCGTTATCTCCTCAAGTTTGCCTTCCCTTTGCTTGAAACAGTTCTTCAGCCCCTGATTTTGGGACATGCTTTTAAGAACCTCTACTTATTTTAGTTCTGTCTTGCAGATGATATAGTAGTTCATGTCTTCCTAGAACAAATTACTTCATACCAAGTGTTGCTAACCTAAGGTAGAGCTGGAAGCCTTGTGAGGTTTTGCTGCTGATGGAAGCATCTGCCGTGTTTGCCTTCTGCCACAGCCAAGACCCCGGTCTGTGGTCTGTGGCCTTCTGCATAGATCCTGATTTGATCAGTGTCTCAGGATATTTGAAGTAGAAACCGTAGTTTTCTCATCTACCACAGAGGAAATGTCCTGTTTAGCAAACAGTTATTGCTGCTCAGTGTTTGCTATCAGTACGTCTGGATGAATTGGATCATCAGTCTTTGCCAACAGCGCCTGTTGTAACTTGTTACTTCTTTCAGAAGGAGCAGTAGGTTTTTCAGCTGATGTCCCTTCTCCAGATCGACCCCACAGTGAGACAGCCACCTATGTTAATATTCCTGTCAGCCCTACTTCCAAAAAACAGCTTCACTACATGGAACTGGAACTTCAAGAGTCTAGCACAAGCATAAGAGGTAAGGAAGTATGTGATATTTCTAAACAGAAAAGAATATGCAGAATGTATGGGATATGTGGAATCCTGATTTCGTATAGGGAGCAGATGAGGGAGCTCGGGGTGTTCAGTCTGGAGAAAAGGAGGCTCAGGGGGACTTTGTCACTCCTACAACTACCTGAAAGGAGGTTGTATTCCAGGGGGTTCGGCCTCTTCACCCAGGCAACAGTGACAGGACAGAACATGGCCTCAAGGTACCCAAGGGGAGATTCAGGTTGGACATCAGGAAGAATTTTTTCACTGACAGGATGGTCAGGCATTGGAACAGGCTTCCCAGGGAAGTGATGGAGTCATCATTCCTGGAACTGTTGAAGAAATGTGGCACTTAGTGCTGTGTCTTAGTTAATGGTGGTCCTCAGTCAAAGCTTGGACTTGATGATTTGGAGGACTTTTCCTACCCTAATGATTCCATTATCTACCCACAGGCTTCTGTTAACAGAGGAGTTGAACCCTGTTATGTTTCTGAGGCAGTTTTTAAATTGGCACTCTTGGAATAGATTTTTGAGTAATGAAGTTCTATAAGATGTTGCATCCCTTTGACAGGTGATTGTATATGCGCCCCTTCTAAAGTGAACATTTCAAACTCTGGAGTTTGAAAGACAGTAATTTGCTTGTGTTCTCAAGATTTTCATTGCATATTAGGACTACACTTACCTCATTTTTCTTTCTTGGCTTCAGAAACAGGGCTGTGGGTGTGGGTATACAGGGCTTGCTCCTGAAGACACTGGCTCTGGAGCCATGCAGCAAATGATTCAGAGCAGAACAGTGTTCTATCTGCTCTCCATGAGGGAGTGTGAAAATGCTACAGAGAGAATGTGGTTTTAATTATTATTTAATTTTTAATGTTTTTGTTGCTTTTTAAAAAATCATTTTGTTTGGATTGGGTATTTTACTACTAATGCTAAACTTGGGCAATTAGCACCTAAACATGCAATAGATGTGCCATTTGTTGTCATTTAGAGATGCAGTCCTTGCTACAGCAAGCCCCTCACCAGAACCTGGCATTTAATTGCTTACATTTGATATTGATGGGTTTTCCATCTATACTTCTCATCTGTAAAGATTTTAATTTTTATACTTCTAATTCCAGCAGTTTTATTAACTTTGAAATGCTAGCACTTTTCCTGTTGCTTTTTAAATGTTTTTATGTTTTTCATGATGTACTTTTTAGCTTCTCCCAAAACTTAATAAAGTTCTTTCTGCAACATCATGTTGAAATGTAAAAGCAGTACTTTCTCTTCATTTTAATGACAATGAACCAAGGCATTAAAAATGAAGAGTTAAATGCTGTAAATTTTCCTAAATGTCAACTACCCTCTCAATCTCAAAACTGTGTTACTTTAAAGTTGTCTTTAATGACCAGAAATATTTTTTTCCATATTGTAGTTTTCCCAGCCCCTACCCTTACAGAAGTATTTTACTACTTGAAGGACCGAGCAGTTTTTATCTCCCCTATCACCAAGAAAAATGATCTAAAGTGTCATCATTCCGTGTGAGGGTGGTTGCCCTGCTAAACACTCACGGGGCACCTGATCCAGACAAAGAACACTGCCAGCTGCCACAAGTGTTTTCTGTTCAAGTACCAGGCATTGCCCATTTCCTCATTTGTAACCTGGTGAGGAAGCCTCCCAGAAGGGGGAGAGCCAAGTTCAACTTTGTCTTTGACTGGGAGTAATAGGGGTGGAGATTTGAACCTGGGGCAGAAATGCAAGTGGTTCATTTGCTCATTTGAGGAAAACCAGACAACTTTTGAGGTGTTTTGTTTTAGTTGTGGTTATCACCTTGCTCCCTTTATACAGCTTTCCCTAAGACTGGACAAAGATCATCCAGGAAATCTGCGGAAGAATCATCGCAACAGCCTTTTTTACTCAGGAATGTGTGAGGGGGGCAGTCTTTTACAGGATTCCATTTGGTGTTTCAGGGAGTGGATCGTCCCGCTATGCCCAGATTGACATTGCAGCCACCGAGACCGCGCACAAGGTGGGGACGCAGCACGCGCAGTGCCGCGAGGAACGCCTGCAGGAGCTGGAGCAGAAGAAGAAAGGAGCTCAGCAGTGACCTGCCCAGGAAAGAACTTCGTGCTCACCACAAGTTCATACTAATTCATCTTCCAAAAGATTCACATTTATTGTAAAAAACACTCACACAAAACGTTGCCATAGCTTCTTGCAGTTATGCCAGATTCATTCCGATGTCTTGATTCCTAATTGGAAAGCTGGTAGCATGAGGGGTGTGTTTGGTCTTTCCATTTATTTTAATTTGGTTGTAAAGTCCAGATTTTTTGTCATATGCAACGACAGATGTAAGTTACCTTTTTCTATAATTCTAAAATGATGGAGAACCTGGAACCAATTTCAGTGTTTATTAAATGGTGGCATTTTCTTTGAAAATAAAGAACTTGAATGTCTGTAGATAAGGGAACGTGAGTGTGTGTGTGGTAAGTGTACACATATATTTGCATATGTCTGTATGTAAGCACACATTACTGATAAAATATATGTATATTTCTGAGTGTATAAAATGCGTAAAACCTCGATTAATATATTAATGGACTCTTAAAAAGGCAAGAAAATTCAGTGCCTGCTCTTTTTGCAGGTACAGTTTTGTTCAATTTATGTGCTTATTTATGGACATGCTCAACTAGCCCTATGGATAATTCAGTTTTATACCTCACCAAGTCCTGAAGCTTTGGCAAAAGTTGCTCAGATGTAAAAGCTGTCATGTCAGGGATGCACATGTGTATGCAAACAGACAAGAGCACACAAACAAGTTATTTAATTATGTCTATGAACCACAGTAATGTGGAAGGGCATTTGGGTGCTTCTGTTCTTAAAAGCCTAGGTCAAATTATAAGTTTGATTTTGTAGTTGATGGGTACTTGTAATTCTTAGCAATTTTTCTGGAGTTGAACATATGTATCGCTTTGAAAATCAGGTCTCAGTTTTCTCACACAGCATATTTTAAAACCAAGGTATTCAAAAGAAACATCAGTTTTTCAAAATTGAGTCTTTTATATCTCAAAAATTATTCCTAATGTAAAAACAGCATCCACCTTAAATCTAAAACTTTTATTGAAAGAGTCTCTGCTGTCCCTAAGTAGCATATGACCAGTTCTGTGTAAGAGGATACAACAGGATTTTATCTTGTAAAATAGGTTTACCCATGAGTCTGCCGTATCTTGCTTTTGTACAGTGAGATTTGATGATTCAAAACTTAATTTCCCATGTTGTGTTGTGTATATAATTCTTTTTATTTGTCCTCATATAAAATGTTGTTTAAATAAAATGTTATATAAAATATATAGGCTAACAAAGAAATGTACTTAAGAAGGAAACAATTTTTTTTCTGATAACATATTAGCTTTGGCTTCCAGAAGCTGCCAGGAGTGACATCTTGGGTATGATTTTTTGTTTGTGTCCTCTTAAGATCCAATATCAGAGCCAAATTGTGTTTTCTAGATATGCATTTTAATTTATATTGGTGAGTGGAAGTTTTGTGCTGGTGAGGGTTTCACTATGTGACTTAGAATGAGAGGTGAGGTTTTGTTTTTGAGGCAGAATTTAACCTATAAATTTATTTGAATGTAGCCTCAATAGCAATGTAAAATATCCAAAATCTCTCAAATAAAAAAGTGTTTGAGAGTTGGCAATTGCCATTCTATTCTGTTCTGTGTTCAGATGTATTTTTCTGTTGATCCACCTAGCATATTTCTGAAGGGAGGAGACATATTTCTTATGAGATTCTAAGTTTAAAAGATTTTTCTTTGACAAGTGGACAGTGGTGTTCTGCTTCTTAATTTCAGTGAAACTGGAATGGCTGGGACTTCCTGGGGCCAGGTTTATCTGACTAAACAATTCTTCAATCAAGGATACTCCACTGGAGGACCTGCAAGGTTAAATCTCTTGTTATGTGACTTTTAATATTTGGATGAGCATAGCTTGACTGATGCATTGAAATGCGGTGTTTTCCATGACAATATATAATGAAACTACAATATTTCTATTGCAAAAATCTGTTTATCAGGAAAATATATTACCCAGGGTCTCTACAAAGGCTGCCTTTCTGTATGTTGCTGGGCCTTGTAGCACAGGTAAGGATTTGGCACAATAGTAAAGGTCATCTGATTGCTGCTGGCCTCACAGAGGAATCACAATTTTAAGAAATGTATTTTTCAGGACTGGGAATCTGTGCATGCACATGGTTCTCTGATCACATGTTTGTGTATGTCAGTAATATCTGTTTCTTTTAAATTATATTTACTTCACTTGAATAGGACAAATAGAACAGATGACTTTCACTTAGTTTTAAATTCTTTATATTCTCATGCGCTAAGTTATATTAGGAGCTGAAGCAGGAGGCCAAACCATACTGTTGCATCTGTTGAGAACTGATTGGTTGTTGTTTTGGTAGTACCTTGCAGGTTCTTTGTCCCTGTCAAGTTACAGGCTTGACATTTCTGTTGAAGAAACTAGAGCTTTCTCATTTGAACAACAGGAGCTCACAGAAAAGGAAACCTTTTTTCCTAAATAAATACAATCATGTGCCTTCAACTTCCACTAGTGAACGGGGGGCAATTGAAACCAAATCATAGTCCTAAGAGCAGGCTTGTGCTTGTTCAGACACCTTGCATAAAACATGTGCACAAGTGATCTAAAGTATTGGTGATTTCTATGGGATGAGTCCAGAGCTCTTTGCATTAAAAATAATAACAATAAAATAATAATAAAAAATCTAAATATCTCCCAAACTTTTGGAAATAAATGCAACTTGTAACTGCTGATGATAAAAAGATGGATTTGCTCATTTTTAATTTAGCATGCTGTCAGAGTCAGATCTCCTCCTGTTTTTACCAGAAGCACAAGGTATTAATTACCAGAAGAACAAAACAATGTGATGTGGCTGGTGCCTCTGTAACATGTTCTTGAAGGACTTGAACGTGGCAGAAGTGCCCTTGGTAATAAGAAAACTCTGTCATCAAGCGCAGAGTTTGGGCATAAGCATTGATGTGCTGTGTGTGTACCTCTTTCTTCCTGACAGACCTACTGCCAAATGTAACTGCTGCTTCAGTGGGGCCTATGGCATTGTTCATAAGCTGCTATGGAACTGTTTTATATGCAAATATTTGGGTGATGCAATTTTCTCCAAGGTAACGTGCTGCAGGATAGAGGGCTGGAGTTTGGACAGATTTAATTTCCCAACAATGCAAATAGTTGTCTGGGTTTTAATAGCGCTCCGGCACCTAATTGTGGGAAATGCCAGTAGGTGTCCTTAGGCATGTAAATGTTTGTGAAAATCTACCCTGAGAGTTGTTTTTAGCAAATGGCTTGGAAAAATTCCTCATTTTTCATCTCTGCTGTAAAAAAACCAGTTTTAATTAGTGTAGCTGGGAAAACTATATTTAAATTGGAACTATGACTGATTACATTTTTCATGAGATACTGAAACATGCAGCCTTTGGTAAGTTTCTCTTCTAGTTAGTCTGGAATAAGACATATACTTGCTAAAATAACCACAGGAGGAAGACACAGTATTTCATGAGTTACTGTTAAAATTATGGATTTTTTAAAAGATGACAGTGCTTTTACATTTTTATGTCAGCTTTTCTTTGGGAAGATCCTCAGCTCTCATTTGACCAGTCATAAAAACAATGTTCTACAATCTAGGTTGAAAGGAAATGTTAATTTAACATCATGAAGCAATAAGAACAAGCAAAGCAGAGTAAGACTGGGAGAGTTAAAAGTAATTAAAAGGAATTTTTGTAAGGAGCAGGTCTGCACCAAACACAGCACAAAGAGCTGGGTAAAAGAGATGAGTATGTGTTCAGCCTTGGTAAAGCCTCACTTTGAGTGTTGTGTGCAGTGCTTGGCCTTATAATTTTAAAAGGAAGGGCAGGCCTCTGAATGTGTCCAGAAAACAACAAAGCTGCTGAAAGGGCTGGAAGTGCTGTGAGGGGAGGCTGAGGGCTCTGGGTTTGTGTTGTTTAGAGCAAAAGAGGCTGAGGGGTGACCTCATTGCTCTCTGCCACTTCCTAAGGGGAAGCAGAGAAGAAGCTGCTGAGCTCTTCTTGCTGGTATCCCGAGATAGGATGTGCAGGAATGGTTCAAAACTGCACCATGGAAGGTTTAGATTGGACTTTGGGAAGCATTTCTTCACCGAGAGGCTGGTCAAAAACTGGAATAGGCTTCCCAGAGAGGTGATTCTTGCCCTAGCCCTGTCAGTTCTTAAGAGGCATTTGGAAAATACCTTAAATAACATGCTTTAACTTTTGGTCAGCCCTGAATTGGTCAGGCAGGGGGGATTGGTTGATATTGCTCCCTCCAAATTGAAATATTCTATTCTATCCCATCCTGTCCTGTCCCAAAGATGACAGGCTTCAGAGTATCCTCACTCTGAGTGGTATCAGTTGGTTATTGATAAATCAGTTATCAATTTTCTCAGAAAGGCTGGGATATAAGTTACAGGAAAATACATGTAATCTTAACCTGGATTCTGGTACAAGGAATAGCTTTGTAAGACAGTGAGCAGGTTTAGGAAAGTGCAGCTTTGCATGTGAGCTTTGCATTTAGAAAAACTTGAGGGTGAGTGAACTTTCAAACTTATATACTTTCAAGCGTTCGCCTGCATCACAGCATCTAGAAATAATTCAAATTTATTATCCCACTATGTACACAGAGGCGTATGTAACATCACCATTTTACTGAAATAATATGTGTCAACTTATTTGAGGAATATGCAGTGGGGGGGGGGTGGGATTTAACATGACAGTAATTTTTCTCTACATTATATGGTTGTGAAATTCTTAAAAAGAAAAATAAATAAATAAAAACGCCCTAGTATCTGCTATTGTATAAGTTAAATTTTACTTATCTGTGGGCTGAGCTGGCAATTTCTGGATAGTCCATATACAGAAAATAGAGCTGAATAGATGTTCAGAAAGGAAGCTGGTCTTTGGATACTGGAGTTTTATTAAGTAATGAATCACTCAGATTCATCTTCACTCATGTCTCTGCCACATTTGGAGGACGTACCCCATGGCCTGCCTTTAACTGCTGTAACCCTTTGTCCTTTTACTGCCAACAGCCACCAGTACTGGACACAAACTGAGAAGCACAGGAAAGTGTCTTCCTGAGAACTTGAAGTAGGTAGGTGTCAGCAGAGAAGCAGAGAGCAGCAGCTGCTCTCTGCCAGCACTGGCAAAGGGCAGCACCAGAAGATGTGTGTCCATGAAGAGCATAACGTGCCGTGAAAAAGAGAGCACTGTAACCTGAGAGGAGGGTGCCCCTAATTCTGTGTTCAGCTGCACTGCTGTCACTTGCAGTGGCTGGGGTGCTTGGTAGAGATGGATCCAGTCTGCTGGAAGCCCAGGACCTGATGTTGGATTTGCTGTCTCAGTGCTTTCTATGGGGAACACATGGTAGCAGTGACCATAAGTGACCATAGGCAATAGCTGTGCCTTTCCTGCAGTGACAGCCCTGGGACAGGGCGGTGAGAGCTGCTTTGGAGCTCTGCGGACAGCAAATACTCTTCAGCACGTCTACCTCTGGCCAAGCCCTCCTTTACAGAGGCAACACTGAACAAGCTTAGACCCTCTCATTGCTGTTGCTCTGGCTGGGGAATTGCCAAGGTGCAAGTTACAGCCTGCAGCTGGCCACATCTGCAGAGTGGGCTGTGGTGGGAACCCTGTCCCTCTGTCCATCAGCACAGAGCTTGCCCTGAGCACTGCAGGAAGAGACAGAACAACTGGATAACACAAAACCTGGGGGCCAAGCAGCAATACTGCCGACGTGAAGATGCCAAACTAACTGCACCCTGCTCTGTCTCTGCTGTAAATGGTCAAAGCTGAACAGGATGAGTTGCTTTGTTTCTAGGTTGGAATGAGCCAATGAAAATTCATCTTTTTCTCACGGTATGCTTGTGGCTAAATAGGGTCACTCCTGTTCCTTCTGTAATCCCAGACAAATAATGTGGCAGCACTTTGATTTGGAATTCTGATTGTCCTATTTGGTTACATTGGCTGTTTTGTTCTTTCAAAAATACTAGTACAGCTGTGTACTAGAATTATCAGGGGTTACTTAGTCTTAGAGGTACAGAACTTAACATACAGCATAAACTGAACAGACAACTGGGGATACAAGCATCAAAAAGTCACCCCAGGACAAGCTGTTTGTACTTACAGCATTAAAATGAGAAGGAAAAATTCCTAGGAACATCTCTGGAAAATTATGTTTTCATCCTGAATCAATAACCATAAATAAAAACTTTGTTTTGCTGTTCTGCAAAGAATGAGGGTCAGCGTGTGCAAGGCCTGAAACAACAGATTGGTGGCAAGGGTTTGGTGATACCAGCAAACTGAGGCTAATGCAAACATTAAGACATAACCATCTCAGATGTAAATGTGAGACCCAGAACTTGGATCTGAAATGGTTGGAAAATTGACCCTTTCCCCACTGAAGGACCTTTAGTTAATGATTTTGGTTCAGGTGTCTTCTTGAATTAGAAACTGAGGTTTGATTTTTGAGGTTGGACGAAAGGATCTAATGCCAGGTATTGTAAATTATTGGTTTTCAAATTCAAGTTTCCAGTTCTAAGTGTATTTATTCTTAAAATAGTGTAGCTCCCTTCTCTCTTTAAATTGCCTGGAAAATTACAACTGTAGAACATTAAACAGCATTTTATTTTAGTAGGAGGATTATTTCAAAGTGATTCAATGCTCGCTTTGCCTATAGAAATTACCAAGTTTAAGTTACAGTAGACCAGTTATTAAGAGGGAACCTTTGAGACTGAAATGGTTAGTTTTATTAAAATGGAAAGCTTTTGTGATAAATGAATGCATCAGTGAAGGAACAAAGTTCACATATTAAGGATTAATATCTCTGTACTGTTTCTGTTTTAGGAGACTGATCTTTTGTTGAGTGGTGGGATAAAATACTTGAACATTTGGACATGAAAATGCTTCAAGGGCTATTGATAAAAGCATTTGGGTTGCAACTGCTGCTGTACCAAATGTGGCTCAACTTGAAATATTTACTGTGGAGGAAAGCTTAGGATTTTATTCTGGCTCTACTGGACAGATTTTATGAATGCTTCCATTTTATTCCTGTAGATACTAGTAGAAGAAATCCATTATTGTTTTTCTGTAGATTAACATCCTGCTTCCCAGTAGGTGCTAGGTAAATGGACTGAAATCATGCTAACTGTATGATGTATTTGGAAATGTTGGTTCTGGTCTTTGGAAGCACTTTGTTAGATAACATAATGCATACAGAAAATGCAGCGCCCACCTGTCAGTTACAAAGGTAGGTCTGTTTGTACTGAAAGCAAAAATCTATTCTATTTATTGACTTAAATCATTTCTGCTATTCTCATTAAATGCTATGGAATGAAAACATATATTTAAAATATATTTTAGGACTTCCTGTGTACTACTTACTGGTAAATGCCCAGCCAAGATCAGCTGTTGAGGCAGCACGTTCTGGAAGCAAAGGTGGTTTCTCTGTCTCTTGCTTTTTACCTTAATCTGCATTAACCCCAGCTTGAGGGAACCCCACAGGGAGAGCTGGACACGCAGCAAGCAGGGGAGCCCAGCCAGGGATCCTGCTCCCACCAGCTCCTGAGCACAGCGGTCCCTACCTGCAGAAACAGGATCTGAAAAGGCAGATGGCTTTTCACCTGACAAAAGGTAAATGATCTCTACTTGATGAACTTAAATACTCCTATTGCCATATCTATCATTCATCAGGATCCCATGGGAGGGGAGAGGGGAAATTATTGCAGAATACATCTGCTACAGTGCTGTTCCTTATCCGTCTTGGCAGAATGATGCCATCTTAGCTGCTGTACTGACATGTGGGATGTGCTTTTTTAAAGAAAGACTTGGTTATTTTTGTTGCATTTAATGCTTCTGTATTTATTTCCCTCACCTTTCCATCCTCCTTTTTAACAAATAAAATCTGTCCTAGATGAAGTCACTGACATGTTTACTTAAATTGAGTTTCTTTTCAGGACAGATTTGACTGACTCTAAAATATGAAATGTTCTGATTTTTTGTCCTAAGAAATGCAGTTCTTTTCATTTTATTTGCTCCTGCTTTTGTATTTTAAATTGTTTTTCAGAGTGACTTAAAAACCTGTTAATTTGAAAAATTACAAAAAGATCATATAGAACACCTATCAATGAAGAGAAGAGTCAAACACTGTATGAAAGTGTTGGTTCTTTCCTTTTCAGATGCCTCTTCCATGCAACCTATGAACTCTTATTATTCACCTCTCACAGGGTACAGGACTGTAGGTATATCTCATTTATACCTTTTTCTTGGCTTTGAATTTTTGTTGCTATTTACAGAAACACAGAAGTGGTGACTCAAGTTATTTTTTTGTCTTCAATGTCTCAAACACTACCCACTCTTGTTATTTTGACCATATGAACAGTCTTTGCAGGATTAAATCTGCAGCAATGAACTGAATTGTACACACGTTGACGTGTGTGAGGTGCAGACCACAGAAACTAGAGTGGAATCAGACTTTACAGCTCCCTAGCCTGTCCCAAATCTTAAAATGCAGGGAAAGCCCTGAGGAGCCTTGACAGAAATGGAGACTATTGCTCACGTTTCCCCTTACGCTGTTGGAGACTCTAAATCAGCCACAGACTATTCCAGGGGAAAGCTGGGCGCAGGGGCAGCAACAGCCTTTTTATTTTTGTTCTCCTCTAGATTTGTGTGCCCAATCTTTGGGCCCCATGACTCATTAACAGCTCTGTTCAGTAACTGAAGTAAGGTGACCGTGCTGACCCCATTCTCCAACCTTTGCCTCTGATGAGCTGACTTGTTCCCAGTTTTAAATCACTGTGACGTGTTTTGTCAGCCTCTTTCACTTGGCAGCACTTTCCAAGCGTTCTCTCTGCTTGAGCCCACCTGGCCTTTGAGCCCAATTACTGTCATGGTGTGGTGGTAAAGACACAGTGCAGCCACTGCTGTGATAGATGAATGCATCACTGCATTATGGTTCAGCCATTGCCTCTTTAAAGCCTCTGCTGAAGCACCTCTGCACTTGCTCAGTAAGTGATCATTCAGTTATTCATTCCATGAATCCAGCACCTTCTGCTGTTCCAGACTTCTTCAGAAATTCTTGGATAAGTATATTCTACGTCAGGTACACACTGAAGATGAAACCCAGCTCGGTGCTGTGCCCTCTTGTGTGGAGCACACAGCTGCTGTGCCTGCCTTCAGTGCAGGCTGAGAGAAGTTGCTTTCCCATGTGCAGCACATCTCCCCCAGCAGCAGGATCTGACCGTGCTCCGTGAAAGCTGTTCCATTCCTGACTGCTCAGCACCACTGGCTCAGGGCTCTCTGTAGCTCCTCTCCTCTGCTGATGCATTTCCTGCATGTGTCCAAATTCTTCACAGAGGTCTGTGCTGGGACCCTCCACACCCAAGCTACAGCCACCAAACTCACCTGTGGCTCACAGATTTAGTTCTCACCCTGCCAAAGGGGCAAATGAAGGACATAGTGAAGTCTTTGCTTTCTAACAGAATTTAGAATACATTTCTGTTTGCATTCACAGGGAATTGATGAAGACAAACTCGAATACAGCTACTGCTCTGATACAGAAGCTGAACGGCCCTTAAAGCCATAGTCTGGGGAAGAAACAGTGTGCAGCATTTGAAAAAAAACCCAAGCAGTTTTCTCATAAAATGCTTTTAGCTAGTTTTGTGANAGTGTTGGAAGTTTTTCCCATGGACTAAAGTCAAAGACAGTGCTTTCCTAGGGTGCCAGACAGGGTCTCGGACCTCCCAGGGCAGTTTGACGGATTTTCCACATGCCCTGGACTCCAACATTTTGGATTTACTTTTTTTAGCCTGCCAACCAAAGGCATACTATAAACTATATGAACAGAACCATCTCTAAGGAGACTGCTAATATTAGTGGTGGCCTGTTATTGTGATGGACAACGACTCTCTGGAATATAAATAACTCTTAGCTTACATTAAATTAAAAAAGTAAAAAAAGAAAAAAAAAAGATTCCAGCTTCAAAGAAAATCTCAAAGTAAGACTGCTAGCACAGTTTTGGTTGAGATCACTTGCCACATGAAGATACAGTTTTTAAGTAGAGACTCATGTTACTTTTAACCCAAGATGACCCAGGATCAGTGGCCTATTCTGACTGAAAGGGCCTCTTCAGTATCTCTCATGGAACAGGCAGGGAGAGCAAGGCTCGAGGACAGCTGCCTGATCCAGCACACCTCAGCTCTGCCATCTGTGAGGGACAGAGCTCCTCAGCCCAGCAGCTGTAATGATTTACCCACACTGGACCTTGGTCTTGGCTTTGTTCCTGGAACAGTTTCATTTGAAACTTTGATTTGAAATAAAGGGTCAGCATTGTTATTATAGACAATTTCAACCCAGGTGTCTGATGTCCGCCCAAGTTCTGACCAGAAAAATCTGGGAGAAAGGGGAAATGATAATAATCTTTACTGGAGATTGCACTGGAATATACACTCAAGAGATCAGCTGCTTTAGAAATCCTTCTGCCTATTCAGAACATAGAAACATATCCTTGTGCAAAACTACCCCTCCTCTCTTAAAAACTAATGTGTGAATGAAGATTACAGGAATTAGAACATGCTCAAAAACAGTTCTAGTTACTTCTCACTATATGAAAGGGAAGGTGAAAAAAAAAAGCCTCGCCAGTATCTTGTTTTGATTTTTTAATGACCAAGTGTGGCAAAACCAAAGCAATCATGAACAAGATAATTGTACACACGTGTTAGTCAGTAACTAAACTGTGCAAATTGACCTCAGTACGTGTTCCCTCCTTACTCTTCCTCCCCCTCTCACATGAAAGATTCATATACAGTGCACCAGTGCAGCTCTGAGCCACTGCTCAAAGAGAGCAAAAATATTTTTGTTACCTTAAGCAGGAAATGTAATAGGCCAAGCATTGAAATAAAGGCTTTTCTGGCCTTTGTTTAACCTTCCTGTACCTCAGTGTTTACTTTCACCCATCAGAATATCTTACCTGACTATAAGATTAGTATTTTTTTTACGAACAGGAATCCTTTGAGAGTTCACATATTTTTTCCTTTTGAAAAAACTGATTATTTCAAAGGCTGCTATTTGATTCAGATGTAAGATTTTTATAATACATGATGTGCAACCTAAAATTTAATCTAATCATTTAATTTTGTAGTGCAAATACAAAATTGGTAATTAAGTAGACAAAAAAATTCTTACAGGACACATCTGTTCAATCCTTACTGTTTCAGAAGGACTCCTAGATAAGCCCTCCTCAAAATACCACTGCTTAACTGCTTTATGTTAACAGACTGATCCCATGAAGCAGAACAGATTTTTATAGTTCATTGTGTTGAAGACCTTGAGAAATTCTGCTGGATAAGTCTTGCAAGTGCTTCTTTACCTATCAGGAAAACAGAACACATGAAACAAATTTCAGGAAAACAATAAATTATCAATATAGTAACATATTTAGATTTTGCTCTGAGTATTTGTGACAACAGAAAGAGCACAGAGCAGGAAGATTTCCGGCCTTTTAGAATTAGGTCTATAAAAACAATTACGCGTATGCTGTACCTGGAGAACAGATGTGCCTTGAACTCCCCTTCTGGAAATCATTCAGCTTGCATGAAAAATCAGCACTGGATAACTTTCTTCCCCTCTGCTACCGAGTTAGCTTTCAACATGTATGTAACACTGGATTTATACAGACCTTATATCCTAGTTCTTTTGTCTTTTCTTGCAGCATAGCATATTTCTCTTTGTTTCTGTGCAGATGATCCTTGTCTCCAGTTCCCTCTACGTGCTTCAGTTTCTGGTGTGAAATCTCTAATTGTTTCTGGTAATGATGGTGCTTTTCAATTTTTGCTTCAAAATGTTTCAGCTCCTCCTAAGACAGCAAATACACACAGCTTCAGAGGAGTTTCTTTCCAAGCCTTCCTGTCTCTTGCCAAGACACTCCTAATGATACTCAGTCAGGCACAGAGAACTTTTTCAGTTCCCTGCTTCTTAAGAATGTCTGGACAATCCATTACCATCACCACCAGACTGATGATTTTGAAAGCAGGTGCTGAAAACAATCCACTGCAGAGTCCTCAAAATGAGAGCAGTGAACACCAAGTAAAAATTTAGGCATAAGAACAGTAGGGGAGAGAGGGACAAATTTTTAAAAGAGCCTCTATTTAAAATCTGATAAACAGGTAGAGTCAGATAAAAAAAAAATCAAATGATTTTTCTATACAACTTGAATTGTATATGAACTGCACAGGAATGAATTTCTATATTATTTCCTTGAAAAGCAGTCTTTATCACAATGGTTTTGTATCAGCTCAACACAGCTCCAACATGGAAAGTTAACAGTAGAAGAGATGGGCATGAGAGGGCAATTGCTGGGTATACAGATTACAGCGCTTCCCAAGGACATAATTAAGATATTGGGTAAGAGGGGTAAATCTGGTGCTCTGGCAACAAAGAAACAGGGCCTGATCTTTCAAAGATTCAAAATATGCAACACTTGTTTTGAGAGGATTCAGAATTTTCATTCCGCTGATTAATACAGAACCAGCATATGATAAGTTACACATATGTTTATATATTTGAAGTATTAAAAAGGCAGCATGACTTTTTTTTATGGTGTCTGGAGGACAATACAGTAGTGACTGCAATCAGAGTAACATCGAGTGTTTCTTTATGTGGCAAAATACCTTTCTGCAAGAGAAGTCACTGGAATTCTACTTACCCGAAAAGATTCAAGTTCTTTCTCAGTGAAATTAGCTGATTTGGCCATGTCCCACAGATCAATCACTCTTGGTTCTTCAAATTCTAAACAAACACATATAACAAAATGAAAATCTGGACACAATGCTTTTAATGCCCAACTTCTGTGAAAGATGAAGAGATGTTTTCTCACATACATATAGATATTAAGAACAGAGACATTAAGCACTGCTTTTCTAATAGATCTATTTAGATGAAAAGGGAGCAGTATCCAAGTACTGGATAAAACTAGATACTAGTGCTAGGTAAAACAAATAGGTTTTTAAGAGCAAAAAAAACCCAAACTCAAGGAACTGGATAAAGGCATTGCTTGCCCTGCATGTTGTCTAATTTACTTGCCCTCCTGGGGCAATATCCCTTCTCATGGGGGCACGGAAGACAGAACTAGCCTCTTAACACACTGACTGTATCCTTTCATTAGGCTTCCAGTGTTTGGTTCTAAATAGGACTGGCTGGCTGCATCTCTTCAGGCCACTGTGTACACGATGCACTATGATACTGTGACTATACCCTTTTACTTGCCCACTGATCTTAATTTTTTTTAAACTTAATGAATCCCAAATAAGCACAAACCCCACCGTAGCATACCACTGGTTGTGTCATATCCCTGGTGACTGACTTTACGCAAACGCTCAAACCCCTGATTGATGCTTCTTAACTTCTCCTTGAGCTCTCTGTGCTTGTTGTGCAAGATTTCCTCTTTCACCAGGTTCTCCTCAGACGGATTGATAACATTTTGGTGGATATCTGTTAAAGAACAGTAAGTGTTACTGATTGTGGGCCAAATTGTAATAGATCAAGAACTCCAGATATCCCCCAAATCTGAGGGGAATAAAAGATGCTAAGTTCTCAGGATTTAAGCTGAGTGCAAATAAAGCATCAAACCCAGACTTTAAGAAGTAATTCCTTTTGTAGGCCAGTATTCAGATCAATGTCCCTTGGTGCTCTGGAGGGTGATGTTACAGAAATGCCTTATAACCCCTGCTAGCCACCCAATTATAGTCAGGAAATGCTCTTATTTTTCCAGGTTAGCAATATCCCAAGAAAATGGGGTAAGGATGTTAATTGAGTTTTTCCTTGGACATTACATGAACCAAGACATCTGATGGTGAAATGATTTGTAGCAGCTTCCAGCTTGGACTATGTAATGCAAACATCAAACTGTCAGCTTTAGAGCTCTTCAGCTCTAACAATTTTAGCTCAGTTTTGTATAGAAAGCTGGGTTCAGATCCTTGATGCTCTAATAAACTTCAGGCTTGGTGCCTAAGATACTCAGTATCTCCTCTTGGGCGTCCAGCTGGTGAGATAAAACATGCACGTTCTGTAGACTTTAGAACCGCATTTTGGAGCAGTGGATTTATGCTTGCGGCATAATTTCGTGTAAACTTCAACTGCCATTATTGTAATCTGATGATACCTTCCCTGCATGAATTAAATATACAGGCAGACTCAGAAAACTGAAATGGCAACATTTTCCTTAGCTGGAAAGAACTTTGGCAGCTAATGAGAACTAAACCCAGGAAGTCTCTGAAAATGCCAGCATCTGCAAGCAGTTCTGACAGAAATCTCAGGAGTTTCGAAGAAATTTGGAAGCAATGGAAACAACAGGCAGAGAAAAGAGCTGTACTGATCTTGAAACACCAGACAAATGTTCAAGCACCTTCTGTTCTGCTCACAGTCTCCAGCAGAATATTGTATTCACGAATCTTTTCTTTGTGATGCTTAAATTCTCGCCAAAGCTTATCCAACTCCTCATCGGAGAACTTCCCAGAGGTTTTAGCCTGAAAGAAACATGAGCTCATTACGCTTTCCAGCCCAAGTGCTTTCAAGTGCCCTCAGCTGCCAAAACATCTTCCCACTTCACACCACATTTTGAAAATTATTAAGTGCAGCTTTTCTTTAGATCCTTTGTTTTAATTCTCTTAATATTTGTATGTGGTCAGGATTTACATGCTGATGGATAAGATGCCTTTAATCATGTCAAAAGAAGTTTGCTTCAGACTCATAAAGCTGGACTTGCTATGGACTACCCACTAAAAGGCATCTGGCATTTCTATTCCATGGGAAACAATTTAATACAGAATTAAGGGCCATGGAGCTCCACAGAGAACTGTAAGGATCTGCACGAGGGAAGCAGTCTGATATTAAACACAGTTTTTACTTCATCTGCTCTACTGGCATGTGAAAATTTTATCACTGCTGTGCACTTGCTCTCTAACTATTAAAGAAGCACTGCTCACACAGCTGGGGCACTACTCACAAATCTGCCTGCAATGCCTGATCAAAAGCGAGTATTTCTGAGACCTATTCAGACCCCTGTTTTTTTTTGCTTAGGGAATATTTCTCCTATTGCACTTTACTGTTCCCCAATGCACAGGACATCATGTTCCTTGCCAGAACTGCATCTAGTTACAGTAACATTTTAAAATCCAGCAAATCCTTTTTTCTGCTTCACTACCACTGCCCTGGACTCATGGGAGAATTCTTTAGATTTACCTATTTGCTTCTTAAAATTTGAATTATTTAATTTTTGAAGATTACTTTGCCAGTTTTAACTGCCCAAACTTGACAGTACATCTTCCACTTTTTATGCATGAATGCAAATCCTGGAAATTTTCAGTTGAATACTAGCTTGAGAAAGTCCTTATTTAAAACCCTTCCTCCAATACATTTCACTTTTAGACAGTCTACAAAATGGTTGTATTTTAAAGTCACCTTTTTAAAAATATCCATTAAAAAAAAGAGAAAACTGGGAAAAACAGCATCGATATACTACCACACAGTGTGACAGTCACACCAAGGGAAGCCATGAGTTCAGGGAAATGTGAGGAAATACCCTGTTGGACCTCAGGGGACACAGGCTCCACCCTTCAGACTAACGTGGGTGTTTTATTTGCCAAAGACAACCTGCCACAGCTTGGTCTGGATGCAGGTGGGGTACCCTCAGGGCACGAAGATGTGAGCTACAGAGCATGGCACCTTGATCAGTACTTAAGGAAGGAGTAGTAAAACCATTAATTTCCAAGTCTGAGTGTTCTCAGGAGACAGACCTGAGAGTTCAACGACGAAATACTGATTTCCTACCCTCTAGTTCCTGGAAATCTCACTCACCTTGCTCCATAATTTTTCCAGTCTTGGATCATCAAGTGTGTCACTTTCTGTGCCATCTTTAATATAGTTGGTATCAACTAGTTGAGAGTCCTTCTTTCCATTCATCCCATATTTAGTCATAATGACTGCAAGGGAATAGAAGATACAGAAGCATGAGAACCAACTATGGATGTACGGAAGGTGAGAGATGGGCTACATCTGTGACTTGCAGGGCTGGACTTGGCAGCTCATGGAGGAAAAGCTAACAAGGCGCAGTGGTCCCAGGTTCAATGACCTCTTCTGAAATTATCGGGAGCAAAGGACCCTGTTAGGCTTCTGCAGCTCCGTACTGACCTCCAAAGAACTTCTCGTGTGCTCAGTGTCCCGAATGACAAACTCTTATTTAACAGTTTAAACACAAGTGTCTAACCATGCATGTGTCTGATACAAAGTTTAAATCCCTTCTTTCCAAAACAGACCTCACCATTTAAGTTGCGTCTGAGCTTGGCTTCCTTCTCTCCATCTTCATCCAGTCCTTCAGCCTTCAGTTTTTTCCAGCTTAGCTCATCCTTTTCTTGTATTTTTAGATCACTGTGCAACTCTGCCAGTTTCACAGCAGAGAGATGGAGCTAACAAGAACAGAGAAAGGTTTGTATTTAGTGCTGTGGAGTCCCCTTTTGCTTCAGAGCTACCTCAGAACCAGTACAGATGCATAATAACCAGTATGGCACAGCACTTCTCTAACAACATGCCATTGCCACCACACGTGCTTTCTTGTGGACCATCTTCCAACTATACAGTTGCACTGAGTTGAAAATCTTTATTGGTTAGTATAGATTTTCAGTCTACCAGGTCACTGAGGATGGCCTTGCAGAACAAAGAGCCGCTTCATCAGCAAAGATCAAAATGAAAAAAAATTCTCAGATGATTTCTTAATGTGGTTTATGTGCATTAAAACATCCAAACCTAGAGGTATTCTAGAATAAAGTAAGGTAAGACATTGAGGGTGAAGATAGGAAAAAAAATATTAGTTTAAAAGGATGCTAGGTCAGCTTGAAATTTTGTGAGCTACAGAGAAAACAGGAACAATGACTAATACATGGTTGGCTAAGCAGCACTGCTGTGAGTTGATCCTGAACTTCCAGATTTTAGACACCTAAGTTATTCAGTTTAAAACAAAGAAATGTAAAAATCATTAATCATTAACCATCTTAATACTTGAGAACTACTTTTGTCTGTGCCTACGTGCACGCCAACAAACAGAAGGTGAGGTGAGGAGAAGCCCAGAGAAGAGAGGTGATAAAACCTCTCCAACTACAGTGCCCAGCTCCGGGGAGCTCAGATCCAGCTTGAAACCACCCGGGCTTGTCAGTCCTAGGACAAGTTTATCTAGTGCAGATCTTTTTAATCATTAAAACCAGCTTACAGATTATAAAAATTCTCATTTTCAGTGAGAAAGTAGTATGTTTAATTAACACAGACTCAGAACTCAGTATTGTTTTTAAACATCTGAATGATACTGGAAGGATTCAGCTGTTCCTTTGTGTGTCAGTAGGTTATTTTACAGTAACTAGGAAAAGTGTCATTACTTTGAGCTAATGCACTTCATATTGACAAGAATTCAGGAAACTATCCACATTATTGTTTATGCTTCCACCATAGGCTGTCCTATTAATTAATCTTGTGCCACTGCATATAATTATTTTGATTTTTAAACTATTTTTTCCTCTGTATTTTGCACTAGGCTTACTGAAATTACTAAAATCTAGAGCAGTTAGAATCACAGGTAAATATAATACTTACAGAAACATTAAAACTTCTGATCCCTCCAATACTAAAGCAAAGGAGTGTCCCTGTTGTCTTCTTTAGCATCTACTTTTTGGGAACTACTTTATAGAAACAAAGCACTTAGAAGGAACCACTTCATTTACGGTGCTTAGTATGTGCTAAAGTTAGAAAAACTTAATCATGTACTTATTTGCTTTTCTGGTGCAGGATGACCTGGGCAGCCCAAGTGTCACTGCTGCAGTGGCACCAAGTATCAACATTTTCCTCAGCAAGAATTGTGCCCTGAAGCTTCAAGACTGAGTGAAAGGTTTGCCACAAGTTGTGAAGGGAATGGCCAAGCATCTTGGTAGTTCTGTACTCTAATATTAGTAGTGTTCAAGTAGTGTGGACATCACATGTAGTTGGGCTGAGGAAATACAGGAATAAATAGCCAGGCATAATTAGATAAGAAGTAATTGAGCGCCTAAGTACTGCAAATAAAGTAAAAAAAAATCTTTTACATACAACCTTGTCATCAGAAACACACTACTGTATAAAGGATTACACAGTACAGATTATGTTAGAGCTCCTCTGCAGTTAGTGCAATCCCATAAACACGTACAGCTTTTTGTTTTCTAAAAGTTATAGAAAAGAATATCAGAACTTCTAATCATAAAGTTTGGAGACATCATCAATCAAATATGTTAAAGTCTTGATAAAAACTAAGGAACTACATTAAGGCCACTGTTCCTTAGGAGAAAACAAGATTCTATTCAAATTTCTCCCAATTAGAGCAGTATTTTTTCTAATTCTCATTATAATTTAGTAGGAAACTGAAGTAACTCTCCTTGTAAGCATTACAAATCCTTTGAAACCTTTTAGAAGCCCCCTGCCTGTCCCCTTTATGTAATACAGAGTGAATATATAAGTTAAAGTATTCAGTTCAAGAACTGCTTCCTTTAAGGTTATCCCACGTTGGAGTACACCAGGTAAAAAATGTCAATGGTAAGACTCCTCACCACTTTACTAACAACACTCACATGTTGGAATAATTAACTAGAAGCAAAGGTGGAAAGTTTAGTGATTAAACAACAGGCAACAAGCTCCTTAAACTCATTCCTTATTCCTCATTCCTTATGCAGCCTAGACATTAACATCCAAGATAGATACGTGGCAATTCTAGAAATGAGTGCTGGAAATTGGTCAAACATTACAACAATTACATCATTTGCTGTTGGGCTGGCTGCAATCATTACCTGCAACATCCTTACCTCGCCTCCAAGAGGTAAAGAGCTCTTTCCTATCAATTTACTATCTATCAAAAGAGATTCTGGAGAAAGATCAAGCCCTCCTTCCTCAAGGAGGAAGTGTGGCTTGCCAGCTCCAGGTTCCACTAAGTAACATTTTGGGGCTTTTTTAAGGACTGCTCCTCCAGCTGTGTGTTGCAATGCCAAATTGCAGTATCTGACTTCTATGTCAAAAGAAAGAAGTTCCCATTTTCAGTACTTTCTCTACCAGTACCAAAATAAAGGAATGAGGAGTTCCACATTGACACATGGAAGTATTTCAAAGCAGATCTAACACACAGGCATAGTCTTCCTCTTATTTCATATATTGTCCAGAAAATGCAGAAAAATCACTTTATAAAACACACGCTGGATGATAGTTGTACTCAAAAGTGAAATTTAAATGGTGGCAAATTTAGTTCAAGTAGGTTTTGCATCTCTAAAATCTAGCTCACGCATATAAAATTTACTAAGCCTGAGTTTTTTACTGACAGAGTCAATCCATTTTATATTTTAGTATCTTAACATAGTTGATGTAAAGCACCTCAAACTTTAATTCCAGAGGAGCCAGGTATGAACATGAGAAAAGACTGTAATTGGAATGGTGAGAGGTAACTGACATTACTATCATTATAGATTTTTTCTAGTCTCAGTGTTATTTCTTTTTCAGCTGTCAGTTCAACAGCTGGAGTTTCATTAACACACACTTTCCTATGCACCATTCCATCCTTCTCTCATCAAGGAAAGGAGTATTTTTGATACCTTCCTTTAGCACATTGGAAGGCAGCACTATGGCAGGGTTCTAGTTTTTGGCTGAATCCAGGGATGCCCTACCTCCAATTCAATAGCTCAGGCTATTCAGGATACAGAAGATCCAAAATTAATACTAACTATATTTCTTTGCCTGAAAGAACTGAACCTTTCCCAGTCACTACCCTAATTCCCATGGTCCACAATATTCACGGGATATGTGCAGTGCATTCTTATCCTCCTGTTGGACCTGTTCTTTTCAGTTCTAAGTAAATATTTCCACTGTAATGAAATAATTTGACTGTATTTTCACTTTAACGAAGTATTTTTTGCAGTCCAGTGTGACAGACACTCAAGTACCACTTCAAAATTAAGGCTCTCATCTGGGAGTGGTGATACTCATTTGCTGCTCCTCCGGCATTTGTCTACATCACTTGATGTGAATGTAGGCGGCACAACCACCAGGGTGGAGGGTTTCCTCTTCTCCTGCCGTGAACTTCTGCTCTGTGCAGAGCAGGAACCGAGGCAGCGCCTTCAGCCAGACAAGAGCATCTCAGTCCGGAACGACACGGCTAAAGCATTCAACCAGCGAGCATTGGAGCCAGCCGCAGATCCTCCTCCGCGGCACCAGAGAGGCTTCCCTCTCTCCCACTTCCCTGGCATGTGGTTTAGCGGCTCTATTTAAACACGGGCAGGCCAACACTTCCCAGGGCCCAGACGCACACCCCCTCTCCCGGAGAAGGCTGTTCCCCGCCGCGGGGACACCGAGCGGAGCCCTCGCTGCGCGACGGTCGGCGAGCGTCATGGCCGAGAACAGAACAAAAGCCACCGC